>JXCR01147995.1:135903-170105 GCA_002079205.1 Phalaenopsis hybrid cultivar
ATATATATATATATATTATCGACACTATTTTAGGTTGTGGAGTTGCCTGTTAAATGTTGTCAGCTGCCGGAATCAAAATCTCGTCGTCTACTTCGGAAGGACGTTTCAATTTACATATGTATGAATGTTTTAAAAAAATATTAAATCAAACTGACCCCATATTTTTTAGAGTTTAAAAGAAAGAGCACTATACCTCAAACACTGTATCTATCCCAAAGGATAAATACAAGACTAGAGGATGAGGCTCGATTAAATAAAGGAAGAAATATATCACATGCATTAGGTATGCGAAACCATTTTATTTGCTGATAATTTCCTTTATTTAATATGAAGAATTAAATAAGGTTTATTTTAAGTTGGGTTTGGACAAGCTTCCTATAAAGGCAAGCCCTTATAGTTAATTACATCTTAAATGACTGAAGTCACCTAAGAAAGTTCTTAATATAAATCAGGGAATATTATTTTCAAGGAGGTCAAAAAGATGAGATTTTTCAACAAAATTGGACAAAGAGTTATGAAATGGGAATAGCTAAAATTTGGAACATTTTATTGTAGAATCAAAAGGAGAAAAAAACTAGGGGATGTAATAGATCTGGAGGAGAACCTCAGTGACTTCTCAGTCAATCCTATTATTTGGCTTCAGTTTTGAGGAGAAATTTATTTGAGTGTTTCATCCTGTCAATTTTATTAGTTTAGGGCTTACATTAGTGTGAAATAATCACACAAATAGCCTGAAATATGTGAGGGTTTAGGCCATGACGAACGACAACCTCAAATTCCTAGGATAGGAGGCCTAATGATAAGGTGAGGATCTATGTTGCATTAGCAAACAACCTGGAAATCTTCTGGCTTGTTGTTTAATTCTAAGGAATGGTTTAGCTGTTGTAGACATGTTTTGCTTTTGAAGATGGTCGTGTTGGCCACAATGCTAGCTCCAAGCTCCTCGTCGTGACGAGTTTGAGTTTTCTAGTGTGTCCAATTATGGTGACAAAACAGAAGGCCCTATGGTTGTAGTTCTTTAAATATTATTGGGCATGTTAAAATTGATTAGAGTGACACTGATTAGGATCCTATGATTACCTTATTCTGGTACCACTATTTTTTATTTGATTCACTTAGTCTAAATGAAGATACAAAACACAACGGAATGAGTTCCATACCTTCATTTAGACCGTGGGAAGCCTCATTAGCAACCGTAGGTTACCTCCTCCCAGGGATTCCTGATCAACCAATAGAGATGTCTTGATTTTGTTGCAGTTGTTGTTTTTATGATGTTTGTGATTATATTTTGAGTTGTTTTATATTTTGAATGTTGTGGCAGTGAATTTTATTTTTGTTGATTTTTAGTTTTGATTTTAGCTTTAGTTTTTGTTTTGTGGCTATTCTAACAGTTTTGGTTTTCATGTATGGTGACATCATTTTTTAGCATGCAAGTTTATATTTTGGTTATACATGCAGGTGAGTAAGTACAGTAACATAATAAAAAATGGTATGAGAAGCCAAAAATACAGGTAAAAAAATCACAATAAAAGCGTACATAGATAGTCTTTCGGTCATCTCCAACTGAAACTCAAAATGCATGTAAGGCCATTTTATGTAAAGCGGGAAAAATAAGGCTCCTAGATTATATCTTGCTGAGTCGTTATTGGTTTGATTAAAGATGATTTTATTAAGCAAAACATATCAAGTTTAGTAGACCTCCGAGGTATCCAACATGTCAGGAGAAAAAGGCAGGACCATGCTTTCCCCTCACTGCCTGGTGAAAAGTCTCGATCCCATTTAAACTTATTATGTTGCTTAATAATCCATCCTATAAAAATTTCTAGTGTTCAATGAACAGTGATGTTTCAAATATCCCTAAGAGTAGGGTGATTATCATTTATCATTCAATTTGAGAATTATGCAGGTGAAGACTCTTAAAGGGGCAAGTTAGTGTTATTAAGACACTTGGACAATTTTGATTTTAACTTGGGCTTGTAGTGTTTCAAAGGTGTTCAATTTAAATTCATTTTTCTAATCTTCATTTAACCATATTTGATTTAGCTTAAGTCAACACCAAGCCCTTAAGATCCTAACAGATGTCTTAGTCATTTTAAAAAAGATTAAATTTTAAGTGACAATAATTCATCATCAAAACATTTGAATGTCACTTGAACACAAGGTAAGGGTATTAAATTAGTGAGTTATTAACACCAAAAACTATACCCCTAAGTCTAGGATCAGTCAATTTTGTAGACATCTAAGTTTTGATAACCTAGAAAAATTTCAAATTTATTTTTCAATTAAAAATGAGATTGATTCCTACCAATTAGTACCTTGCATTTTAATCATCCAAACATGTTAATTAGGATAAATTTTGCCCATTTCCCTTTCTTGAATTAAGTTTAATTGTTAATTAAAGCTAAATTTCTAAAATAACACTTTGCTCCTATGGCTATATCACTTCATAATTTATCAAATTTATTTCAAATAACTTTGGAACTTTTATCCCACAAGACTCATGGGTCAATTGAAACATCGGAGGAGAAAATGTGAATTTTCAACTCTTAATTTAATTTATATATTTATTTATATGAAAGAATAGGATTTCTCAAAGAAAATTCCATAACTTGACCATGTCAAAGCCTAATCACTTGACATTTTTACTGGAGGTAGACTTGGTCTAGGGAGTTAATTTTACCGAATTTCATGATTTTTTGAGTTTTGTTTGAATTATTAAAATTATTTTAAGTTCTGGAGCATTAATTAGTTACAAAATATTTTTAATGTGGAAAATTAAGTTATATATTTTAATTAAATCACTATGAGGTCAAGGAATCCAGAGAAATAAATTTTACATTTTTTAGATTTTTGTTTCAATAATTAGAATTTTTAAGTCAAAAATTTAAAAAAAATCATTTTTTAGCCTTTAAAAATTATTTTAAGCATTAAAATTCAATATCTTCACTTAGAAAATTAGGAAAAATATTTCAATTCTTCATAAGTTTTTAGGATATAATTTAGAACAATTCAATGAATGTTATGAATTTTGTAATTTTTATTAATTTTTAATTTCTTAAATATTCAAAATAGGCTTAAAAATGAAGTTTTTATTTTATTTACAATTTTATTTTTAGAAAATCTCTCTATCCACAAAGAGCTCCCAAAACTAATTTTTATAATTTTTGGAGTTATATTTTAATTATTACAAAACATTTTATTGTCAAAATGGCATTTAACTTAGAAAATCAAGTTAAGTTATCAAATCAACTCCAAATATTTTGTAATTTTTATGGGAGTTCTCTGAACTTTAGATCATAGTGGAGAATAAAAAACAAGTAATTTAGATGTTTATTTTTTCCAAATTAATTTTCTTTGTTTTTTAGGGTTTTGTGTAAATTAGGTGTTCTCTTAATGACTTAAATCATGAAAAAGTTTCTAAAGGGTTCTCTGGTCACAATAAACCTTCCAAAATTTTCTTGAATTTTTCTAAACCATATGCAAATTATTATGATTAATTTATGCAAATAATAGACACATACTTGAAAAATATGGATCTCTGTCTAGAGATGTTTTCTAACTTTAGAAAAATCACATAATATCCCCCATGTTAGAGGCAAGAACATGCCAAAATACAAGCCATTGTAAAGTTTCTACATGCATGAAGAGTTAAAAGACTGAAAATTTTATTTAATTAACTAAAAATAAAATATGCATCAAATAAACTTCAAACCATATCCACATTATTCTATTCTATTCACAGAGAACTAAGGTGTTTTTCTTTTATTTTTGTGATTTTTCTAGACCAAGATATGAATTTTTGAAGGTAGGAAGCATTTTTTTAATTACTTAAATCTCTATTTTTCTACTTAAATACGCGGCGCCGCGTCATCCTCGGCATCTCCAAAGATCCACGTGGTGTCTTCTGGTTTATCACTACCATCTGAGTCAGACTGCGCTTTATGGACCATGTTCCTATCCGGCGCAATCAGAGCCCTCCATTTGATACATGTGCAATCCAACGGTTGAGGGTCATTGTCCCCAAATAAGCTATCCTGGGAACCGTTCACACTAAAATCTCAAGATCTCCCTCTAGACTCAACTAAATCTCTCCTCGAGTTTAATCATATGAACTCATCAAAGTGAGATGAACACATCCATGGGTAAACATGCCATTAAATCAACTCTAATCAAATGGAGAATAAAAATTAGATCTGGAAGAGGGGGAGTTCAATACCTTGCTCTGAGAAGGGACGCATCAGTTGGAGATGACCGACATGTTCATGGAGGTCCAAGGAGGCTAGGGATTGATTTTGTTGCTGTGGTGAAAGGTCTAGGCCTAAATTTGATCAAGGCCAAATTTGGGTGTTGATCAAAGCCTAATTTAGGGGCTCTTTTTGAGGGGGTTTTGATGGGGATTCTTCTCCTCTCAATATGGTGAAGGTGTGGGTGATTTTAATTTGATATTTGTGCCTTGTGGAGGTGTGGAGGGTTCTGTCGTGTCTCCAACAAGGTTTTGAGCTCAAAAATTGAATTCCGACAAGGGAAATTAAGGCAAACGAGTGGTTGGATTGCACTACGGGGGTTTCAAAGAGGCTATGAGAGTAATTTAGAGGGGTCTCCTTGAGAAAATTTCAGCACCTCTCTCTTGGCAGGGAAAGGGCCATTTTATAGCCATGGCCGGAGAGGGGAGCGCAAGGTCTGGTCATGGGTGCAAATCTCTACCTATGTGCTTGGCTAAAAAGCTCTAAGGTTTGATTTTGGTGAGCTGGCTGCTAGGGTTAATATTGGGTTTGATTCATGGGTGGTGGCTCTCAATTTTGAGGTTTTCCGGTGACTAGGCTGGCCGGCAGGGCGAAGGGAGGTGGCCAAGAAGTCAGGTGAGCCAGGGGGAAGCTTAATTATGATTTACCCCCAAGGGTAGTCATGATGGAAGAGATATTTGGTTTAAGACCCAAATATGGGGATGAATCACTTAATTTAGGGACCCATTGGTCCATAGCTTATTTTAATGGGTTTTGTATGGTTTAGCCTGGTCCAAAGGAAAGGCTTAATTGTTGTGGTGGTCTTTGTTTGGCCAATTTGGCTTGATTAGGTCAATTTCGGTGAAGGTGTCCATGTGGGTCAAAATCGCTAAAGGTTTGGTTTGGGTTAGTCTATCCATGACCTTGAGCCCAATTAATTGATCAAAATTGTGTAGATGATTATAATGAAGATTTTTGGTGAAGGATTGAAATGATTTTGAGTTCAATTTGAAATATTTTGGAAATTTGGTCACTTTGGGCATGTTGGGCTGGACTTGGGTCTAGATATGGCTAGGCTTGGGCTAAGTCAAAATTGATTGTTGAAATGGTCAATAGGAATGTCATGAAGAGTTTTCAACATAAATTAGGTGCCAATTTTGGGGCTAACATAATCAATTTGGTGGAATTTTGAGGTATGCCCAATTTGGGGAAAAATTGGAGTTTTTTGGACTTAGGTCAAAATTAAATAACTTTAAGGCTTCACCAAGGCCAATTGAAGGTCAAGTTTGATGTGTAAAATTTTTATGATGATTTTTCAACACAAATTGTAGCAATTTGAGTAGGTTATGTGGTTTAATTTTGTGGGATTAGGCCATAAGACTGAAATTGGAGGTTTGCCTTAGATCAAAATTGGGCTCAAAGCATGGGCCAATTGACCTTGAATTTGGTTTAAATTGATCATATGGAAGATGAAATTGAGTTTAGGAATGAAATTGGGGGAAATTAGGACTAACTTGATGGACATTTGAGGTAAATTTAAGGAAATTGGGCCTTTAAAGGCAAATTGGGGTTTTGGTCAAAATGATCAAATTGGTCAAATTGGGTCTAATTGAGGGGACCAAATGGGTTTTGGAGACATTTAGAATAATTTTGGATGCTTTCAGAAGGTTTGGGGTGCCAAGAGTACTTTTGTATTTTTGGCAAGTTTGGGGGGTATTTTGGTACATTTGCAACTTTTGGGTTGTTTTGGGTAACTTAGGTATTTCAAAAGGTTTGAAATGATTTTTTGAACAATTTTGGATATTTTGGGTGAATTTCAGGATTTTGACCAAATTTGGGATTTGGGGGTGTTTAGGTAATTTGGGTAAGTTTGGGAATTAGGTATTTTGGTAGGTTTGGGGTATCAACCACCCTACATGAGCTATGGACCCATGGACTCCCCATTGGGGTCCTCTATGTACTGGTCTTAGCTAAACCGTAGCCTAGAACCAATGGGTTTAGCGGACCATCTACATGAGTCTCCCAAAGGATCAAGGGATCAAAGTCAACAAATATTGGCTTTAGGGTTGTGAGGGATTTTGAGTGAGAGTGCATGAAAGTGAGTGGCTTAGCTCCAACACTAAGGATCAACCCTAAAGCCAAATAGTCCTATGGGAACTCACCTTGAGCTCCCCTATATTGACCCCACCTACTAAGTGCTAGAGGTTAGGACCATTGTGTGGAACTTCAAGTTGAGCAATGAGGAGTGTAGAATTTCTAATGGTGATGGTTCTTTTTATAGTTTTCTAAGAATAGTCAACATGAAAGTCCTATGGCTAGACCCTAGGAAATTAAACGGGAAAAACTAAACCTCAATCATAAGTGAGGTCAACAAATGGACCCACAATAGATGTGGTGCGCTAGGCAAGCACACCGAGCGTATTAGCGTTGACCGACGAGATCAACAAAACCAACGCAGACTCCTAAGTCAATAGACTTAGAAAGATGTGTAGAATTGTGTTTTCTTTTTTTTTTCCGCTGGGGAATTAGCAAGTGAATAATTTTATCAAACTCAAGAAGTAGGAACTCTTGCTGGGGATTGGAGAGTGGGTTTGAGTTATCAAGTTTCAAGTATTTATAAAGAATGGGAATCTGTAAGTAAGTGTTAACCTTGGGGTGGGAATTGAAATTTAAGTATCGATTTCAAAAAGAAAATCAGAATTTAGGTACCGACCTTGAAAGAAGGGAGCCAAAATTTAAGAATTGATCCCAAAATGAGAATTGAAATTTAGGTATCAATCTTAAGAGAGAGTCGGAAGTTAGGGACCATCCTCGAAAGGAGGGAATCAAAAATTAAGGACCGATTCTAAAATGAGAATTGAAAGTTAAGGATCAATCTCAAGAAGAAGATCAGAAGTTAGGGAACAACCTCAAAATGAGGGAATCCAAAGTTAAAGATTGCTTCCAAAATGAGATTTGAAAGTTAAATATCAATCTAAAAAAGAGGATCTAAGGGTTAGGGACCGATCTCAAAAAAAGGGAATCAGAAGTTACGGACTGATTCCAAAATGAGAATTAAAAGTTAAGGATCAATCTTATAAGAGATTTGGAAGTTAAGGACCGACCTTGAAAGGAGGGGATCAGAAGTTAGGAACTGATCTCAAAAATGAGAATTAAAAGTTTAGGATCAATCTCAAGAGAGGGTCAGAAGTTAGGGACGAACCTCGAAAGGAGGGAATCAGAAGTTAAGGACTGATTCCAAAATGAAAATTGAAAGTTAAGGATAAATCTCAAGAGAGAATCAGAAGTTAGGGACCGACCTCGAAAGGAGGAAATCAGAAGTTAAGGACTGATTTCAAAATGAGATTTAAAAGTTAAAAAGAGTTTGTGGTGTTAAACTTATAGATCTGTGTCCTGTAAAAAAGGCTAACATTGTTGAGGAAAATGTGCAAAATTTTGTGAGGTTTTGTATAGAATGTGAAATTTCACAAGGATGTGAAGAGTTAATGTAGACGTGGATAGTCGTGCTAGGCTAGCAAAGACTAAGAGACCTAAAAATCGAGAGAATTGACTCAATAGATTTGTTTTCTTTTCTTGTTGTTTTTATCATGTTTAATTTTTAAATTTACAAAATATAATTATTGTGGGTTGATTCATTTTCAAAAGAGTGTTTTATTTGAATTTTATTATTAAGTTTTTACTGTTTTGTTCTTTGTTCATTATAGTTTGGAACCAAAGTATGGCTCCGTGGCTTTTAACCATCGTACAAAAAGGCAATTGAGCAAACAGACAAATTTTATGAAAAAGATTTCATTAATCTGCTTCAACATGTGTTATAGATTGAGTGTAGGCCAGAGCCTCAAAAAGAACAATTATGCTGACTGCATCAAAGTACATCCAAAAATATCTCATGCTAAGTACATATCATAAGCTAAGCATGTCTAATCTATTGTAAAGGAAATGCAGTAAAAATGAATCCTCTAAGTGTCTGTCTCTGGTGAGGCAAGCTCCCGATCGAGCAGACCTTCTATGCCATGCACCAGGACAAGAGTTCCCTTTACATGTGCTTAGAGGTGCAACTCTCTCATAGCTCGTATGACAGTAGTTCTTCCAGCTCCAGGTCTGGTCGAAATCCAACTGGAATTTTGTCCATCCTCCGGAAAGTCACGGACACCCTGCGGTGTTGCACCCCTGGATTGCAATGTTTGGAGATGCCTGCTCCATATCCTTTAAGAACTAGTACTGAACTAACAGGTAGCGGAATTTCCACGGACTCTCTGAATTTACCAGAGCTGATAATATTTATTTCTTTTCCAAATAGGATGTTGCTCTTGCTCATGAATGAGACCGTGCAGAAAAACCTCGCAAAGTCATGATGGTAAATGTGCGGAGGTATGCAGTCTCCTTCATCATATTTGTTGATTACAACTGTTAGGAATATAGTCAGCTGGTAGTATGCTCCATCAGACTATTCTTTTAATGATCGACTTTATCATGGGAGGTATTGGGTCCACCCGTTCGTGTCTCAGAATCCCAGGAGGATTTTCTTATCTATCATTAGTAAAGTTATAGTGTTTCAAATGTGTTCAATATTTATGCACTTTTCTAATCTACATTTAATCAAATTTGATTTAGCTTAAGTCACCACCAAGCCCTTAAGATCCTAATGGACATTTTGAAAGAGATTAAATTGTAAGTGACAATAATTCATCATCAAAACATTTAAATGTCACTTGAACAGCAGATAGGGGTATTAAATTAGTGAGTTATTAACACCCAAAACTATACCCCTAATTTTAGGATCATTCAATTTGGCAGACTTCCAAATTTTGATAACCTATGAAAATTTCAAATTTATCTTTCAATTAAAAATGAGATTGATTCCTACCAATTAATCCTTTACATTTCAATCATTCAAATATGTTAATTAGGATCAAATATTGTCCATTTCCCTTTCTTGAAATAAGCCTAAATATTAATTAAGGCTAAATTTCTAAAATTACACTTTTGCCCCTAAGGCTCTATCACTTTATAATTGATCAAATTTAATTCAAATGACTTTGGAACTTTTATCCCAGCTCACTCATGGGTCATATGAAACATATTTGGAGAAAAAGTGATTTTTCCAATTTTAATTTAATTCATAAAATTATTTATATGCAAGAAAATTTTTTTTTAAATAAAATTCCATAAATTGACCAAGGCAAAGCATAATCACTTAAAATGTTTACTGGTAGACTTGGACTAGAGAACCACTTGTACCAAATTTTGTAATTTTTTTTACTTCTGTTTGAATTATTAAAGTTATTTTAAATTCTCGAGCATTAATAAATTATAAAATATTTTTAATGTGGAAAATTATGTTTTATATTTTTATTAAATCTCTCTTAGGTCAAGGAACTGAGAAAAAAAGTTTCATTTTTTTTATTATCTTTTGAATTATTAAATTTTTTTAAGTGAGAGATTAAGAAAAATTCTTTTTTTAACCTTTAAAAATTTTCTTAAGCTTTAAATTTCAATATCTTCACTTAGAAAATTATAAAAAATACTCTAATTATTCTTAAGTGCTTAGGAAACAATTTAGATCATTTCCACAAATTTTACTAATTTTGTGATTTTTATTAATTTTTAATTACTTAAATATTCAAAATAGGCTTAAAAATGAAGTTTTTATTTTATTTGCAATTTTTTCTTAGAAAATTCCTTTGACCACAAGGAGCTCCCAAAACTAATTTTTATAATTTTTTGGAGTTATATTTTAATTATTAATAATCATTTGAGTGTAAAAATGGCATTAGACTTAGAAAATTAAGTTAAGTTATCAAATGAACTCTAAATGTTTTGAAATTCTTATGGAGTGTTCTCTGAACTTTAAATGACAGTGGAGAATCAAAACCAAGTAATTTAGATGTTTATTTTCTACCAAATTAATTTTCTTTGTGTTTTAGGGTTTTGTGCAAATTAGGTGTGTTCTTAATGACTTAACTCATGAAAAATTTTCCAAAGGGTACTCTGGTCACAATGAACCTTCCAAAATTTTCTTGTTTTTTTCTAAGCAATAGAAAAATTATTATGATTAATTTATGAAAATAATAGACACAAACTTGAAAAATATGGATCTTTATTTAGAGGTCTTCTCTAGCTTTGTAACAAATCATAAATTATCATCTATAGCAGGCATGTTAGAAGAGGTCTCTCTCATGCTTGGATCTTAGTTATCCCCTTCAGGGATAGGGGTGAGCAAGTTCTCTGCTTCTTTCTGGCATCTCCTCTCCTCGTGTAGGAAAGGCCTATGTTTTTGGTGGCTAGACTTTCTGCTTTGAGTCCTCTGTAGTGGTGCATCTGGAAGTCTTCCATTATCGGCAGTGATTAGGCCTCCGATCGGTATAGCTATCATGGACGGTAGGCGACTGGTCCCCTCCATCGGGTCTTGTTGTACCGTTACAATTTTCCTCTTCAGTGACAAGCTATTTCTGGTGCTGAACCTTAGTAGTGAGGGTAGTCTTTCTTTCTCCTGACGGCTGACCACATCCATCAGAGGACCATCATAGTCCATGCCGGGTTGGCTAAAGTCCATGTCGAAGTCCAAGTTGCCGCCCTGCGGAGCCCTTTCTTTGTTGAGTGCGAGGTTCTTCCATCGTTAAAAGCAAAGATCAGCCTTTGATCTGACAGTTCTCTACAGACAACAGGAAAAATATCAGTGAGCTGAAACTTAGCATGAATAAGAACAAAACAAAATGTTTATTAAAAAAAAATTAGTTTTATGTTGGTGAGAAAACCATTTGTGTATGTGTATATTTTGTTTTATTTAGTAGTATATCGAGTTCAAAAAAGAGAAAATTGAAGTGTGTAATTTCAAAAATCTTCATTAAATTGAGGTTAATCTTATTACAAAATTTTTGGACTTGGTCAAAGATGTTTGGCCAAATAGATAAGCCCAGAATAATCAAAATTTCAAAATTTCAAATCAAGCGATGTCAACCAATTTCAGGTTGCATAGTATGTCTTCAGGTATCGCCCGTTGATTGGCAGCATGGGACTTTCACCTCAAAAATCCACCAACTAGTAGGCTCCTCCTGCGTAGACCTTTTCAATGACAAATGATGCTTCCTAAGTTGGCTTGAATTTTTCACCTATCTTGTGGTGTGCAAGAATGGGTCTTTTGAGTACGAGGACAAGGTCACAACCTTTGAATGTCCTTGGGCGGACCAATTTGTCATGATATTGTACGATCTTTGCCTGGTAAAGCTCTAAATGTTGTTGTGCTTCAAGTCATTTTCCCTCAAGACTCTAATTCTTCAATTCTGAGCTTTACACATTCTTCCGTTGTAAGTTGGTTGGGGACAGCAACTCTGAGAGACGGCGTCTAAACTTCTAATAGTTGTACGACCTCAGAGCCATACACGAGCATGTAGGGTGTGCACTGAGTTGGAGTCCTGAACATTGTTTGATAAGCCCACAAAGCTTCTAGTAACTTGTTGTGCCAATCTCTTTTGTTTTCATCCAGTGTTTTCCTTAAAATATGTACCAATGTCTTATTGAAAGCTTCAGCCAGGTCAATTGCTCTGCACTAGTAAATTGTAGAGTATCTCCAATCTATCCCATATTATGTGATGAAATTAATGAATTTGGTGCTTTTGAAGGCTATCCCATTGTCAGAAATTATTCATTGCAGTACTCAAAAATGGTAGATGATTTGTCTTTTAAAGAATTAAAAGATGTGTTGTGTCATAACCTCTCGTAACGGTATTGCCTCTGCCTATTTAAAGAAATAATCATTAGTGGTAAATATAAATCTGTGTCCTTTAGAGGATGGAGGGTCCATCAGACCTATCATGTCCGTACCCCAACACTCGAATGGCCACGAGGCACTGGTTGGGTATAGCACATTTGGAGGTTGGTGTAAGACTCCCCATGCAACTAGTACTAGTGACATCTTCTGGCTGTATCCATGCAGTCAGACATCATTACTCACCAATAATATTTGAGTCTTTCAATCTTCAGTTTCATCCTCAGCCCTGACTGGTGAGCGCCACACAATCCGACATGTACATCTTGACGATATTTTGTGCTTTTGTTTTGCTTAAACATCATAGCCACATCTGGTCGAATGATCTTCTATAGAGGACATCACCTACCAGAGCATATGACATAGCCCTTTTTGTAATGTGATGTTCTTCAGACTTGTCCTCTACTAGCTTTCCAGTATGCAAATATTCTATTAATGGCTTGCTCCAATCTTTATTGATAACTGCAACCGTAATTATCTATTCTTCTTATTTTCAGTGCTTCTATAGAGTTTTGAGGTCAATCCAAGACAAAAATTATCTTGCTTGTACTGTGATATCAATGGAATCCTTCGTGGGACATGCTAATTCTCTTGCGAGTCTTGCTAAAGTGTCAGCATGGGCATTACCTCTCCTAGGAATCCGGTAGAAAATGGGATATGTTCCAGTAGCTTCTTTGTGTACTGATGGTATTCTGCTAATCTCGGCTTCAAAATTTTGTATAATCCGACGACTTGCTGGATGACGAATTGTGAGTCACCATAAATGGGAATGTCTGTTATATCCATTGAGATTGACAACTCTAAATTGGTGAATAAGGCTTCAAATTTTGCTTCGTTGTTGGTTCATGGCTCTATCAGGTGGTTTGAGAACCTCAGCATACCCTTACTGGCGTGATAAAGATCAATCTAATACCTATTTTGTCTGGTATAATTCTACCTGATCCCTTGTCCTTTCCGATTGACGAAGCTCCATTGAAGTACATCTCCCAGTGTTGCGCACTAAAGAATTCTAATTGTAGTATCTTCTAATATTTTAGTTCATCATTAAGAGGGGACTCAGCTAGAAGTGGGTGTGCAGCGAGAAAGTCTGCTAAAATATGTCCCTTGATAGCATGGAGGGGAATAAAAGTTATATTAAACTGCATTAAGTTCATCGACCATCTTGCTAAACATCTAGAGAGTGTTGCTCGGGTCATAAAAAATTGCAACAGATTAACTTTTAATATTAAGGTAATCTTATGAGAAAGCATGTAATGTCTATGCTTTTAGGCAGTGAAAATCAAAGCTAGACAATGCTTCTCAATAGGTGGATACCTTTTTTCCGTCGGTATTAGACGGTGACTTAAGTAGAAGTGTATGTTTTCTTTACCCTCGTCATTAACTAGGGCTAAGAGGGCTCCAAGAGAGTCATCTAAGGCTGTGGTATAAAGTATCAAAGATTTCTCAGGGATAGGCGCTGCCAAGACAAAAGGCATCATTAAATATTGTTTAACGTCCTCGAAGGGTCACTGTTATTTCTCTTCCCAAACGAATTTATTATCCTTTTTAATTAAAGAAGATAAGAGCTGACACCTACGTCAGAGATTAGATATGCCAACTTCCCTTGGAAGGAACGTAGTTGTTTCAAGGTTTTTGGAGGAGGCATTTCCAAGATAGCTTTAATCTTATCTGGGTTGATTTTGATTCCTTGAAGACTGACAATGAATCCTAGAAACTTCTCAGAGGTAACACCAAAGGCGCACTTTAAGGCATTCATTTTAAGGTCATATCATCGTAACCGTTTGAACATGATCCTCAAATCGTATAAATGGTCTATTTTTGCTTGCTCTTGATGACCAAATCATCCATGTAACATTCCACTTGATTGTGAATGAGGTTGTCAGAAATCTTTGTCATTGCACATTGGTATGTTGCTCCAGTGTTCTTTCGGTCAAACGACATCACTGTGTAGCGAAAAATCCAAGAAGGTGTTCTGAAGGCTGTAAGTGCTGCATATTCGGGATCCATCTTGATTTGTTTGCATATCGACGATCCGTCCACAAAAGAGAAGATTTCATGTGTAGAAGCGATGTCCACCATCATTTTTGGTATCAGTAATGAAAATTCATCTTTTGGACATGCTTTGTTCAAATCTCTGAAGTGGACACAAATACAGATTTGTCCATTTTTCTTCTTGACTGGAACAATATTGGCTAACCATGTGGGGTATTGCTCTTCTTTTACAAAGTAAGAGTCTATTAATTTCTTCACCTCGGTGATGAATTGCGGCTCTATTTTGAGGTGCATTCTTTTCATAGCTTGTTCCTTGGGGTCATATCTTTCTTTACCCCGAGTTTATGAACTGCAACCTTTTCTGATAGTCATGGCATCTCATCATAGCTCCATGAGAAGCAATATTTGAATTATGTTAGCAATTTGATCAGTTGTAAAGATTCTTCATCAATGAGTAGAGAACTTATAAATGTAGTTTGAGGTTATTCTCCAGTCCCGAGGTTAATTTTCTTCAATTCATTAACAGTTGATTTAATTTGTTCTACAAATACTGACGAAGCATTTTCTATTAGCTGATCAGTAGAGTCATCCTTCATATCGTGACAATCCCCTTCCGATTCACTAGTAACGGCCATATAAAATTTTGAATCATCAACAGACCCGACTGTACCAAATCCGAGACCCTCTTTTGAGTGGGAGTTGGACTCTTAACGTTCCATAATTTTTAAAAAAGTTTTAATTTATCTTTTGGTATTTAATTTAGCAAATGTTCCTGTTGAATTAAATTTTTTACACAAAGCAAAAAATAACTAAAAGGCAATTCTATTAATTCATTAGGATCATCATCCAAGTTTACATGATTTTTCAAGATCAGTAGAGGTAGAAGCACGATAAAACTTGATCGGCTTTGAACCAGTGCTACAGACTTCCTTGACCTCTAAACTCTGGACCATTTGAGGGAGAATCAAAGTAATGGTCTTGGTGTTCACATAGTAGTTTATCCAATCATACATCATCTCATATTTGCTTTTCTCCGCATCTTCTAAGGATATCTCCTACTGAGGTTTCTTCTATTTTGTCATCATTATTTCATCTTCAGAGCTATCCTCATCACCAATGTGGATGGTTGGCCAAGTCTGTTCAACAGTTAAGTTGGTTTTTTATCGTCCACATCCCCAGCCTTGACCTCGGATGCGTGAACTAAAAGAACCTACACCAACTTGTTGCAAAAGAGTGGTGGAAGATCGCTGAAGTAGAGTTGAATGACCTCCTCTTTATGATTTTTCTGAATCTTTACTTTCATTTGTGACAATTTCGAGAGAAGACAGTTTTCTTTAGAGGCGCGTATTAGGCGACATCTTCATGAATACCAACTTCATGAACTGAAAATGGTTGTAGATTTGCCTTGACACAATGTTTTTGCCCGTCTTTATAATACTTAATGCACTGGTGTAGAAACGATGGAACCATGTCGTGTTCGTGAATCCATGGTTTACCAAGTGGAGCATTGAAAGAGGTCTCGGCATCGATGATATGAAACTTAGTGGTTAGTATTAGTTCTCCAACCTTTATAGGCAAAGTGCTCCCTCTCTCTTTTTGTTGAATCCTCTTAGCATCATTTTGTCATCCATAAGTTTTTGAGCTTCAATATCCAAATAAGCAAATGTTGGTAGACTCATCAAGTTGAGTGATGCTCTAGGATCTAAAACAACTCTGGGCAACATAAATCTACAAATTTTAACGGAGAAGTAGAGTCGAGGATTGTGGTGGGCGGTACTGAGCAACAAATCTTCATCTGTGAAGGTCACCCCAAGTTGTTCCTTCAATGAGCAAACATCATCTAAGGATGAGCTGGCCAATTGAGCTAAACAAATCTCTAGTTCAAGCAAGGCTATAACCAGAGACTCTCTCATCTCCTTTGATAGGATCAGAGCATTGTAGATGCTTAATATGGTTGATAACTTCCAAAGCTGAGCTAGCATGTCGTAATCCACTTTGTATGGTCCTCTAATTCTTTCTTGGTTATGTAGTTCTTCCACTGGTGGAGGTAGAGGGAGTTCTTCTCAAGTATATACATATATTTTTTTATCTGTTGGAGCTACTATTTGGGGTAATACTCTCCCACTCTTTAAGTTCACCTCTGTAACTTCTTCTTTTTGAGATATCCTTGTTGAATCTTCTGGTGTTTCTTATTTTTCAGAATGATCTAATTTAATGGCAAGCGGTGCAACGTGGTGCTCGAGAATTGGTTCCTCACTCCCGGTGCTATCGTAAGTGGTATCATCGATGTGTTCTTCGATATTGTTAGCAAGTTCACCAGACTCAAGTACAATTTGAAGATCATTTTGAGAATCGAGATTAAGGCTAGACTAACCAAAATCAGTTATGTTATCACCAGAAATAGTTAAAACATAGCTAAAATCGCAATCATTGTATTCATAAGACCCTGGATAGGGAAAAATATAAGTCAGGGGTTCGAGGATTTTCTTCCCCGAATCTGAAACAACTAATCTAGCAGAGGCAGCCCCTAACCTATACCCCGTGTTATCAATCTTCATAGTGGTGTTCTTCTTCTTCTTTGTCTTTAACGATGTGTTGGCGCTATTTTGAGGCCCGTAAGAAGCTATCGATCGCCGGAATTGAAATCCCGTTGTCTGCTTTAAAAGGACGTTGAAGTATGAAATCAAACTGACCCCATATTTTTTATAGTTTAAAATGAAAGAGCTTTGTACCTCAAATCATGTATTTATCCTAAAGTATAAACACAAGACTTGAGGATGAGGCTCGATAAAATAAACTAACCAAAGTATGACATCCGTCTAGTCTGTGAAACCATTTTATTTGCCGACAAATTCCCCTATTTAATAAGGAAAATTAAATAGGGTTTATATTAAGCTAGGTTTGGACATGCTTCCTATAAGGGCAAGCCCCTATAGTTAATTACATCTTGAATGACCAAAGTCACTTAAGAAAACTCGCGATAAAAATCAGGAAATATTGTCTTCAAGGAGTTTCAAAGAATAGGAATTTTCAATGAGATCGGGCGTAGAGGTGTGAATGGAGATTGGTTCAAATTTAGAACATTTTATTGTAGAATCCAAAGGAGGAAGAACTAGGGATGTCAGGAATCCAGAGGCGAACCTCAGTGATTTCACAAGCTATCCTAATGTTTGGCTTAAATTTAGATGAGAAAAATTACTCTGTTTTATCCTGAAACTTTTATTAGCCGTGTGAAATGATCACACAAATAGCCTCGAGGATATGAGGATTTAGGTCGTGAAAAACGACAACCTCAAAATCCTACGACAAGTTAAGGCTTATATTGTATAGCAGGGCTATGCAAAGGCCTAAAGATAATGTGAGGATTTATGTTGCAATTAGCAAGCAACCTCGAAGTCTTATGGCTTTATTGTTTAAGTCTAAGGAAGGAAGATTAGTTTAGCTGGGGATGACAGGTTTTGCTGTTGAAGATGGCCGTGCTGCTCACCATGTTAGCTCCATGTTCCTCACCATGACGAGTTTGAGTTTTCTAGTGTGTCGGTTATAATGTCAAATCAAGTGGCCCTATGTTTGAAGTTCTTTAAATTTTTATGAGGGCATATTAAAGTTGATTAGAGTGACACCGGTTAGGATACTACGGTTCCCTCGTTCAGGCACCACTATTTTCTATTGGATTTACTTAGTCTAAATGAACTTACTAAACCCAACTTAATGAGTTCCATAATTTCATTTAAACCGTGGGAAGCCTCGTTAGCAACCGTAGGTTAACTCCTCTGAGGGATTCCTGATCATCCGATAGAGATGTCTTCATTTATTTACAATCGTAGTTTTGTGTGATGTTTGTGATTAAATTTTGAGTTGTTTTATATTTTGAATGTTGTGGGGGTGAATTTTATCTTGGTTGTTTTTAATTTGGTTCTTATTTTGGTTAACATGCAAGTTTATGTTGTTTTCATACATGTAGGTAAATGAAAATATAAAAAGAAACAACATAAGCATAAAGCATGTAAGGAAAAGGGCACAAGAGAGACGGTACTATAAACTGTAAAAGCATACCACACAAGTCTTCTCGTTCCACTACCTGAAACAGTGCATGTGAGGGCATTTATGAAGAGTAGGAAAAGTAAAATTTTAGTGGTTTTCCTAACTTTAGGTTGTATTTTGGTGAGTCTTTAAAAGTTTAATTAAGGATGATTTCATTGAGCAAAGTATATTAAGTTTAATAAAACTCTGAGGTATCCAACAAGTTAGGAGAAGGAAGCAGGTCCATGCCTCCCTCTCATCAACTGGTGAAAAGTCTCAAGTCCATTTAAACCTATTATGTTGCTTAGTGGTTCATCCTGTAAATACTTCTAATGCTCAGTGAACATTAATGTCTTACTTATCCCTAAGAAAGGGGTAATTATCTTTTATCATTTAACTTGAAAATTATGTGAGTGAATTTCCTTAAAGGGCAAGTTGGTGTAACCTGAACACTTCACAATTTTTTTTTAATTAGGCTTAGTGGTGTTTCTAGGATGTTTGATTATGTTATGTTTATTTCTCTAATCCTCATTTAGTCAATTTTTATTTGGCCTAAGTCACCACTAAGCCCTTAAGACCTAGGTGAGTGTCTTAATTAGTTTTGAAATATTTAGCCTAAGTCACCACTAAGCCCTTAAGACCTAGGTGAGTGTCTTAATTAATTTTGAAATTTAAAGCCTTAAGTTGTCATGATTCATGATTTGAATTTTATTTGAAAATCAAGGTAGGGGTATTAAATTGATTAACTTAAAAATTCATACCCCTAAGTCTAGGATCATTCAATTTCCATGATTCATGATTTGGATTTTATTTGAAAATCAAGATAGGGGTTATAAATTGATTAATTATTGACTTCAAAAGTCATACCCCTAAATCTAGGAACATTTAATGTTAATAAACTTCCAAATTTTAATAATTTAGAAATTTATTAACTTAATTAAGAAAGTGAGATTAGTTTCTACCAATTAACCCCTTTGTGTTTCAAACATCAAGTAAATTGATTAAAATTAGAGGTTACCCATTCCCCTCCTTGTATCAATTAACCACTTGTGTTTCAAGCATCAAATAAATTGATTAAGATCAGAGGTTACCCATCTTAACCCCTTGTGTTCCAAACATCAAAGAAAATGATTAAGATCAGAGGTTGCCCATTTCCATCCTTGACTTAAGCCTAAATGTTAACTAAGGCTAAATTTCCAAAATTACACATTTGCTCCTAAGGCTTTAACACTTCATAATTTGTCAAATTCAGTTCAAATGACTTTGAAATTTTTATCCTACCTCATTCACGGGTCAATTAAGACATCAGAGAAGAAAATGTTATTTTTCAAAATTTAATTTATTTTATATAATTATTTTCATGCAAAAATAAAATTTTTCAAAGAAAATTCGTAACTTGACCAAGATAAATTCTAATCCTTTGAAATTCTTACTGGAGGTAAACCTATACTAGACAAGTCTTTCGACTAAATTTCATGATTTTTTGAATTCTCTGTGATTTATCATAATTATTTTAAATTCTGGGTTATTTAATAAAAATAAAATATTTTTAATGATGAAAATTAAGTTTGGTATTTTTGAAAAATCTCTCTGAGGTTAGACAACCCAGAGGAGCAAATTTCATATTTTTTTCATTTTCCTTTGTTTTATTAGAATAATATTATTGAAAACCCATTTTTAGCCTTTAAAAATTATTTTTAAGCTTTGAAATTCAATATCTTTATTTAGAAAATCGGAAAAATATTCTAATTATTCGGGAAGCAATTTAGAACATTTTCATGAGTTTTATTATTTTTGTGATTTTTATGAATTTTTACTTGAAACAATTTAGAACATTTCCATGAGTTTCATTATTTTTGTGATTTTTATGAATTTTTTAATTATTTTAAATATTTAAAATAGGCTATAATTTAGATCATTTCCATGAATTTATTATTTTTGTGTTTTTTAAGAATTTTTAATTGTTTTAAATATTTAAAATAGGTTAAAAATCAAGTTTTTATTCTAAATATTATTTTATTTTTATAATTATTCAAATATTTAAAATAGGCTAAAAATCAAGTTTTTATTTTAAATATAATTTTATTTTTAGAAAACACCCCTGATAATAGAGAACTCAAAAAACTAAGTTTCATAATTTTTTGAGTTATATTTTGATTCCCCTGATCACAGAGAACTCAAAAAACTAAGTTTTATAATTTTTTGAGTTATATTTTGATTTTTTTCTGATTACAGAGAACTCAAAAAAACTAAGTTTCATAATTTTTTGAGATATATTTTGATTTTTAAAAATATGATCACAGAGAACTCAAAAAAACTAAGTTTCATAATTTTTTGAGTTATATTTTGATTTTAAAAATAAAGAACTAAAAAAAGTAAGTTTCATAATTTTTTGTGTTTTATTTTGATTTTTAAAATTCATTCAAGTGTCAAAAGTTGTATTTATCCTTAAAAATCAACTTAAGTTATCAAATGAACTCAAAATATTTTAAACTTTTTATAGTGAGTTCTGTAGATCATAAACCACAGTGGAGATCAAAAATCAAGTCATTTAAATGTTTATATTTTCCAAAATTGATTATTTTAGTTATTGAGTGTTTGTAAAATTTAAGTACATTTTAAATGACTTGACCCATGGAATTTTTTTCAAAAGCTTCTCTAGTTATAGTGAACCTTCCAAAATTTTCTTAGAATTTTCTAATCAATATGCTAATTTTCATGATTATTTTAAGGAGATAATGTGCAAGATTTTAAAAAATGTGGATCTCTGTATATAAACCTCCTCTAACTTTAGAAAAATCAGAGGATGTTTCTTTTGATAGAGGCTACAACATACCAAAATTTCAAGCCAAGGTGATGTATCAAAATGTATGGAGAATCAAATGATCCCAAACAATGTTTAATTAATTAAAAATATTTTATGGATCAAATGGACTTGAAATTTATTCCACATTATTTTCCTTTGTTGACTAAGCAAGGGGGTATTTTAATTTTATTTTTGTGATTTATCTATGCAAAGTTATGGATTTTCTAAGTTAGGGGTATTTAAATATATAGAAAAAGCCCTATTTTTCTATTTAAAATGCGCATGCCACCTCAACCTACGACGGATCGAAGGCTTGCGTGGCGCGCTCTGGTTGGACGCCGTCATCCACGTAGCTGCTGACTCGGCCCGCTGTTTATGCCCCGAAGCGCTATCCAGCTCGATCTCCTTCGTCCATTGGATACACGCTCGATCAAACGGCTACCCATCATCGTCCCTGATATTAAGATCCCATGACCGTCCACACTAAAACCCTAAGATCTCAGCTTAGAATAATTTAAATCACCTTGGGTTTGGTCTTATGGACTCGTCTAAGTGAGATGAACACATTCATAAGGTAATCATGCAATTAAACTAAGTCTAATTAAATGGAGAATCAAAATAGGCTCAGGATGAGGTGAGGTTTTATACCTTTGCTCTGAGAAGTGAAGCTTTGATCAGAGGGTCTTGGTACACTCGTTATGATCCAAAGAGGCTAGGGATTGAGTCCCTGGTCTTGGTGTAAAGCCTAGGTATGAATTTGATCACGACCGAATTTGGGTGTTGGTCTAGAGCTATGGTAAAGGCTCTGTGGAAGGGGGATTTTATGGGGCTTTGGCTTCTTTCACTATTGTGAAGGTGTGAGTAGAGTTAAATTGAGTTTAGGTGGATTATGGAGGTGTATTGGGTTCCGTCCTAGTTTCCGACAAGGTTCCAAGCTCAAAATTGAGCTCCGATAATGGGAATTGGTGAGGGAAAATGGTTGGAATGCTCTTAGGGGATCTTAGGGAAGCTCTGTATGAAGTTTGTAGAGGTCTCACTAAGGAAATTTCAGCACTTAGTTTAACAGCCATGGAGGTGGCATTTTATAAAAATGGGGTTATGGTGGCTGTCATGGCCAATTACGAGGTGTAATGTGGTGCTTAGGTGGAGGGCAGTGGAGCTCTTTAGTTTGATTTGGATGAGCAGGCCTCTATGTTTGATTTGGGTGAAGCTCCATGGGGGTAGCTCTTAGATTTAAGCTTTTTCAGCCACTAGGCTGGCTGGCCGGCCAGGGAGAGGTGGCTAGGAGCTCAGAGAACCCAGGGGAATATGTCACAACATTTTAGTGCAATAATACCTAATTTTGGTTAGGATATCTTAAACACATGCATTTTTTGAAGTAATATCCCTTGATTTGGGGGACCTTTGGTCCATGGCTTGATTTAGGTGATTTTATGGTGTTTGTACTAGTCACTAAGTCCAGCTAATGGCTGTGAGTGAGTTAATTTGGTAACTTTATGGTGATTAGGTCACATTTAGTGCATGAGTCCAAATGGGTGCAAATGACCAAGTATTGGGTTTGGGCTAGGTTAACCATGTCAATTGGCCAAACTAAACATTACATTTTCTGTAGATGATCATAAGGAACAAATTTGGTGAAGAATGGAAGTGGTTTTGAGTTCAATTGAATGCTCAAATTGGGGGAATTTTGATTTTAATCAATTTGGTCATTTTGGGCTAGGCTTGGGTCTAGCTTGGGTTAGCCTTGGGGTAAGTCAAAATTGATTGTTTTAAGTAGTCAATAGGGACCTCATGAAGAGTTTTCAACATGAATTGGATGCCAATTTGTGGGTTAAGGCAATCAATTGGTGAAATTTGGGGAGTTATCCAATTTGGGGCTAAATTTGGAAATTTTGGATTTAGGCCAAAATCAAATGGATTTGAGACTTCACGAAGGCCAATTGATGGTTTAATTTGATTTATAGGAATGTTACGATAATTTTGCAACATTAACTGGGGCCAATTAACTTGGGTATGGGTTCAATTTAGTGAGATTACGTCATATGGTCAAAATTGGGGTTTTTACCCAAATCTAAATTGGGCTCAAATCATGGGCCAATTAGGATTGGAATTGGTTTAGTTTGGTCATATAAAAAGTTAATTTGCTTTTAGGACTGGAATTGGGGCCAATTGAGATCAAATTGATGGACATTTGGGTTGAATTTGGGGAAATTTGGGTCTTTGAAGGCAAATTTGGGGATTTTGGTTATAGATTGTCAAATTGGCCAAATTAGATCATGTTGTAGTTTAGAGAAATGAAATTGGAATAATTTAAGATTTATTGAGATTTTCTGGGAATTTTTGGAATTTTTAGAATTTTGGGCTATGAAGGGGTATTTTGGTAATTTGGGGTGTTTTAGAGGTAAAAGGCCAAGATGTGTATTTTGGTAAAGTTGAGGTACCAACCATCACCAACAAGCCATGGACCAGTGGAAACCCCATTTTGGGTCCTCTACATAGTGGTCTTAGCCAAACCATATCCCTAGGGATTGTAGGTTTAGGGGATCATCTACATGAGTAACCCAAAAGATTAAGGGATCTAGGCTAGAAATTTGAGTTTAGGGTTGTGAGTGATTGTGAGTGTAGATGAGTGTAATTAGCTCCAAACCAACACCCAGGGTCAACCTTAGGGTACAACAGTCCTAAGGGTGACTCATCTGGAGTTTTCCCCAAAGTGACCTCACATACTAAGTATTTAGAGGATGAGAACAACTTGTGAAACTTTAATTTAAGTAGAAAAGAGTTTGGGATTTCTATGGTGAGGGTGTCTTTTCTAGTTTTCTAAGAATAGTCAACAGGAATGTCCTATGTCTGGACCTTAGGATACTAAAGTTGAAACATTCTTCTATAGTGTGTCCAAGTAATCGATGATACAGGAAATAACTTAATTCATCCTTCTTGTCAACCTCTTTGGGTTTCTTTGGATCTGGTTGTCTGAACTCTGGTTTCTTCATCAGACTTCTGAACATCTTGGATATGGCTTCATATTTGAAAGAATACACCATTTTTGGACATTTAGCCAAAGATATTCATTTATTCTCTGTTTGGGAGGATCACCCTTGAGGCAGTTGCTGGTTGGACTGGCTACTCTATTTTTGAGCATGTTGTGAAGATTGGCAAGGATTTTTTGGATATAGCATCATTGGTTGTTTTCCTTTATCAACAGTCGCTACTGTTCCTGACTTCTTTTCAAATACTCTAGTTGCCTTAGATTTCTCGTGAGAATTCATATGTTTGATTTCTTCTTAAAGACTGCTGGATTTGCTAAATAACTTCTAAAAAGATTTGATGGTGAGTCCCTTGAGGATGAAAGCTCTTAGCCCATGAATTCTTTTGAGTAAGATCTTAATTGCCTGATGTTCCTATAGCTGACGTTCACACTTCATGATAAGGTTTCTCCACCTCAAGATGTAATCCACTAAAGTCTCGTTGGGCATTTGCTTTTCCATGATGAGCTCTCCTATAAAAACATGTTGTTGCACTCCGGTAAATCTCTTCACAAATAATTGTTCGAGCTTGGCAAAAGTCTTAACTAATCCATTGGGTAAATCAGCATACCAATCAAAAGCAATCCCTGACAAGGTGTTGACAAACAGTTGGAAGAGTAAAGCTTTGTTACATCTTGTGTTGCCACAACTGGCTCAATAATGTGTTAATGTTGTCTGGGATTTACAATCTAATCAAATATCTTACAGTTTGGGGACACAAAACCCTTTGGGAATGGTACGGAATGGAATTCTTCCAGGTAAGGTCTGCCCTTTAAAACCAATGCACTACCCTTAGATTGGGTTAAGGCCTCTC
The DNA here is from genome assembly GCA_002079205.1 of Phalaenopsis hybrid cultivar. Taxonomy (NCBI): domain Eukaryota; kingdom Viridiplantae; phylum Streptophyta; class Magnoliopsida; order Asparagales; family Orchidaceae; genus Phalaenopsis; species Phalaenopsis hybrid cultivar. The sequence continues at coordinate 160,556 of JXCR01147995.1, forward strand.
GAACTTGCTTGATAATTTGCTTAAATTCCTTCTCCAGCATGGCGCTTGATGGATAATCCTTCTTTGGTTGTTCATCTCTGTTTACTTAGGAAACTTCTCTTCTTTCATTTGTAATATATATAATTTCTAGTTGGTTGGCCTTTGGAAAGGCTAATTTTGGGGGTTGAGATTATCCTTGAATTGTGGCCATGACGGTTATGGTTGTGACCATCTCTTCTATCTTTTTCTCAAGTTGGCTTACTGGCTCATCCCTTAAGAGGATAGCTCTATGCAGCTCATCTACGGCATTCTCTTTGACAAGAGGTTGAGCCTCACGCGCAGACGTAGCTGCTCTGGTTTCAATGACATGGAAATCCATGAAATCTTCTTTGAAGTAATCATTATAGTTAAAATCTTCATCATCGTCATCGATGAAAACTGCGTGTTACCAAGCCAACTCAAAAATCTTGACTCTGAGCTTTCCAACTTTTCCTTCAATTATTGATTCTTAAATTGCCATAATATTTTGATGACCCTGCTGGACCTCCTCATGTTCTTCCATCTTGCTGGCAATACCTGCAATAATGTTAGATACTTTAGACCCTAGTTTCATCCTATAATCTTGCCCTACGAGCTCACCGGACCATATCGGTACATTGACCTTTGGTACCCACACCTTCTTCTTTGACGGTGATGTCTTGAGATGAAGTGTTTCAGCAGAAACATCAGTATGTCGAAGATAAGTATGCTCCTCATGGTGCGGCCGACTACATTACTGGTAATTTCTTCATTTTTCTTTGAAACTTTATGAATATCCTTGTAATGTGTGATCGGTAGAATTCTTGGACCCAGTCATGACTTGGCTGGTTCACGACTTGTGGTCCTGGTGATGGTAGAATCGGTGGTAAATATGGTGGTATAACCTTTGCTTCCTAAGCAGAACTAGACAGGAATATGAGCAGGAAAAGCTTTAGTTGATTTATGAGATCGTCTGACAGATTTGATGTCCTTTAAGATTTCTTTCTTTATGCAAGGGGATATTGCATGTTCCACTCGTTTGAGTAGTTCACTAATTGAGTAACCTTCTTTGGCAGCTTGCCTCTTGAAAACTAAACTGACTCGGGTGATACGAGTAGACTTCTTTCTCTCGTCACCATGTTCATGAAGTGATGGTAATATTGCAGAAATTTTTTGGATACTCTCGTACCCATTTGTACCCATTAAAGGATGGAATCTACTTCCTTATAGAAGTGGATATGTTTCCAGTAATCTTGACTCATATTAGTGAGGATCTTCCTCAACAAGTATCTCCTTAGGAGCTTGGGATTTATTAGCCATCTAACCCTACAATTACTATTTCTCTTTTGAGTTCTAGTTAGTAGTGTAGTCATTGAATTTGATTCAATTTAAAATACTGATGGTCAGACAGCCAATCCCACAGTCAGATTTTTAATGATCATAACTTCTTTTCCTTAAGCAGAAGTGGGAACAGCAGGCTTTGTGGGTGTCGTGGTGGCATACGAAGGGAAGTCCTGAAGGTAGTTCAGGTTAAATTCAGCAGATGACTCCTGAACTTCTAGAGCGGCAACTTTCATTATGACGAACGGGGCTTTCCCGAGAATGACCTCGAGATCTTTAAATATGGTTCCAAATTTGATGGTAGGAATGACATTGCGGGCGTTTCGGCTCATCAGCAGGTTGCAAGAAAAAGTTAGCGTTGGGCACGCCATTGCAGCAGCTTTAGAAGAGAAATTTTTGTGGTTAGTTATTTGGCCAAAACCATGTAATCTTAGTACAAGCACTAAAATTTACAGAGGTCGATCTGTAGATCGGGTAAGTTTTTTTTAGTTTATGAGGGATTTTAAAATTTTAGTGAAAGTAGTTTAAAAGTAGAAAAATTTGATTAATCTAAGGAAATTTTAAAAGCACACGTAACACGACACAATTTGATTTAATTTGCAAAATAGCAAATCACAGTAAAAAAGGAGATGTGAAGTGTTTAGGACCCAATGCAGCACCAACTTAACAATGCTCAATGCGGAAGTGGAATTAGTTAACCAACACACCTACTGGGATCCGACCCCACATGAAGATTAAAAAGTTCTAAATGGCCTCTTGAACCTCTCAGTTTAAAGGTGATTCAACAGACGGTCCTGAAGTCCAAAAGAGTTGATCGTACTTTCCAAAGATAGAAATGGGTAAAGCATGCCAATGAAAGAAAGGTAAATTGGTCCATGAGGGACATGAACACATTACTGATATATGTAAGTCTTTGAAAAATATGAAATCAAACTGATCCCATATTTTTCACAGTTTAAATTAAAAAGCACTATACCTCAAACCCTGTATCTATCCCAAAGCATAAATACAAGACTTGAGGGTGAGACTCGATCAAATAAACTATGAAATATATGACATCTATTTGGCTGTGAAATCATTTTATTTGCCGACAATTTCCCTAGGGTTTATTTTAAGCTGGGTTTGGACAAGCTTCCTATAAGGGCAAGCCCCTATAGTTAATTACATCTTAAATGACTGAATTCACCTAAGAAAACTCTGGATAAAATTTAGGGAATATTATTCTCAATGAGTTCAAAATGATAGGACTTTTCAACGAAATTGGACAAATAGGTGTAAAATGAGAATAACTCTAATTTGGAACATTTTATTGTAGAATTCAAAGGATGAAAAACTAGGGGATGTCATAGATTTGAAGAAGAACCTCAGTGACTTTCCAGTCTATCATATTATTTAGCTTCAATTTTGAGGAAAATTTATTTGAGTGTTTCATCCTGCCAATCTTATTAGTTTAGGGCTTACATTTATGTGAAACGATCACACAAATAGCCTGAAAGATGTGAGGGTTTAGGCCATGATGAACGACAACCTCAGAATTCTAAGACGAGTTAGGGCTTAGATTGTATAGCAGAGCTATAAAAAGGCCTAAAGATAAGGTGATAATTTATGTTGCATAAACAAACAACTTCGAACTCCTATGGCTTATTATTTAATTCTAAGGAATGACTTAGCTAGTGTAGACATATTTTACTATTGAAGATGGTTGTGCCACCCACAATGCTAACTTCAAGCTCCTATTCCTGACGAGTTTGAGTTTTCTAGTGTGTCAAGTTATGGTGTCAAATCAGACGGCCCTATGGTTGTAATTCTTTAAATATTATGAGGCATGTTAAAATTTATTAGAGCGACACCAGTTAGGATCCTACAGTTCTCTTGTTCTAGTACTACTATTTTTTATTGGTTTCACTTAGTCCAAATGAATTTACTAATCTCAACTTCATGAGTTCCATACCTTCAATTATACTGTAGGAAGCATCGTTAGCAACCGTAGGTTACCTCCTCCGAGGGATTCCCGATCATCCAATAGAGACATCTTAATGTTTGTGTGATGTTTGTGATTAAATTTTGAGTTGTTTTATATTTTGAATGTTGTGGCGGTGAACCGTGGGAAGCCTCGTTAGCAACCGTAGGTTTCCTCCTCCGAGGGATTCCCGATTATCCAATAGAGACGTCTTAATTTAGTTGAAGTTGTAGTTTTTTGAGGAATTCCCGATCATCCGATAGAGACATCTTAATTTAGTTGAAGTTGTAGTTTTGTGTGATGTGTGTGTCCTTGAGTTGTTTTATATTTTGAATGTTGTGGCGGTGCAATTATTATTTTTGTGATGTTTGTGATTAAATATTGAGTTGTTTTATATTTTGAATGTTATGACAATGAATTTTATTTTGGTTGATTTTTAGTTTTAATTTTTTTTTGTTTTAGTTTTGTGGCTATCCTAACAGTTTTGGTTTTCCAGCAGGGTGACATTTTTGTTTAGCATGCAAGTTTGTATTTTAGTTTTACATGTAGGTGAGTAAGTATAGTAACGTACTAAAAAAGGTATGAGAAACCAAAAATGTAGGTAAATAAATCACAATAAAAGTGTACATAGATGGTCTCCCCATCATCTGCAATTGAAACTCAAAATGCATGTAAGGGCATTTTATGTAAAGTGCAAAAAACTAGGCTCCTAGATTATAACTTGATGAGTCTTTATTGGTTTGATTAAGGATGATTTTATTATGCAAAACATATCAAGTTTAGTAGACCTCTGAGTTAACCAACTGGTCAGGAGAAAAAGACAGGTCCATGCTTTCCCCTCACCGCCTGGTGAAAACTCTCGAGCTTATTTAAACTTATTATGCTGCTTAATAATTCTTCTTGTAAATATTTCTAGTTTTTAATGAATAATGATGTTTCAGTAAGGTGATTATCATTTATCATTCATATTTAAGAATTATGCAGGTGAAGACCGTTACAGAGGAAAGTTAGTGTTATTAAGACACATAGTCAATTTTGGTTCTAACTTGGGCTTGTAGTGTTTCAAAGGTGTTCAATAATTATTCACTTCTCTAATCTACATTTAACCAAATTTGATTTAGCTTAAGTCACCACCAAGCCCTTAAGATCCTGATGTCTTAGTCATTTTGAAAGAGATTAAATTTTAAGTGACAATAATTCATCATCAAAACATTTGGATGTCACTTGAACACTAGATAGGGGTATTAAATTAGTGAGTTATTAACACCGAAAACTATACCCCTAACTCTAGGATCATTCAATTTGGTAGACATCCAAATTTTGATAACTTATGAAATATTCAAATTTATCTTTCAATTAAAAATGAGATTGATTCCTACCAATTAATTCTTTACATTTCATTTATCCAAATATGTTAATTAAGATCAAATATTGTCCATTTCCCTTTCTTGAATTCAGCCTAAATATTAATTGTCGGCATTATTTTGGGTTTGGTTTGTGGGGTTGCCCGTAAGAAGCTGTCGGTCGCTGGAATCAAGATCCCGTCACCTGCTTCGAAAGGACGTTGTAGTATGAAATCAAACTGACCCCATGTTTTTCATAGTTTAGAATGAAAGAGCATTCTACCTCAAATCCTGTATCTATCCCAAAGGATAACACAAGAATTAAGGATGAGGCTCATTCAAACAACCTAAGGAAAGTATGACGTCCATCTAGTCTGCGAAACCTTTGTGTTTGTCAGCAAGTTCCCCTATTTAATATAAAGGATTAAATAGGGTTTATATTAAGCTGGGTTTGGACATGCTTCCTATAAGGGCAAGCCCCTATAGTTAATTACATCTTAAATGATCAAAGCCACCTAAGAAAACTCTCAATAAAAATCAAGAAATATTATCTTCAAGGAATTTCAAAGGGTAGGACTCTTCAACAAAATCGGATGTAGAGGTGTGAAAGGGGATTGATTCAAATTTGGAACATTTTATTATAGAATCTAAAGGAAGAAGCACTAGAGGATGTCATGGATCCAGAGGAGAACCTCGATGACTGCCCAAGCTATCCTAATGTTTGGTTTCAGTTTTAAGGAGAAATATTTAGGTGTTTCATCCTGCCAATTTTATTAGTTAGGGCTTATATTCGTGTGAAATGATCACACAAATAGCCTGAAAGATGTGAGGATTTAGGTCGTGACAAACGACAACCTCGGAATCCTAAGACAAGTTAGGGCTTATATTATATAGCAGGGCTATACAAAGGCCTAAGGATAAGGTGAGGATTTACGTTGCATAAGCAAGCAACCTCAAAGTCTTATGGCTTTTTTGTTTAAGTCTAAGGAAGAAAGATTGGTTTAGCTGGGGAAGACAAGTTTTGTTGTTGAAGATGGCCGTGCTGCCCACCATGCTAGCTCCAAGCTCCTTGCGCGACATGTTTGAGTTATCTAGTGTGTCAAGTTATAATGTCAAATCAGGTGGCCCTATGGTTGAAGTTATTNGGTTTTTGGTGTGATGTTTGTGATTAAATGTTGAGTTGTTTTATATTTTGAATGTTGTGGCGGTGAATTTATCTTGGTTGATTTTAATTTTGAGTTTTGGGTTATGGTTATAGTTAACATGCAAGTTTATGTTGTTTTCATACATGCAAGTAAATGCAATCTTATGGTTGTGTGGCTATCCTGATGGTTTTAGTTTTCATACAGGGTGACATTGTTGTTTAGCATGCAAATTATGGTTATGTGGCTATCCTGATGGTTTTAGTTTTCATGTAGGGTGACATCTTTGTTTAGCAATGGCTATCCTAGCAGTTTTAGTTTTCATGCAGGGTGACATCATTGTTTAACATGCAAGCTCGTGGCTATCCTGATGGTTTTAGTTTTCATGCAGGGTGACATCTTTGTTTAGCATGTAAATTTGCAGGCATGCAGGGTGATGTCGTTGTTTAGCAAGAAAATTTGCAGATATAAAAGTACAGTATGAGAAAGAATGTTGTGGCGGTGAATTTTATCTTGGTTGATTTTAGTTTTGGTTTTGGGTTATGGTTATAGTTAACATGCAAGTTTATGTTGTTTTCATACATGCAAGTAAATGCAATCTTATGGTTGTGTGGCTATCCTGATGGTTTTAGTTTTCATACAGGGTGACATTGTTGTTTAGCATGCAAATTATGGTTATGTGGCTATCCTGATGGTTTTAGTTTTCATGTAGGGTGACATCTTTGTTTAGCAATGGCTATCCTAGCAGTTTTAGTTTTCATGCAGGGTGACATCATTGTTTAACATGCAAGCTCGTGGCTATCCTGATGGTTTTAGTTTTCATGCAGGGTGACATCTTTGTTTAGCATGTAAATTTGCAGGCGTGGCTATCCTGATGGTTTTAGTTTTCATGCAGGGTGACATCGTTGTTTAGCATGCAAGTTTGCAGGTATAAAAGCACAGTATGAAAGTACAAGAAAGACAACCCTGAAAACTGTAAAAGTGTACCTGGCGAGGAGTGTTCTCGTTCCACCACCTAAAACTTAAAATGCATGTTAAGGCGGCTTATGAAGAGCAGGAAAGGTAAAATTTTGGTAATTTCCTTAACCCTATGTCATATCATGTTGAGTCTTTAAAAGTTTAATTAAGGATAATTTCATTAAGCAAAAAATATTAAGTTTAATAGGCATCTGAGGTATCCAACAAGCTAAGAGGGGGAAGCAGGTCCATGCCTCTCTCTCACCAACTAGTGAAATGCCTCGAGCCCATTTAAACTCATTATGTTGCTTAACGGTTCATCTTGTGAGTACCCTTATTACTCAGTGAACTCTGATGTCTCAATTATCTCTAAGAATGGGGTAATTATCATTTATCATTTAATTTTGAAAATTATGTGGGTGAAGACCCATGAAAGGGCAAGTTAGTGTAATTTGAACACTTAGCCTAATTTCAAACCTAATTGGGCTTAGTGGTGTTTCAAGGACGNAGACCTAGACTAGAGAAGCCTTTGGATCAAAGTTCATAATTGTTTAAATTCTCTATGATTTATTGTAATTAATTTAAGTTCTGCGCTATTTAATAAAAAAAAAAATAGTTTAAGTGGTGAAAATTAAGTTTTATATTTTTTAAAAATCTCCCTAAGGTCAGAAAACTTAGAGGAGCAAATTCTATGTTTTTCTGATTTTTTCTTGATTTATTTGAATTATTTTAGTGAAAACTCATTTTTTGCCTTTTAAAAATTATTTTTAAGCTTTGAAAATAAATATCTTTATTTAGAAAATCAAAAAAAATATTCTAATTGTTCCTAAGTGATTAGAAAACAATTTAGAACATTTCCATGGGTTTCATTATTTTTGTGATTTTTATGAATTTTTTAATTATTTTAAATATTTAAAATAGGCTAAAAATCAAATTTTTATCTTAAATATCATTTTATTTTTAGAAAATACCCCAGATCACAGAGAACTCCAGAAACTAAGTTTCATAATTTTTTGAGTTATATTTTGATTTTAAAAAAATCATTTAAGTGTTAAAGAGGGTATTTATCATTAAAAATCAATTTAAGTTATTAAATGAACTGAAAATATTTTGAAACTTTTATGATGAGTTCTCTGGATCATAAATGACAATGGAGATAAAAAATTAAGTCATTTAAATGTCTATATTTTTTCAAAATTAATCATCTTAGCGATTTAGTATTTGGAAAATTTAAGAATGTTTTAAATGACTTGACCCATGAAATTATTTTCAAAAGTTTCTCTGGTCATAGTGGACCTTTCAAAATTTTCTTTGGATTTAATAACCCATATGCTAATTTCCATGATTATTTTAAAGAAATAATGTGGAAGATCTTGAAAAATGTGGATCTCTATATAGGAACCTCCTCTAACTTTGGAAAAATCAGAGAATGTTCCCCCTTACAGAGGCTACAATATGTCAAACTTTCAAGCCAAGGTGATGTGTCAATCTGCATGGAGAATCAAATGATTCCAAATAGTATTTAATTAATTAAAACTATTTTATGCATCAAATGGACTTGAAAATTATTCCACATTATTTTCCTCTGTTCACTGAGCAAGAGGGTATTTTTATTTTATTTTTGTGAGTTTTCTATAAAAAGTTATGTATTTTTGAAGTTTTGGGGATTAAATAAATAAGAAAATACCCCTATTTTTCTATTTAAACTGTGTGTTCCACCTCAACCTACGACGGCTCCGAAAGCATGCGTGGCGCGCTCTGGTTGGACGCTGTTGTCCATGTTGCTTGCTGACTCGGCCCGCTATTCTTGTCTCGAAGCGCCATTCGGCTCGATCTCCCCCATCCATTTGATACACGCTTGATCGAACGGGTCCCTGTCATCATCCCCGATAGAATGATCCCGTGCCCGTCCAGACGAAAACCTTAAGATCTCGGCCTAGACCTAACCAAATCACCTTGGGTTTGATCCTATGGACTCGTCTAAGTGAGACGAACACATATATACGGTTAAGGTACCATGAAATCAAGTTTAAGTAAATGAAGAATCAAAATAAGCTCGGGAGGAGGAGGAGTTTTATACCTTTGCTCTGAGAAGGGAGGCTTTGATCAGAGATCTCGGCACGTTCGTTGGAGTCCAAGGAGGCTAGGGATTGCATCCCTGGCCTTGTTGTAAAGTCTAGGTATGAATTAGACTAAGCTCGATTACAGGTGTTGGTCTAGAGCTATGGTAGAGGCTATGTGGAAGGGGGATTTGATGGGGCTCTGGCTTCTTTCACTCTTGTGAAGGTGTGGGCACAAGTGAAGTGTGGTGCAGTGTAGAGGTGTATCGGGTTCTGTCCTGGTTTTCGGCAAGGTTTCATGCTCAAAATTGAGCTCCGGCAATGGGAATGGGTGAGGGAAAATGGTTAGAATGCACTGAGGGGATCTTAGGGAAGCTATGTGTGAAGTTTGGAGAGGCCTCTCTGAGAAATTTTCAGTACACCTCCCATGGTCGTGGGAGGTGAGTTCTTATAAAAAAGGCCATGGGTTAGCTCTCAGGGCATAAGTTTGGGTGAATTGTGGTGCTTAGGTGGAGGGCAGAGGAGCTCTATAGTTTGATTTGGATGAGGTGGCCTCTAGGTTTGATTTGGGTGAGGTGCCATGGGGGTGACTCTCGGCTTTGGACTTTTCTGGCCACTAGGCTGGTCGGCCAGCCAGGGGGAGGTGGCTAGGAGCTCAGGGAACCCAGAGGAATCCATCACAGCAATTTAATGCAAATGTGCTTGGATTTGGCAAAGATATCTTAAGCATGTGCATTTTTGGAAATAAGA
>JXCR01147995.1:191866-232159 GCA_002079205.1 Phalaenopsis hybrid cultivar
AAGGAACAACTTTGTGAAGGATGGAAGTGGTTTTGAGTTCAATTGAAAGGTCAATTTGAAGGAATTTTGAACTTTAATCAATTTGGTCATGTTGGGCTAGGCTTGGGTGTAGCTTGGGTTAGCCTTGGGCTAAGTCCAAATTTATTGTTGTAAATGGTCAATAGGGACCTCATGAAGAGTTTTCAACATGAATTAGATGCCAATTTGGAGGTTAAGGCAATCAATTGGGTGAAATTTAGGGACTTAGCCAATTTGGGGCTAAATTTGGGAATTTTGGATTTATGCCAAAATCAAATGGATTTGAGGCTTTACCAAAGCCAATTAATGGTTGATTTTGATGTATAGGAATGTTATACAGATTTTTCAACATTAATTGAGGCCAATTGAATAGGCTATGGGTTCAATTGGTGAGATTAAGTCATATGGTCAAAATTGGGGTTTTGACCCAAATCAAAATTGGGCTCAAATCATTGACCAATTGAGCTTGGATTTGATTTAGTTTGGTCATATCAAAAGTGAATTTGAGTTTAGGATGAACCAATTGAGCTTGGATTTGGTTTAGTTTGGTCATATAAAAAGTTAATTTGAGTTTAGGATTGGAATTTCAATTGAGATCAAATTTATGGGCATTTGAGTTGGATTTTGGGAAATTTGGGTCTTTAAAGGGCAATTTGGGAATTTTGGTCAAAGATGGTCAAATTGGCCAAATTGGGTCATGGAGTAGTTGAGAGAAATGAAATTGGGAATATTTGGGATTTATTGGGAATTTTGGAATTCTTGGGATTTTTTGGATTTTGAGCCCAAGAGGGGTATTTTGGTAATTAGGGGGGATTTAGGGGTAAAAGATCAAGATGAGTATTTTGGCAGAGTTGAGGTACCAATCATCACCAATAAGGCATGGACCAATGGAAACCCCATTTTGGTATAGTGGTCTTAGCCTAACCATAGCCCTAGGGCTAGTAGTTTAGGGGACCATCTACATGAGTATCCCAAAAGATCAAGGGATCTATGCNTATGGCCGTGGGAGGTGAGTTTTTGTAAAAAAGGCCGAGTTCTAACTAAAAATTTTCAGCCAGGGCAACAAGTTTTGTTATATAATGCAAGGTTAAAATTTTTTATGGCAAACTTAAGTGCAAGTGGATGGGCTCATTTGTTGTGATGAAAGTTTATCCTTATAGAGCTGTGGATATTAAAGATCCTAAGTATGAGAAAATATTTAAAGTTAATGGACATAGACTGAAACCTTAATTTATAGGGGATCAGTACAAACATAATTATGGAATAATGTTTGTTCAACTAAAATAAGCACTGTTTATGTCGAGCTGACGACGTAAAATGAAGCGTTTTATGGGAGGCAGCCCATAGTTATCAGTGTGTTTTTATTTTGATTGTTTTTTTATATGTGATTAAGAAAATTGGGGTAGGATTTTTGAAACTATTATATGTTAGTAAAGATTTTAAAGCTTTTTTTAGTGACCAAGACATGTCAGAATAAGAATTTGGATATTAAGTTGACTAGTTCAAAAATGTGAACTAGCGCTTAAGCGGCAGATCCGACGCTTAAACGCGGCAGTTTAAACACATGTGCAAAATTAATATTCTAAAAGGTTAATCGTTAAATATTTTGTAAAAACATGACAAGCTAATTTCTAAACATGTCTAGGAGTTACTGAAAGGATTTAGGCTTATAAATAGAAGGGTTTTGTAAAGGAATTTCACCCCATATCATTTCTAGCCCTAAAAGTCTAAGAGAAATTGAGATTTAGAGAAAATGTCTTCATGAGAGAAGGACTTGAAGAAAAAGGAAAAAACCAAGAGGAAAAAATTCATTAGTCAAAGTGCACAAGATATGTATAATGGTTTCTTAGTAGTTAGTATTGAAGAGATATCAGAGAAGATCAACAAAACAAAAAATACTATGGCTTTATTGGAGACCAAAGTACCTGAGTTGCATGCACATCTAGAGCATATTAGATGATAATTGAAGAAGCAATTTATCCACACAAGTTATGTAGAGGAAGCGGATAAGGCGATGCTAATAAAGCAGAAGTGGATTGAAGAAGATAGTATCAAAGCTCATCATCACCGTCTGCTTTATCAACTCTATGTTCCTGGAAAGACTAATGAAAGATAGGAATTTGTTCCTTCAAATGAAGAATGAAATTAAGTTTAGTGTTAGAATTTGGGTGTTAGAATTTGTTGTTTTCAAGTGGTTTATTGTTTAAGTCATGCTTTTAGTATTTATGACTTTTTTATGAATAATGATTGTTGTGTATTTGTATTTAAGAAAATTTTCTCATCTAAGACTATTTGGAGTGAGAATTAAGTGTTTAAAAGTTTTGGTACTTGTTTGTCAATTAATATAAGTTTGTTTGTGTGAAAATTTGTGATACTTTTAGCCTTGGATTGAAATAATTATTATAGAATGTTTTGAGAGAGAGTGGAGTTGTAGGAAGTTGAAAATAGAAATTTAAGTGCTATGAGACCATTTACGGGTGGTTTACTTGGGCAAATAGTGCATTTTACTTTCGAGTGAAAATTTTGAAAATTGTGCACTGGCCTAAGCGCTACATCTCGTGCTTAAGTGTGAGCCAACCCGAGAGGCAGGCGCCTAAGTGGTACTTACCCTCACTTAAGTGTCGGTTCAAAAAAACTGGTTTGCGAATGGTTAAAAGTGAAATTTTGGCCTGAAAATCAACATTTTTATGCCTCCCGTCACCTTCAACCTCTCAAAATCACGATTTTGGAAGGCTAGGGCACATCTGAAGTGAAGATTTCTTAGTGGAATCAAGTGAAATTTTCTAGATCCAAGTTCCTTGAGGTAAGCGCTTTACTTCTATCCAAAAACTTTGGATTTTCACTATGCATTTTGGGCACATTTGGAGAAATTCAAAAATTGACTTTTCATGGTGAAAAATGAGAAAACGAACTATGGAAATTGTATGGGAAGTGTAAATTATACTTTGGAAGTTTAGTTTAGTAGTTTAGACTTGATTTTTGAAGTTATTTTTGGAATTTATAAAATTTGTAGAATGGCACCAAGAATGAAGAGGAGGAAATGAAAGAGCCATTTTGGTTCGAGTAAATTTTTTAGTTTAAAGGCTCATGATCGAAAAAGTGATGTGTTACAATCACTGAAATTGATTCAGGAGCGGTGTTTTAGGAATCCAGGTGGAGACGTAAAGGATTGGACCGTTCGCATACAGTGGGAACGATTCTACTTTTTATCTGTTGTGGCTGTTATTTCTATTGTTAAGGAGTTCTATGCAAACCTCCTTGGGGATGATAACATTAGAGTCATGGTTCGAGGAAAGTTGGTACCTTTTTCACTAGAGGTAATCAACTTGTTTTATCATCTGCCACCTGATACATTATGTTTTTATGCAAATTATAGTTTGAATGAAGTGGAGTTAGATGAGATTATTTCTTACTTGAATATTGGCAGAGGACTTTGGAAGTTCACTAATGAGAGGAGAGTCAACTTCCCAACTTTAAAGTTATGTGCACCTTCAAAGGCCTGACACTATTTTATTCTGCTCGTCTGCAACCAACAAATCATCTCAATGAAGTGACCAAAGAGAGAGCAACATTAAATTATTGTATCCAGGAAGAAAAGTTCATCAACATAGGAGCTTTGATTTGTCAGACTATCATCAGTTCTGCCACTACCGTTACTACTGTAGGTCTGGGATTTGCTTCCTTGATGTTTTCTTTATGTGAGCAGGCTGGAGTTATGTTTAAGTGAGAATTGTGATGTGATGTGTTTTCATATTTTGGACTTGAGACATGTATGTATGGTTACTTGTTTAGATATTTTGATGTGTGAGACTTTTATTTTTAGTTAAATTGTAATGTTTGTGTTAGTTAGTAGTTTGTTTAAAATTCTAGGGTCGTAACTTTTGTGAGTTTTGTGATTTAATTACTTTAGAACTTAAATTAATTTTATGTCTTTTGTAAAGTTGAAAATCTTGCTAACTTAAATCTTAAATTTGAAACTTAGGAAACTGCTACCTTGTATTTTTTTTTATCATGTTAGTGTGTTTGTTTTTATGTTAAGATTGTGAAGTTCAGTTAGTGTGTTAGTTTGCTTTTATGTTTATACCCCCTATTTAAAAGTCTATTGAATCTCTCCATGTTAAATTGAAAAGAAAATATTAGAAAGTTTGATCAAAATTAATTTTACTCCTGTTTTTAGTTTTATACTTGTATCATTAGGGTATAAAAATTCCCGTAAGCAAGTTATTCTTATTTTCATTCCTGTTTATATATATTTGATGCTAAACTATTTAATCTAATAAAAAATTAAGTATTGGGGGGGTGAAAAAATATTTTCAAAATATTAATTTTATTTATTTCAAATGAACTACAAGTGAATTTGATTTGAAAAGAAAATTGATCATGTACATGATGTTACATTAGGGAAGTAAAATTTTATTTTATAAATGAGTAAGAGAATTTAGTTGAAATTTTGAGTATTTAAGAAAAAATTTAAGTTAAAATTTTTTAGTGTAGAAATGATTAATATAAGTAACTATCTTTAGTAAGAAACGTTGTATTTTTGAAAATTTTAGAAATTTAGACTTTTATTTTTAATACTTAAATTTCTTTTATTAGAAAAAAATTTCTAAAGATATTATTATATTTAAAAGTAAAAGTTTTGTATCAAGACTTTGCTTTAGGAAAGGAAAAGTAGAATTCAAAATTATTAATGGTCTATCCATGTATAGTAATCCTTGTCTAAAAGGAAAAGAAGAGAAAAAATGAAAAAAGAAAAAAAGAAAAAGAGAAAAACAAAAAAAAGATAGAAGAAAAGGAAAAGAAAAAAAAATATAAGGGAGGAGAAGCTTGAGGATTAGTGCCTAATCAAAATTTGGTTCTACATTTGATCTGTTTAAAGTATAAGACTTGAGAAAATCTTAAGCTTATAGATATAATATTATAAGTAAAATTATTCTTAATAAAAATTTTTAAGTGGAGATAATAAAAGAACTAAATTCTAAATTTGGAAGACTTACAATATTTTTGAATTAGATAGGAACTTATATTTTCATCTTTTTTAATAGTAAAAATTTCTAAACTTTAAGTTGGTCTCAATTACTGAATATTTTTTCTAAATTGTACAACTATATTTCCAAATCTAAATTTTAGTAACTCCTAAAGAAACTCATATAAATGTCATACATATTTAGTTTTTAAAAATTGAAGTGTCACTTGAGGACAAGTAACATTTTAAGTTTGGGGGATTTGGATATGCCTAAAATATATAGTATTTTTAGACACATTTTTATACCTATTTTTTAGATATTGCACTTTAATGGAAGGTATTTTTGTGTTTTTCTTTCAGGTGCAGGTAAAAAGGTGAAAAAATGCTTAATGGAGTGAAAAAGGATCAAATTTGGAGCAAAAAAGTGAAAAATTGTGCAAAAGAGTTTTGGCGCCTAAGCGCTAGAGGATCAAATTTGGAGCAAATAGGTGAAAAATGTGCAGAAGTGTTTTGGCGCCTAAGCGTCAGATCCGGCGCTTAAGCGCCGGGTATACAGAGAATGCCTCGCCTCAAGCACTAGAGGCCCCGCACTTAAGCGCTAGTGTCAGTTGTTGGACGAGTAAAGTTGGTTTTTGCATATTTTGAAGAGGTTTTTAAGGCACCTATTAGCTTAATAGGTGGTTACAACCACCATGGACAAAAATTATTGCGAAAGGATGCATCAGTCATTTTGAAGAGATTCCAAGGCACCTTTTAGTGAATTATAAAAGAGAGAAGATTGGGACTTTGGAAGAGGTTCTGAAAGTACTAGAAAAGTTTTTAAAGTTAAAAAATTGGTAAGTCAGTTGGAGAGATTATCAGGAACCACATATTTATCCCTCTTTTTATTTCTAGTTTTGTATTGAGAGTGTTGCAAAAGAGAAGAGATTCAAAGGAACTTCAAGAGTTTGTTGGAGGACTTGAGATAAGTTTTTATCTTTTAGACTACTTTTGGTTATAATTAAGACTTGTTGTTGGTTTGATAATGAATTCTACTTTTAAACTAAACCGTGGTCTTATTTTCACCATGGATTCTAAGTAGTTTTCTTTATCTTTCTTCTTAAAATGATAAGTAATTAAGTCTTGGATTGAAGTTTTGGAGAGTATTGATCTTTAATATTGGAAGAAGTCATGACGATTTAAATTCATGTACTTTATTTACTTCTTGATTCGGCCAATCCAGATGTTAAAATTTGTTGTGAGAACATGTAAGAACCGGGATGGTATTGTTTCAATCAACAATTGGAAAGAATCACATGAGGTTGTATGATTGAGAATGTAGTTCATTTGATTAAGTGCAAATAAATAAGAAAACATTCACTAAATGGTGTAGAGTTATAGGACTTTCAAGTGACAGGTTAAAGTCCTTAATTAGGTTTATTGTTTTAGGATATGATAGGAGATGTTAGCCCCTAGGTGGAGGGAATCGAGGGAACTCTAGAGTGAGAGCTAATATCTTCTCTACCTAGCAGGTCTTCATAACTATTCAAACTTTAAATTAGCCAATGTTTTTTATAGCATCTCTAGTAAGGGTAAAGAAAATTATTGCTCCTATTTGGCACAACACAATATATATACATTCACAATAGGATTCCTATACTTATTACTTATTCATAATAAGGAGAATGATATTTTCATATTTAATGCTTTTCTTCTACAAAACTCTAGGTAACTTTTTAAGTTTGTACTATTTTTGTCAAAATATTAAAATTACAAAAAATATTTAAACTTTTATTACTGCAAAAACATCTTTAGGTTAAATAATTATCTTTTTAAAAATAGAAAGTTTTCCAAAAGGTGCATATTGCATATCATGCCTGTTCGATATTCAAGTCTTAATTAAAAAGTCCTATATTACTTGATAATGATATGTATAATTGCGTAGTATCCCAATATATATAAATTAAAAGTTAAATTCTTATTTTTTCAGGATCAAGTTTTGATTTTGTTTCGAAATAAGGAAATACAAGTGAAAAATATAATCAGAATTATTATTATATTGTTGCATATAAGAAGTTTCGGGATCAGCTAGCCATGACATTGGACTTAATTGATTGATCAAGATTATATAGATGATTGTCACAAAGAGTTTTGGGAAAAGATTTGGAGTGATTTTGAATTGATTTGGAGGGTCAATTTGAAAAATTTTGGACAATTGATCAATTTGGGGATGTTTGGTTAAACTTCGGTTTATGTTAGGCTAAAGTTGGGCTAAGTCTAAGTTGAGGATTCAGAATAGTCTATAAGGATGTTATGAAGAGTTTTCAAGATTAATTGGGTGTCAATTTTGGGATTTAGGCAATCAATTTGGTGACAATTGGAGACATGGCTAAATTGGGGCAAAATTGAGGGATTTGGATTTAGGAGAAATTGGGCTTAAAGTATGCATCAATTGGGTTAGAGATTTGTCTAAATTGAGTTGTTTTATGATGAATCAAGTTTAGAATTGAAATTGGGAATAATTAGAACCAAATTGGTGGACATTTGTGGTGAATTATGGTAATTGGGCCTTTAACGGCAATTTCGGGCTTTGGGTCAAAATATGTGAAATTGATCAAATTGAGTTCAATTGAAGGGTAAAAATTCATTTTTGGGACACTTGAAATGATTTTGAAGGTTTTGAGAAAATTGGGCCCCAAGGGTATTTTGGTAATTTTGCTAATTTTTGTGTATTTTCATAATTTTGGCAATTTTGGGTGTATTTTGGTAATTTTGAAAATTTTGAGAGGTCATGGGCTATTTGGGTAGTTTCAAATGGTTTGAGATGATTTTTGAACAAATTTGGGTATTTTGGGTGAAATTGGGAATTTTGGTCAAACCTAGGGTTCGGGGGTGTTTTGGTAAATTGGGTAGATTATGGGGGCGAAAGTCTAAGTTAGGCATTTTTTTTAATTGAGGTGTCAACCACCATAATTGAGCTATGGACCCATGGAATCTCTAATTGGGTCCCCTATGTATTGGTCTTATCTAAACTCTAGCCTAGGGCTAGCAGGTCTAGGGGACCATCTACATAAGTCTCCCAAAAGATCAAGGAATCAAAGTTAACAAGTTAGGGTTTGGGGTTATGAGTAGGGTGTAATATACAAGTGAGTAACAGTGTATACACTAGCACAAGACAAACTCCCATAGTCAACCCAAAGGTCAAGCAATCCTATGGGAAATCTCCTTGAGCTCCCCTATAGTGGCCTCACCTATAAAGTGCTAGAGGTTAGGACAAATAAATGGAACTTCATGTTGAGCATAAAAGAGTTTAGAATTTTTAATGGCGAGGGTTCCTATCTAGTCCTCTAGAGATAGTCAACAGGAAAGTCTTGTGGTTCGACCCTAGGCTACTAAAGAGGGAAAAACTAGACCTCAACCAAAAGTGAGGTCGACAACGACACAATCACTGGTTGCTGACAAGAATCTTATGGTCCTGGCTTAAACACCTGTAGGATTAAGTATATTTGATTACCTTATGTCCTCAGGATGATGGATCCATAGATATCTCAAACGAGACATTTAAAAATTTATTTAACCAATTAAAATTGACAAATAAAAAAAAATGAATTCATGTTAATCGTGTTTTGTTTTGCAGGTTTGTCAGAGACATGAAATAATTTACACTTTAGATTTACTTTACATGTTATTAGGGTGTGCTAGCTCTATTTTGCAGAGAAACAAGCTAAAGTGGGAAAGGTTAACCTCAAGATAATAAAACAACAGAACAACAAAATGAGTACGACAAAACAAAATAACATAATTAATATAAAATGACATAAACTAAACAACATCAACAACATAAACAAAAACAATGACAAAAAAACAAGAAAATGACAAAACAACATAACCAAGTGATATTAAAAAGGAATAAATAAAATGAAATAAAACAAAATGACAGTAAAAAAAAAAACAAAACGACAAAACAGACTCTCTAGGGTAGAATCGGTTCTTAGAAACCTATTACCCTAGGTTCAATCATTGATGTTTCTTTCCATGTTCTTGACAATAGAGTTCCTTAGAGAAGGAGTGTTAGCGCTAATTAGGGGTTTCTTAGATAATTTTTATTGTATAAGATGTAATTAATTATAGGAGCTTGCTCGTATAGGAGAATGAAGAACTCGGAAAGGTAATATACCTATAACTCTAGTTATCAAGTTTTTCATGTGGTTTTCCTTATACAAGAATTTATTTTCTCTATAATTTTCACCAGACTGAGAATCAACCATAAAATTCTGTTTTGTACTTCTTTCTATTTTTATTAGTCTTTTTCCTTCTTTCCTTGAGTTTCTTAATATCTGAGAATCCTTCACATGATTCAAAAGAATAAGTTACTTGAATAATAGGGCGATGAGATAGATAAATAGAGTGGTTAATCCTCAACAATAATAACACCAACAATCAACATTAATATGAGGGAATTGTTGGTGACGGTTGTGATACGATTACGGGTGCCATCAGTCAATGGTGAGGAAATTAAAATATTGTTGGGCCTACAACAGTTCACCTGAGTTTTAACAATGACAAACTAGAAATTATTATTTTTCTTGTGCTCAAATTTTGTGATAGATAGCGAGTAAGATATTTAGAAAGGGAAACTTATTTAGAGTCAAGTTGTTGGAAATGAGGAAAGGGCATGATCACCATCCAACATGGCTTCTGTTACAACTTAGCTACAGACAGGGATGAAAAAACCATTGGTTTTCTAAGCTATGACTAGGTAGACCCAATGTCACCAATAATTATTGAATTAATTAAGAGACTGGTGGCATGGCTTATTTTTTCTTTAAGTTGCATACCTATTATTTGTATAATCAACATTATGAACAATGGGATTGCATACCACCTCATATTGATCATCATGAATTTGAGAGACCTTTCTGTACAATCTCACTCTTAAGTGAATGTGTCATAATGTTTGGAATTGAGTTATAAATCAAAGGACCAAGAGAATTTAAGGGTCCAGTTTGGATATCCCTCCACTTAGATTTGTCCAGATTTTACAAGGAAATGGGGCTAATATGACAAAGCATTGTATCTCTGAGGTTGGACAATGAAGAATCTCCATTACATATAGGAAAATATGTCCATACAAACTACTAATTAATTACATACCTGAACTTGAGCTTCTAGGATTGTGATCCCTAGACCTACCATGACCCCATAGTTGCCCGGATACCAAAGGTATGCTTGAAAAGGTTCACCTTGGAATACAAGGTGTCTAGTGTAGGCTCTGTAGCGAAAGGTGATCTCCAAACAAAAGAAGGCTGATGACATTGCTTTGACATGTTCTGAATATATACTTCATATGTTATACGCTATTTGACATGATCAGACATCGTTGACATTGTCGCTTTAACTTTAATGTAATACCGGACATCATTCATATTAAGAAATTATCACTGATGCACAGTAGACAAATCTTTTCTGAAAATAATGGATCAGAGATTCCTTTTGCTATAATTAGTTTTCTTCACTGACAAAGTCTTGTGCAGGTCCAAAAAATCGAAGCCGACACCATGAAAAAAATAAAATTTTATATTAAATAAAAAGGAAAATAATCTCATAAAATGACATAAAACAACTCTTCAAAACTGCAACAACAAAAAGGCAACTTTTGACAAGGTGTAACTTCCCACGAAAGTCCTATACACTGTAAACTTGAAGAATTCATAACAATTCTTAACAAAACCATCCCTGTGTGACTTTCACACAGCCTCCATTACTAATAGAATCTACAATCTTCTTGACACGAAATCAGTGCTTTCCTCCTGCCTACCTATTTTCCTCTTACTTCAGATGTAAGATCTTTGAAATTCCTTTATAATAAGGCAAATACATGACATTTGACATCTTTGAGAATTGGAATAAGACCTCCTTCAATGGAGAACGATATCCATTCTCAACTGCTAGTAGGATCTATAGCCTTACTGACATGGAATCACATATTTCTTTGAGCCTATTTATTTTCCTCTTAGTTAAGAAGTAAGACCATTAACAATCCTTCCTAATGTGATAGGGACATGCCATTTAACATCATCAAGAATTGGTATAAGACCTTCTTCAAGGGAATATGTCATCCATTCTTCTTTTTGCTATTCGAAGTAACGCACTCTTCACACAGAATAATAGAGTTTCTCTAGCTAGCCTGTTCTCCTCTTAATTAGGATGTAAGTCCATTGGTATTCCTTCCTAACAAGAATGGGATGCAACATTAACATTTTGAGGCTTTTGAAACTCTTTGTTGGATCCCAACACCTCTTTCCCTAGTAAGTTCAGAAAGCAGATTGAAGGCCCTCCTGTCATGAAATAATGGCATTCTCTTTTTGAGCTAGTTGATCATCTTGTGCAAATTTTCATCGGAATCCCCATACACAAATTTCAATGTATACCAAGCTCTTTCCTGAACAATTTCTAGCACATCAAAGTGCTCTGGAACTTGATTGACTAGTTTTTTCAATGTCAATACTTGAGGCGTACCTATATGGTACACCACACTTATTTGGGGTATTTTTGTTGACCTCACTTTTATGAGGACTCCCCCCACCTACTTGCACATGACCCTAGACTTGGGCCTCATTAGATCAAGCTCATGCCCCAACCCTTGGTTGGGATGGCTTATGGTTTTGACCAGGTTTGAAACCGTAATAGACCCTCATTGGAAAGACATGCACCAAGTGATACACCTATAATATATAATGTTTTTAGACAGATTTTTATTCCTATTTTTGAGATATTGCACTTTAATGGAAGATATTTTTGTGTTTTTTATTGCAAATACATGCTAAAAGGGTGAAAAATGCTTAAAGGAGTGAAAAGGGATCAAATTTTGAGCTAAAAGGTGAAAAATGTGCAAAAGGGTTTTGGCGCTCAAGCTCCAGATCCAGTGCTTACGTGCCGGTTAAACAGAGAAGGTCGTGCCTAAGCACCAGAGGCCCCGTGCTTAAGCGCCAATGGAAGTTATTGGGCAAGTAAAGTCGGTTTATGTGAATTTTGAAGAGGTTTTTTAGGCACCCATTGGCTTAATATGTGGTCATCACCACCATAGATGGAAATTATCAAGAAAGGATGCATCTCTTGGGGAAATACATCGTATCTAGACATATTTTGAAGATAAATCAAGGCACCTTTTGGAAAATTATAAAAGAAAGAAGATTGGGACTTTGGAAGAGGCCCTGAAACTATTGGAAAGTTTTGAAAGTTCTCATTTGGGGAGTTAGTTCGGAGAGATTTTCAGGCACCACTTTTACTTTTATTTTATCCTCTTTTGAGTAATTGTAAAGAGAAGAGAATCAAAACAACTTTAAGAGTTTGGTGGAGGATTTGAGATAAGTTTTTATCTTTCTATTTTGAGACTACTTTTGATTTTAATTGAGACTTGTTGTTAGTTTGACAATGATTTCTTCTTTTAAATTAAACTCTGGTTTTATTTTCTCCATGGATTCTGAGTAGTTTTCTTTATCTTAATTCTTAAAATGATAAGTAATTATGTTTTGGGAGGAATTTGTGGACAGTATTGATCTTCAATAATGGAAGAAGTTGTGATGATTTAAATCCATACACTTCATTTGCTTCTTAATTTGACCAATCCAGATGTTAAAATTTGTTGTGAGAACATGTAAGAACCGGTCTGTTATTGTCTTGGTCAATAATTGGAAAGAATCACAAGAGGTTGTATGATTGATAATGTAGTTTATATGATTGAGTGCAAATAAATAGGGAAATATTCATTGAAGGGTATGGAGTTAGAGGACTTTAAAATGACATGTTAAAGCCCCCAACTTAGTTTATTGTTTTAGGTTCTGATACGAGAATGTCATCCTTTAGGTGGAGGGAATCAAGTATACTCTAGAGCAAGAGCTAATATCTTCACTGCTTAGCTGGTCTTCAGAACTATTCAAACTTTAAATTAGCCAATGTTATTTATAGCATCTTTAGTAAGGGTAAAGAATATTATTGCTTCTATTTCACACAACATAAATTGCATACATCCACAACATAATTCCTATACTTATTACTGACTCACAACAAGAACAAAGATATTTTCATCTTTAGTGCTTTTCTTCTACAAAAAATCTAGTTATCCTTTTAAATTGTTATTGTTCTATCAAAATATTGAAAATAAAAAAAATATTTAAATTTTCATTACTGCAAAAAAATCATTTTTACCTTAGATAATTATCTTTTTATTGAAAATAGAAAGTTTGATGTTCAATAGTGCATATTGCATATTCTCCTTGTGGGTTCAATATTCAGTTCTTAATTAAGAAGTCCTATATTACTTGATAACAATACGTAAACTTGCGTAGTATCCCAATATATATAAATTAAAAGTTAATTTCTCATTTTCTTCAGGATCAGGTTTTTGGTTTTGTTGCAAAGTAAGGAATTATAAGTGAAATATATTTTGAGTTATTGTTGTACTTTTCATATTAACAGTATCCAAAGATCAAATTTTTGGCGTCGTTGTCGGAGAGAAATTGATTTTAAAACCAAATTTCTATTTTTAGAAAGTTTTATTTAAACTTTAAGTTATCTTATCTTATTTTATTTTGTTTTAATTTATTTTATTATATGTTAGTGTATGCGTAATTCAGGTTCTGAAGGACAAGTGCCCTACAATTGTAAATTAGAAAGAACTATTAGAAAAATCAGAAAAACCTAAGAAATTATAAATTTTGAAAAATTCAAACAAATTACAGAAATGGCAAACCAAAATAATCAAAATGTTAAAATTTATCAAGAGTTTAGACCTTTAAGAGATTATGCCAACCCTACTATAGATGAACTTCATTGTAGTATTCAAAAACCTAGTATAGTGGCTAATTCATTTGAGCTTAAACCTTCTATTATCCAAATTGTATCAAATCATCAGTTTGGGGGATCACTAACTGAAGATCCAAATTTACAACTTGCCAAATTTCTAGAATTGTGCGCTACATTTAAATATGATGGTGCATCAGATGATGCCAAAAGATTTAGGTTATTTCTTTTCTCACTGAGGGATAAAGCTAAGATGTGGTTGAATTTGTTAGAACTTGGATCTATCAGAACTTGGGGTGATTTAGCAAAAAAATTCCTTGCTAAAAATTTTTCATCATAAAAAAACTACCAAGCTTAGAAATGATATTACATCTTTTAATCAGTTTGAAGGGGAATCTATTTATGAAGCATGAGAACGATTTAAAGAACACTATACCAGATTGGTTAATAATTCAAACCTTTTATAATGGATTAATTGGTTCTCTTAGATTTATTTAGATTGGTTGATAATTCAAACTTTTTTATAATGGATTAGTTGGATCTCTTAGATCAATTATCGATGCCACTGCTGGTGGTTCCTTGATGTCAAAACCATTTCGTGATGCTTACTCTTTAGGCTCTGTTTGCGCAACTGCAGCTTCTCAGCTTTTCAGCTGCAGCTGTGCTGCCCTAGGAAGCAGCTGTGGGGAAGCAGCTGCGGGGAAGCTGGCTGTCTGTTTGGTGCAGCTGCGTGAAACCAGCTATCGGGCAGTTGTTTATGAAAAAAAGACCATACTACCCCTGTTTGGTAAAACTGTTTAAAAGAATAGTATAACAACCATTATTTTGGAACTTTAGTAAGACCCCAAAGTTCTAACAACATCTGTTTATGAATAAGAACACATATGCAACACAATCTTATATATTTACATATCTAACACAAACTTTGAAGTTTTACGAATATTTGCACAACCCCCAAAGATACTACACATCAACTACAAATAAATAATTCTACTCCTTAAATATGACTGAGTTCACTATCATGGCAATAATGGTTGCAACACATGCAAATGATATGTGATAGGAATGTAAATAAACATGAATTCAAGTGTATACATGTAAATGACCCCAAAATAAAATCGTACAGCACCATGGACGCTTGCTACACCAGCAATTAACTACTCACTGCATTAAAAAATGTTAGAAACAACTAGAAGATCCCGATCTTGAGGATGAGATAGATCAAAATCGGGTTTAAAGAAGGAAGAGCATTGTTCGTGGTTCGTATGACCTAGAAGAGAGTCCAGGTGATCAAAGAAGAAAATAAAGATAGTGTGGGGAGTAAAGGAATGAGAATGATTGATCCAGAGGACTTGAAAAACCTTGTAAGGCTCATACAGGGAGTTAAGGTATTGACAAGAACTCCGATTTCAATGCAGGCTTCGACGAAAGTGAAGCTAGATCTCCCTCACATGGATCTGAAACTTGATAGACCGATCACTTATCTGAACGACTTCAACGCGGGCATCAACTCAGGCTTCGACAAAAGAGAGTTTAATCGGGTTTATTTGTAAAACGTTATTATTTAAACACATATGTTGAATGAAATACCTAATTTTTTCATTTTTTTACATTTAATTTTTCTTATACCACATTAATAATACCGCTATTTTAACTTTTAAAAAGTATAAAACATCTTTTCATGCAAAGTAAAGTGGTATCCATTTAAAAATTAAAATTTAGGAGTTACATACGTAAATAAATAAGAGTGGAGTGGTATGTATGTAAATTTTCCTAAAAGTAATCAACAAACAAAGAATTTCAGAGAAGTATAGTTTACAAAGTTGAAATAAAAAATAAAGCACAATATGAACTGTAGAAATCCACAAGTATTTTCTTTACTTGTGGTTTTTAGTATGATTGCAATAAGAACTAAATGAATACTGAAAGTTTAATTGCAATTGTGAAAAACTAATCAAAAAGGAAAAGTCAAAAATAAGCCACAAAAGTTTCAAGATAAATGGTAATGAAAAACACCTTAGCAATTGAGAATTCAATGCAAAGGCATAAACACAAATCATGGAAACTCAACCATGACAATGATGACTAGAGAGAGAATTGTAATTAAAAACAATCTAAAAAACACCCTTCACTCATCGAGATCTTTAACTAACAAAAAAAAAAGTAAAAATCATAACACAACATTCAAGCTAAAATAGAAATGGCAGATCAAACAGTGACCAATAAAAGTAATTGCAGAATTAATGAACATGAATGTCAGAACATCAAGTGCTTCTTCTACTAAAATTTATACTACTGCTTTCCAAATCTCATTCAATTGCTTTACTTCCCTTTCGTACTCTTATGCTTTCCTTCATAAATGACCATTATAGTAACTGCGTTAAGAAAAAGAATCTACAATGCGTTAAGGCGGCATAAATAAAATTATCACCAAGATCAACATTTTCAGGATATTAAAAAATAGCACACCCCCACAATCAAAATATCGAATGAAAATTTTCAAGAGCATCTCAAGCATCAAAAATAATACGAGAAGTAGCTTATATCGCTCTCTGTACATGTAATTTCAAAAAGACAGTCCATAAACTAACTAAAAATAGGCACACATCTACAAAATACAATTTTAGATTCTAAACACCACCACAACTCATTTAACCTACCAAAATCCACTTAATCAGTTAATTAGGTGAACCAATATATTGAAAACTAAAAGAAACTTAAGGAGCAGAAAGAAAGTAGCTGCAGATCCATACTAATTTCTTCAAAGAAAAATAAGGAAACATTTCTACTCAGGAACAGAAAATTCGAGCTGCAAACAACCAGTACATTCTCCAAAATACAACAAGAGAAACAAATGCCTACATGAGAAACCAACCCTTCCCCTAACCAACGCCAATCCTCAAATACACATGGAAGAAAGGGGGAAAGAAACGGAGCTGATCGATCGAGTACAGTAAACCACTTACAGCGTGTTGGCGTGTTGGATGTCAGCTTCGAGAACTTTGAGTGAGTCATTGAACAATTTCCACATGTAAACCATGAACATCTCCTCCGCAAATCATCCAGAAAAAGGTGAGATTAAAACCCTTTCTTCCCAATGTCCATAAAAATTTTTGAAGAAGATCGGATTACCTGCTCGTGTTCCCTAGATTCGGTCCTGTTTAAGGAAGGACCTGCGCGGCAAACTCGTTGATTGTTCGGTTCTGTTGGAGGAAGAAGAACGCGTGCGGTTCGATCCTGGTGTCGAGGAAGAAGAACACGCGTGGATGGTTTGGTCCTGGTGTCTATGAAGAACGCTCGCGCTCGAGGAAGAAGAACGTGCGCGATCGGTCCTGGGTGTCGAGGAAGAAGAACGCTCGTGGAGGCTTCGGGTGTCGAGGAGGAAGAAGACGCTCGCGCGCGCGATGGGAATAGGCGGGAGGAGGATTGTGTCGAGGGTAAAAAAAGCTTTTGATGATCCAAAAGCTGGGGCCGCGGGATGGGTATCGCAGCCCGCTTTTCTTCCGCTTCAGCTTCATTCTGTCGTGATGCTGAGAGCCAAACGATCGATTTTTGCGATTCCCTACCGCGAAGTCCTAAAAAAGCGGCCTCAAATGAAGCCTTAATTGAAGAAATGGCTTCCAATAATTTTTAATGGCCTTCTGAGAGGGTGAATCCTAAGAAAGTAGCCAATATTCTTGAAACTGATGCATTTACCATGTTAGAAAATCAAGTTGCTGCAATTTCAAGGAAGTTAGACTAATTTGGATTGAATTTTTCTCAACCAATTTCATGATTGAAGTGAATTCATTAGGCTAACTGGTAGATTCTCAAGCAACATTAGAAACTTTGAATGCCACAAATAATAAGTAGAATAACCCATATTTAAATTATTATAACCCAGGTTAGAAGAACCATCCCAACTTTATCTGGAATAACATTTCGGGTGGTAATAATCAGCAATGAGGGAACAACCAAGGAAATCCATTGGGAAACTGGAACAACCAAGGGAATAATAATTATAGATCTACTTATCCTCCAGGTTTCAATAGTAATACACAGTTTAAGGAAAAGAAGTTAGCTATAGAAGAAGTGGTGTTACAAATGAGAAATCAATTATGAAGTCAAAGAGCTTCAATTAGAAATATTGAGAATCAACTTGGGCAAATATCAAATTCATTAAGTAATTTATCCCAAGGAACACTTCCTAGTAATACTACACAAATCCAAAAGACCAAAATAAAGAACAAGTAAAAGCCGTTCAACTTAGAAGCAAAAGAGTTGAAAGGTCAGGTTCAAAAAGAAATTAAAGTAGAGAGAAAAGAAATTCAAGAATCAAAAGAGGACGCTCCAAAAGATTCTGAGAGACCTATTTCTCCACTAAAAATTAATTTGGAAAAACCACTACCTCTATTTCCTCAGAGACTTCATTAGCACAAGTTGGATGAATAATTTTCAAAATTTCTGGAAATATTTAAGAATCTTACAATTAATATTCCATTTGCTGAAGCTTTTGATTAAATGTCGAGCTATGTAAATTTTATGAAGGATATTCTCAATAGGAAAAGGAAGTTTGAAGATAATGAGACTATTGCACTTAGTGAGGAGTGCAGTGCGATAATTTAGAAGAAGCTTCCTGAAAAGCTTAGAGATCTTGGTAGCTTTACAATTCCATGTGCAATAGGAGACAAATTTTATGGGAAACCTTTATGTGATTTACGTGCAAACATTAACCTTATGCCATTATCAATATTTAAAAGATTGTGATTAGGAGAAATAACCCCTACTATTGTAACTCTGCAGTTAGTAGATCGTTCGATAACATACCCTAAAGGAGTTATAGTAGATGGCCTAGTGAAAGTGGATCAATTTATCTCTCCTATTGATTTCATTATGCTACTTATAAAGAAAGATAAAGTGATACCTATCATTTTAGGGAGACCTTTCCTAGCAACAGGAAGAGCAATGATAGATGTGCAGAAAGGGGAATTAACAATGCACGTTAATGTTCAAAATGTTAGTTTTAACATTTTAAAATCGATGAAATACCCTTCAAAAGGTAAAGATAATGAATGTTATAGAATGGATGTTATAAGACATCTGAGTGAATGTCATTTTAGAACTACTTATGAAGAAAAATCTGAAGTACAAGTTTTGGAACGCGAGTAAGAAGAGGAATTAAATCAATATGAAGATCTTCTTAAGGAAAATTCAAACTATGTTCGAGAAAGTTTTGAAGTTTTGGACACGATAAACAAAAATAAATCATTTTGTCCATTTATTGAAAAACCTCCAGAACTAGAGTTGAAGTTACTTTCAGATCATTTAAAATATGCCTTTTTAGCAGATTGCTCTACTTTACCAGTTGTAATTTCTTCAAAATTAACAATGGAAGAAGAAGAAAGGATGATGAAAATTTTTAAAAAATTTAAGAAAGCCTTTGGATGGACAATTACTGATATTAAAGGAATTAGTCCTTCAATTTGTATGCATAGAATTCATATGGAAGAGAACTGCAATCTCAAGGCTGATCCGCAAAGGAGATTAAGTCTTGTTATGAAAGAAGTTGTAAAGAAAAAAATTTTAAAGTGGTTAGATGCTGGAATTATCTACTATATTTCAGATAGTGCATGGGTTAGTCCAATTCATTGTGTTTTCAAGAAAGGAGGAGTAACTGTAACTGTAAATGAACATAATGAGTTAATACATACTAGACAAGTTATAGGGTGGCGAATATGCATTGATTATAGAAAATTAAATCTTACCACTAGGAGAGATCATTTTCCATTACCCTTTCTAGAGCAGATGCTGGATGGACTAGCTGGGAATAAATACTTTTGTTTTCTGGATGGATATACTGGTTATCACCAAATCCAAATATCTCTTGAGGATCAAGGGAAAATAACTTTTACCAGTCCTTATAGTACTTTTGCTTTTAGAAGAATGCCCTTTGGTTTATGTAATGCCCCTGCTACATTTCAAATATGTATGATGGCAACTTTTTGTGATTTAATTGAAAAAGGGATTGAAGTATTCATGGATGACTTTTCAATGTTTATAACTTCATTTAACTCATGTTTAAAACATTTATCCAAAGTTCTTAAGCACTGTAAAGAAACAAATTTAGTCCTTAACTGGGAAAAATGCCAATTTATGGTAGTAGAAGGAATTGTAATAGGACATCAAATATCAGAAAATGGTATGGAAGTAGATCCTGCTAAAATTCAAGTGATCGCTAATTTACCTCAAATATCAAAAAATGGTATGGAAGTAGATCCTACTAAAATTCAAGTGATCGCTAATTTACCTTATCCAACAAAAATGTAAGGGAAATTAAGAGTTTTTATTGGACATGTTGGATTCTACAGGCGATATATTAAAGACTTTTCAAAGATTGCTAAGACTTAATGACATTTACTGGAGAAAGATGCAATTTTTAATTTTGATGAGGAATGCCTAAAAGATTTTAAGTTATTAAAAAAAATTTCGTTGCATCAATTATAGTTTCACCAAACTGAGAATAATCTTTTGAGTTATTGTGTGATGCTAGTGATTATGCTATTAAAGCTGTTTTAGGACAAATATATGATAAAATTTTTAATATTATTTACTATGCTACTAAAACTTTTAATGAAGCTCAAATTAATTATACAATAACTAAAAAAGTGTTATTAGCAATTGTATATGCTTTTGATAAATTTAGATCATATTTAATTGGAACTCATTGTGCAGGGCATACAGGTCATTCTGCTATTAAGTATTTAATTAAAAAGAAGGATGCTAAACCTAGACTTATTAGATGGATTCTTCTTTTACAAGAATTTCATTTTGTAATAGTAGATCAAAATGGGATTCAAAATCAAATTGCTGATCATTTGTCTAGGCTTGAATTAGAAAAACCACTCTGTTTTGAAAATGAAATTAATGAACATTTTCTAAATGAAAAATTGTTCACTATCAATGAGTGACATGTTTTGTGGTATGCCCACATTGTGAACTTTATTATTAGTGATGTTATACCCTATGGAATGACATACCAACAGAAGAGGAAATTTATTTCTGACGCTATGACTTATTTTTGGGATGACCCATTTCTATATAA
This sequence comes from Phalaenopsis hybrid cultivar, assembly GCA_002079205.1. NCBI lineage: Eukaryota > Viridiplantae > Streptophyta > Magnoliopsida > Asparagales > Orchidaceae > Phalaenopsis > Phalaenopsis hybrid cultivar. Next base: position 212,713 of record JXCR01147995.1, read on the forward strand.
ACAAGGAAAGTATCTGATTATTCAAAGATATGTACCATTAGAAGAAACTTATGAGAATATCAAAAAATGTCATAATTATGATTTTTAAGGGCATTTTGGTGTTAATAAAATAACATACAAAATTTTGAAATATGGATTTTATTGGCCTACAATTTTTAAAGATGTTAATGCTTATATAAAAACTTATGATAAATTTCAAAGAGTATGCAATATTTCTAGAAGAAATGAGATGCCCCTCAATTAGATGCTAGAAGTTGAAATATTTGTTGTTTGGGGATTAGATTTCATGGGACCATTTATACTATCTTTCAAAAATTTATATATTATGCTAGCAGTGGACTATGTATCCAACTAAATAGAAGTTGTTGCTTTACCTCGATGTGATGCTCAAAGTGTTGCAAAATTTTTGAAAAATGAATATATTTTGTAAATTTGGGATGCCAAGAGTTATCATTCTGATGGGAGAAGTCATTTTAGAAATGTCATAATGGAGAAATTATTAAAGAAATATTATATAATTCATAGGATTATTACGACTTATCATTCTCAGACAAGTAGTTTGGCTAAATTATTCAATCAAGAAATTAAAGGAATTATGGAAAAATCTATGCATCCAACAAAAATGGATTTGTCAGTCAAACTTGACTATGCTTTATGGGCTTATAGGACTGCATACAGAACTCATATAGGATTGTCCCCATATATGCTGATATTTGGAAAAGCTTGACACTTACCAGTTGAACTTGAGCATAAGGCATATTAGGTGATTAAAGAGTTCAATTGTAATTTGGAAGATGCTGGTGAGAAAAGATTGTTACAATTAAATGAGCTTGAAGAGATAAGGAATGAATCTTATGAAAGCGCCAAAATTTATAAAGAAAAGATGAAGATGTGGCATTATCGAAGGATTCTTACAAAAATTTTTCAGCCAGGGCAACAAGTTTTGCTATATAATTCAAGGTTAAGATTATTTTTAGACAAACTTAAGTCCAGGTGGATGGGCCCATTTATTGTGATTAAAGTTTACCTCTATGGAGCTGTGGATTTTAAAGATCCTAAGTCTGAAAAAATTTTGAAAGTTAATGGACATAGATTGAAATCATTTTTTATAGGGGATCAACATAAGTTTAATGATGGAATGATGTTGGGTCAACTAGAGTAAGCACTGGTTACGTCAGGCAGATGACGTAAAACCAAGCACTTTGTGGGAGGCAACCCATAGTTATCAGTGTGTTTTAATTTTTATTGTTGTTTTATGTGTGATTAAGAAAATTTGGGGTAGTGTTTTTGAGACTGTTATGTGTTAGTATTGATTTTAGGACTTTATTTAATGATCTAGACATGTTTAAATGAGAATTTGGACGTTAAGTTGACTAGTGTAAAAAAGTGCACTGGCTCTTAAGCGCCAAATCCGGCGCTTAAGCGCGGTAGTTTAAAATCATGTGCAAAATTAATATTCTAGAATGGAAAACTGTCTATAAGTTTGCAAAAATGTGCCTAGGCAGCTTCTAAACGTGTCTAGGAGTTATTGGAAGGATTTAGGCATATAAATAGAAGGGTTTAGTGAAGGAATTTCACCTAAGATCATTTTTAGACCTAAATTCTAAGAGAGAGATAGATTTTAAGATGATGTCTTCATGGGAGATGGATTTAAAGAAGGAGGAGACCATGAAGAAGAAATTCATTATTCAAAGTGCACAAGAGATTTATAATAGTTTCTTAGCAGTTACTATTGAAGGGATATTAGAGAAGATTAACAAAATTGAAAATATCATGTCTGTATTGGAGACTAAGGTATTGAAGATTCATGCACATCTTGAGCATATTAGATGGCAATTGAAAATGTAATTTAGCCACACTAGTTATAAAGAGGAAGCGGATAAGGAGATGTCTCTTAAGCGAAATTGGATTGAAGAAGATTGCATCAAAGCACATCACCACCATCCGTTTTATCAACTTTATACTCCAGTTGCCCCAGGAGAGACTAATGAAAGATCTGAATTTGTTCCTTCTAATGAAGAATGGAATTAAGCTCTATTTTTAAAGTTATCTTTTTGTGTGCTTAAAGACGTTATCTTTAGGTTTTTTAGTGTTTGAGACTTTCTTTTAGTGTTTGTGTTACTTAGGTATTTAATTGTGAAAATTGTTAAGTGTTTGTATTTAGAAAAATTTTCTCATTCAAGGCTATTTGGAATGAGAACTAAGTGTTTAAATGTATTTGTACTTGTTTGTGAATTAATATAAGTTTGTTTGTGTGAAATTTTTTGTTGTTTTAGCCTCAAATTGAAATAGTTATTAAGGATAATTTTGAGATATAAGAGAGTTACAAGATGTTGAAAATAGTCATTTAAGTGCTATGAGAGCACGTAGGGGTGGTTTACTTAGGCTAATAGTGCATTTTACAGTAATCTAAAATTTTTTAAAATTGTTCACTAGCACCTAATCGCCACATCTCGCACTTAAGAACGAGCAAACCCGAGAGGCAGGCGCCTAAGTGCCACTTACAAGCACTTAAGTTCCGGTTCACGAAAACCTGTTCGTGAACGGTAAAAAGTGAAAATTTGAACAAAAAATTGCCATTTTTCTCCTCTCATCACCTTCAACCTTTAAAAAATGTGATTTTAGAGAGCTAGGGCACACCATCAAGTGGAGTAAATTCAGTTTCTGCAAATTTTAAAGAGGTTTTTGAGGCACCCATTGGCTTAATAGGTGGTTATAACCAACATGTACGAAAGTTATCATGAAAGTATGCATCTCTTGGGAAATTACATTGAATCTAGACATATTTTGAAGAGAAATGAAAGCACCTTTTCGAAAATTATAAAAGAAAGAAGATTGGGACTTTGAAGAGGTCCTGAAAGTATTAGAAAGTTTTGAAAGTTTTTATTTGAGTTAGTTCGAAGAGATTTTCAGGCACCACTTTTACTTTTATTTTATCCTTTTTTTGATTTTCTTTTGAGTGATTGTAAAGAGAAGAGAATCAAAGGAACTTCAAGTGTTTGGCGGAGGACTTGAGTTAAGTTTTTATCTTTCTTTTTTTAGACTACTTTTAGTTTTAATTGGGACTTTTTGTTGGTTTGACAATGATTTCTTCTTTTAAACTAAAGTGTGATTTTGTTTTCTTCATGGATACTGAGTAGTTTTCTTTATCTTTCTTCTTAAAATGATAAGTAATTAAGTTTTGAATGGAAGTTGTGGAAAGCATTGATCTTCAATGGTGGAAGAAGTTGAGATGATTTAAATCCATGCACTTCATTTACTTCTTGATTTGACCAATCCATATGTTAAAATTTTTTGTGAGGAAATCAATGTACTTCATTTACTTCTTGATTTGGCCAATCCAGATGTTAAAATTTGTTGTGAGAACATGAAAGAACCGAGCTGGTATTGTCTCAGTCAACAATTGGAAAGAATCACATGAGGTTGTATGAATAATTTAAATCCATGTACTTCATTTACTTCTTGATTTGGCCAATCCAGATGTTAAAATTTATTGTGAGAACATGTAAGTCGGGCTGGTGTTGTCTCGGTCAACAATTGGAAAGAATCACATTAGGTTGTATGAATGAGAATATAGTTCATATGATTGAGTGCAAATAAATAGGAAAATATTCATTATCGGTGTAGAGTTAGACGACTTTAAAGTGACAAGTTAAAGCCCCCAACTTTATTTATTGTTTTAGGTTCTGATACGAGAATGTGAGCCCCCAGGTGGAGGGAACCAAGAGAACTCTAGAGTGAGAGCTAGTATCTTTCCTGCCTAGTCGATCTTCAGAACTATTCAAACTTTAAAATAGCAAATGTTCTTTATTGCATCTCTAGTAAAGGTAAAGAATATTAATGCTCCTATTTGGCTCAACACAATTTGCATACTTCCACAACAGAATTCCTATACTTATTATTGATTCATAGAAAGAAGAAAGATATTTTCATATTTAGTGTTTTCTACAAAAAATCTAGGTATCCTTTTAAATTGTCATTGTTCTATCAAAATATTGAAAATACCAAAAATATTTAAATTTTCATTACTGCAAAAACCATCTTGAGTTTAGATAATTATCTTTTCATTAAAAATAGAAAGTTTGTTGTTCAATACTTCATATTGCATATTCTCCCTATAGATATTCAGGTCTTAATCAAAAAGTCCTATATTACTTGATAACGATACGTATACTTGCGTAGTATCCCAATATATATAAATTAAAAGTTAAATTCTTATTTTTCTTTAGGATCAGGTTTTGGTTTTGTTGCAAAGTAAGGAAATATAAGTGAAATATTATCTGAATTATTGTTGTGCTTTGCATATTAGCACTATTCAGGGATCACCAGGTCACCCAAATCAACCCAAAACCCTAGAGGCTAGCCTTTGGACCCCAGGAACCACCTTGATCATGAAATCCACCTTAGGAGAAGGGTCTACATAAATTGATCCGTAGCCTTACCAAAGGCCTCCCTAACCATAGCAACCCATAAGAGTTACTTTAAACCCTAATGTTTCCTTCGACCCCAAAATTTTATGTCACCTTTGGATGGTAAATTAGGCTTACCCAGATTTTGGTCAAACCTTGGCCAATTGACCACATCCCTATCCAATTAAGTCTCACTTAACATGGCTATGACACAACATCATGTAGCAGCCACAATTGCCACCATGGGGTCAACCCCAATAATTCACTTAATTATTAGGTAATTAACTAATTAGATGAACTTTTAAATTCCATTTGGGTTCAAGCTAAGAAAAAACCCAGCCCATTTATCCCAAATTCAAAACTCTAAGATAAAGCTCAACCTAAACCCATGGCCCATTGCTAATTGGTCCATGACCCGACACCCACCTACCATGATACATGTGTGACACACAAAGCCAAAACACGCTAATTCCAACCCTTAATTTTTGAGATTGGCATCATCCACCATGACGCACCATGGGAGGGACACATGTCACCTAGCCTAGCCTCCTTGTACAATCCTTGATGGGTTAAACCAGGTCAACTATGATCTGTATTATTCATCTAAAGGGTCTTCAATCAACTTAGAGCTTCCTCCAATGCCTCTCTCACCTCCATGTTCAAACCACCATGGAAACTTGAAAAGTTTCTATTGACTACCTAAAACTGCCTTAGGATCTGCCCAAGATTTTCCAATCATAGCTAAGTTTTCTCATGGCCTCTCATGGCTACTTAAGGAATCAACTCCAACACCTTTACACATTACCGAACTCTGTATATAATCCCCCAAACCTTTGCCTCTCAATAGAGCAAATGTTTCATTTTATTTAGGCAAATGATCCCCACTGTCCTCATGCCACCACCACCACTAAGAAAACCTAATTTACCTATCCTAATCCAGAAAAAAAAAAATTTAGCCTTCACATGAACCCTAGCAAAACTCAAACCTAAGCCTCCCAAAAGCTTCCATTAGCCTCAAGACAATCTCTTCAATCAAAACTAAGGCTTCTCAAGCTCTTCAACATATCCCAACATCAACCTGAGACACCATTTGGTCTATCTCATAGATAAAACCAATTTTAGTTCAAATTAAAGCAAGGAGGAAGTTCATGACATCAAAGCAAAGCTCTCTGTCAAGCCTAATCGTGGCCACACATCTTGGGACAAGGTATGGATCAAATTTTCTAAATTAGCCTCAAGTCTAGTATTTTGTTAAAGAAATAAACACTTATTGCTCATTAAACCATAAAGATATGTTTGTCTTGCTTAGATGAAGCTATAGAAACAAACTCCGAGTGATTTGGTTGAGAATCGAGTGAGATCTTAGGGTTTGATTGCGGATGGTTTTTGATTCTCTGTCCCATGGGACGATGAACCAATTTTGTCTTTTTTTGTGTATTAGAAATGGATAGCTTGGATTAAATTAAATCACAAAACTGTTTGGAGGAAAGCACCAGATCGCGGGAAAATGTGGCAACCATTCAGAAAGCACACCAAATCAAAGAGTGTTACACGAATATTCGACGACTATAAGGATCCCGTCAAAGCCCTATGGTTGAGTAAATAAACTGTATTTTATGATTTATATAAATCCAAAAATTTAAGTAAAACCTTAAAAATTCATAACATAGTGTAAAATAAATCACACAAATAAAATAAAAATGCATCTGAACTCAGAGAACAGGGCTGAAAATAATGAAAATAAAATTAAAAATAATTAATTTATATTTAATTTTTAACTAATTAAATACTACAAAAAGTATTTTGGTTATTAAATATTAATTATAAGGAGGAAAAATGTAAAATTTTTAGGGGAGCTTTTCCTTAATCTTATAAACATCCTCTGATTTTTTCAAGGTTATTGGGGGTCCTAACTTGAAGATGATAAAATTTCTATCAAAATAGTAATTATTTCGAAAAAAAATTACAAAAATAAAAGTAAAAATTACAATTTTCAAAATAAAAAAGAAAATTAACAAGGAAACTAAGGGTAATGAAATTAAGCCCTAAATAATGATTTCCACTTTTGAAACCCATAAAATGAAAAATTAAAAAATTAATTGTAATGTTAAAATTTTACACTTCAGCCCAAATTTTTTTCCAAATTTGGTTTAAGACATTAAACCAACCCTAAAGTTTTCATCTTAGTGGTTTACACCGTGTTTACCCTTCTAACCATGAAATCACCCTTAGTAGCCCTAGGCTAACCCATGTTCAACCTAAACTTGATTTTGTTGTAACATGGATTAGTCTAATCCAGGTGAGCCCATAATTGTACCCAATTCAATCAAGGTCAAGACTGGACCACAATCATGCATAACAGGGCTCATACTCAACATAAGTTTACCATTGGGTCCGGTCCACAATAGACCCAAATTGAACCTAAACCCTTGGTCTAACCTAGCTTAGACCTAGTTCAAAACCCTAAGTCTAACCTAACTTAGACATAGCCAACTTTTTCAGTTTAACCTACATTATACCTAAACCTAAACGAAGTCTAACCTAAATTATAATTAGTCACCCTCTTAGGTCTAACCTACATTAGATCTATGCCCAAACCTTAAGTATAACCTAACTTAGACTTAGCCAATATTTTTATGTCAAACCTACATTGGACCTAAACATAAACCCTATGTCTAACCTAACTTAGCCATTTTTATGTCTAACCTATATTGGACCTAAACCTAAATCCGAACTCTAACCTAACTTAGGCTTAATCACATTTTCCATACATTAAATCTAAACCTAAACCCTAACTCTGACATAACCTTGACTTAGCAAGCTTTTTAGGCCTAACCTACATTGGACCTAAACATAAACTCTATGTTTAACCTTACTTATACAACCAAGTGTTTTGGGACTAACCTACATTAGACCAAATCCTAAATTCTAAGTCTAGCCTAACTTAGCCTTAGTCAAATTTTTAGGTTTAACCAACATTAGACATAAACTTAAGCCATTAGTCTAACCTAACTTAGAATTAGCCAACTTTTTGGGTCTTACCATCATTAGACTTAAACCTAAATCCTAAGTCTAACATAACTTAAACATAGTCACCATTATAGGTATAACCTAAATTAGACCTAATCTTAAGCCCTAAGTCTAAACTAATTTAGACTTAGTCAACTTTTGGGGTTCAACCCAAATTAAAAGTTTCCTAAATCCAAGGCCTAACCTACATTAGGCCTACCTCAAGATTTTGGGTCTAACTCAAATTAGAACTAACCCAAAGCCAAGATCTAACTTCAATTAGATCTAGCCCAACCTTTTAGGTCTAACTCCTCTTAGACCTAACCTAAACCCTAGGTCTAACCTAACATAGACCTAGCATAATTCTTTAAGTCTAACTCATAGTAGTCCTAACTTCGACCCTTAGTCAAAGTAAAACTTAAAATGGACCTAAATCATACTTAAAGTCCAACCTAAATTAAATTGAATCCAATATGCACCTTTTCATTCAAAACTAGACCTAAAACATCAATTATTTTAAGCCTAGCCTAACTAATACTTAGTGTTAGTTGAACTTTCTTTAGGTCTAAATTAACTTAGACATAACCTAAGTCCAACCTTACTTGGACTTAGCCATATTTAAGTTCTCTTGGGTCTAACTTAACTTAGAACCAATTTAACAGAACCACCGATCAACGTGACCTAACTCAAGCTAGCTCAATTCAACAAAAGCACTGTGACAACCTGACTAAACTTGGGTTAACTTAATTGAGCTGAATCACTGAGGTAACTCGAGCTAACTCTGGTTAGTTCAAATCAATTGAACCATTAGCTTAACCTGACCTAAATCGAGTTAACTCATCTCAATTGAATCACCGTATCAACCTCACCTAACTCAGGTGTACCCAATTCAATTGAAACACCGGGTCCACCCTGCTTAATTCGGTTTAACCCAATTTAACTGAACCATCAACTCAACTAGACCTCACTTGGGTTAACACAATTCAACTTGGCCTAACTCGAGTGAACCTAATTCAACAGAACCAAAGAGTCAACCCGACCTAACTTGGGTTAACTCAATGAAATCATGGAACTAACCCTCTTACTTCAAGTCAACTCAATCTTCGGGTTAGTTTGATCTAACTCAAGCTAACCCACAAGGACAACCGGATCTAACTCAGGCTACCCAAAAGACAACTTTTTCTTAGAATAATTGAACTAAAATCTTATTAACCCAAATAGAGACTCAAATTCAATTTAATCATGCATTGATTTAAGTCTAATCCAACTTAGACTCAAACAGACAAATCAATTCTAAATTATCATGGAATTAACCTAATTCTAATTTAACATAAACCCTAGGAGTTTAACCTGGATTAGTCTAATTCAACATGGTTTTGCTCCCAAGTTAATCCGACATGGTTTAATTTTCCTTGGCTTAAGTCAATATAAAACAAATAAAACTATTTAGATCCCAATCAAAATAAGATAATCTAGGTCAATCTTATTAAATATTGATCGATTTAAGCAAGTTTGAAGATAATCTGAGGGACCGCTAGCCTAATTCAAGTTAACTCAGATTATCCGGAGACTCAATTTAGATCAGTTCAATCCAACACGAACTAATCTAAACCTTGGTGACTGGATATTAAGTAAGGTTTGACTTCTCATGCATGAATAAATGCACACATAATGTCAGATGGGAAAATTTTGGGCTATGGTACTTAAGCAACCTAAATGAAATGACATAAAAATTCATCTTGTGAGACACTAAAACGTAAATTTAAATAAGAGAGTGTAACTTTTTTTGCGAAGTTATTTTGAAGGAGGCAACCCATGACTGCAAATAAAATTTCATCTAGTCACTTGTGACTAATCAAACCACAACTTCCAATGACCTTGAGACAAAAGAACCATGAGACATTGATCGGGTCATCCCAAACAATAGAAATAAAACACAAAATAATAAAATAAAAAATTTAATCGTCTAATAAGTCTTAAAAACCCTAAAATTTTCAACTCCTAAAATGAGAAAAAGACATTAAAACTTAAATGAAACACTAATCAACAAAGATCACCAAACGCAACTTGAACCATAGATACATGAGTCTATGAAGGTTTCTTGGACAACACAACCCATGATTGCTGATAGGAATCTTTCAGTCTAAACAACTTTGACCACCAATCAGACAAAGTAGATTAGGGAACCTGGGATGATTAAAGCTCAACGGCATCTTAACCTAGTTATCTGAAAAAAAAACATCCAACCAATTAAACCAAAATTATTATGTGCTACCTCTATTTTGCAGGGCTACTAAGGACAAAATGTATATATCACCGTAGATTTAGTTTGCATGTTATTATGGTGTACTAACTCTATTTTTTAGGGAAGGATATTCAAAACCTGGAGGAAAAGAATGAACCTCAACTAAACCATCAACAACAAAAACAAAACTTTAGGATCGTTTGGAACCATTGGGAGCCCACTACTATTAGGATAGGACTTTGATATTCATTTCCTTGATAACAACATTTAAAATTGTTTAGAACAAATTATAACTTCAATCAAAAGCTTTCTTGAGTAGTCTAAACTACTTAAGATATAATTAACTATATGGACTTGTCCTTATAAGAGGATGCGAACTCTAGAACAGGTATATTAACTTGAACCCTTTAGTAGTTAGCATTTGTAAGATCTCCTTCATAATTATGTATTTAAAACATACCAAGTTGAACTCATTTTAAACTTATGCTTTGAAAATATTAATACAAAAATTTACTTTATGAAGGCTACCCTTATACTTCTTTTATTTGATCTCATTATTGTCTGCCCCAGTCCCCGATTTCTCACCTCTTAGTTTACCTACATGATCTGAGATGGAGAATTGTTTGGAGAAGGGTGCAACATAGTGGAAAACAACTGGACTCCTCAATGACAACGTTAAGCAAAAGACGAAATGAAGACGGCGACAAAAAATGAGCGAGCACAAGGCAGCTCTCCTTTAGACCAAAATCGAGAAGTGCTCCTTAAGACAAGAGGTTTGTAAAAAAAAATTCTAAATACCATATTCGATCTAAAAAACATATTTGAATCGATAAGCGAAAGCAAGAAAAGATCATGCATACCTCCGGCCATAACTTATACTAACAGAGTTTACACTCACAACTCACACGACAAATACCTGTTATAGATATTCTAAACTTTTCTCACTCACAACCCGATGATACAAATAAAATCAAGGGGAGCAAGCTTAGGGACCAAAACAACATGCATCACATCTAATTTATAGTACTCTGCCCATCACAGAGTTCAATGGATGTGACCACATTATGGAATGTTACTAAATTCATGTGTTGAATTAGACGCTATATTGACCACATTAAGAATTTATTTCCCTTAAAAATACTAAGGAATTCCAACGGGTATTAAAATTAAAACAAAGAATTAATTAATTTGGAAATTACAATGGGTATTGTCATTAATTTGGGAATTTCAATAGGTATTGAAATTAATTTGTGAATTCCACTGGGTGTTGAAATTAATTTGTGAATTCCAATGGGTGTTGAAATTAAAACAGAGTTTTAATTAATTTGGGAATTCTAAAGAAACAAATTTAATTCCTATCATTAATTTATTTGGGAATCTTAAAGAAAAAATCCCAACAAGGTTTTCATAGAGGATTTCGGACGACCATTGACAATCTTTATGAAGAATCTCAAAATCGATTGAGTGAGGTGATTACACATGTGTGTCCTCTCAGATCATATGCACAATGTTATTTCGTTTAACTATACTTTTTTTTCCGGTCGGCTTATGACTCCAGCCGAATGACACGACGCTTGACGCCTCTCTCTTTGGACCATCTCGATGATGTCCTTTGGTATCACCTAAATGAGATCTGTTGAATTTTCTCAAGACTTATGCAGTCATATTTATTATGTACAAATTGAGAAGAATTTTTTTCTTTTGAAGAAATTCACAATTGTCAAAAGTAAATTCTATTTATTATGATGTGATTAAATATTTAAATCAATCATTTTTACACAAGAACAATGCTTATAAATGACTTTCAAAATGTATTGTCTACTAGAAGTTTAAAATATACATAACTTATTATATATTCGATCAAATTAAATCGGAGGCAGATAAAATAACTTAATTGATTTATGTAGTTGGCGCGCTTGTTAGTCAGCTGCATTATAAAACTAAAGTTTTTGCCTTCCTTTTAGTAGAAGCGCAACTCATATGATCATGTTTATAGAGTGAGTTTTTCTTTATTTTGTACTTGAATCTACTTACCTATTATTTTCTTGTTAATATTTTCAATTATTTAATTAAATTTAATTATAATTAGCACAAACATTAATATTTAAATTGGCATTGGATACCATATCAATTTTGAGGGAGAGAGGAAACGGATAGAGCCGGAAAACAAAAGATGTCACGTGCTAATAATTTTTTTATTTTTTTTATTTTTTTATTTATTGATTTATTATTATTATTAAATTTTTTTTTTTGTGTGTGGAGGGCACCAGGAGGATAATCAAAACTTTCTAGTTGCGTGGATGAATGGGCATACTCACGTGAACGATTTGGCTGAGAATCCAAAGTACCTTCCGCCGCCGCCTCGGATGATATTAGAACGTATCCAATAGGAAATCCAGATAATCGAAATTTTCTTCTTGCGTGGATGGATGGGCATACTCACCTGAACGATTTCGCTGAGAATCCAAAGTACCTTGCGCCGCCGCCTCGGATAAGAATTTATGGTCTCACATGTAGTCATTCAAGTCAATAAATTTATTATTATTAGTCTTTTAGAATGGTGAAACCAAAAATATAGTTAATATGCAGTATTCCAAAATAGTGTTTTCACTAAATATTATACGTTCAATTATGAGAATCTCATGCTAATATTATTCATATATGTATAGAATGATGATCTCCAAGACTATTATAAATTCTATAAAAATTATAATTTTACAAATAATTTCGTATATAATTTTTTTTTTGGACTAAGTTCCACCGAACGGGTTAGGTTTGGCTACTTTGGGGTTTGACAGTCTATGCGAGTTCGGGCCGGACCGGGACAGCTGAATTTCTATTTTATTACAGCCAAGCTCGGCCATGACCGATAAGCCTATGGTGAGGCCGTCATGTCACTCGCTCAATGCCCAGGTATATTGGTAAAATAAGAGAGTAGCTATAAGAAAGATGAGATTTTATCATACAAAAGCTCAAGAATTAAAAAATATACAATCCAAGGCAATTCAATTGATTTTATAAATTATATATATATATATATATATATATATATATATATATATATTTATATATATTTATATAATTTTTTATTTCAATCAAAATGAATTGAATATATGCTAACAAAGGGTTGTCCATATTTAGCTCATTTATTTGTAAAAAGAGAACAAGAGCTCTTCTTGAATAACAAGGTTTTCGAATAGCAAGGTTTTCGAATAGCTGGTTTTCTATTAACGGCTTTAATAGTGACATGATGTATATATTCTAAAGTTTATGGGCTGGTGGTTAATATATGGTCCATGGTCTGCATCTTTAGTTTAAAAAGGAAATATCTGAATGGGCTCTCGGCCTGGCCCGCTTTAACCTTCGTTTTATATTCTTAGGGCACTGAGGANGAGATACAAAAAGGAAGGCACAAACAAGGCACTTCTCAAAAGTTAAAGAGAAAGAACTCTTACGAAAGGTAGATCAACAAGATCTCCTTTCAATAGTAAGTCTAAAGGAGTGGTACAAGTATCTATGAAGGGACTCTGAGTGGATGCTAGCATTAGCAAGCCAATGAGCAGGTCTGTTGCCCTCCCTATATGTATGAGAAAATGACATCCTAATCTCCATGCTCAAAGATTGTATGCAAGTGATCCAAATAATTAGATACCAAGGGGTAGATATTCTCCCATAAAAAATGTTGATTAAGGTCATTGAGTTAGTTTCAACCATTAATTAGTTCCAACTACAATTTTTTGCCATGTACACTGCCCAATAAACAGCTTGAGCTTCAGCTTCCAAAGGGTCCTCAACCCTGGCAGGAGACTGAGAATAGAGCAAACATTCCCCACTGTCATTTCTGAATACCCCACCTACCCCTGCATTAGGAGCAATGAAGCTTCCATCAGCGTTGACTTTGACCCAACCCTTAGGAGGACAACTCCAATGAACAAGAATAAATTGTATTTTCCTTGAACAATTGATGGAGGTTGTGCATAGGATCTCGGGAAATTTCCCGTGACAATACAGTTTTTGTAAATAGTTGTAGCAATTAGTGGCAATGACAGTGCCATCCACTTGGGCTTCATCATATTTCAACATATTTCTAACCATCCAAACAAACCAAGCAATGATGCAAGGGATGGGAGAGAGATATTGAGCCTGCCAATCTTCTCAGCTTAGGTAAAAATCATGCCAGGATAGTTGAACAGTATTAAGTTTCAGTCTAGGTAGAAAGAGGTTCCAAACTTGCTGAACAATGGAGCATTTGAAGAACAAATGGTCGAGAGTTTCTTCTTCAGTTTTACACAAGCTGCATCTGGAGGGGCCTCTCAAGCCTTTTAATTTTAAAATATCATCAGTGGGAATGAAACATTAGAATAATCTCCAAGTGAAGAAAGCCATAGAAGGAGTAAGGAACTTGTTCCAAACACATTTGCCCCAGGAAACCTCCTGTTGAGGAAAGCAGAAACTAGCTATGGAAGCAGAAAATGTCTGAGAAACCTTCTTCTTCACTATAAGTTTATCTTTCTTGGATCTGTCAATAGAATTTTTCAGGACTATATTGAGTAATCTATTTTCAAGGATGTTCTAAAGAGCTTGCTGGTTCCAACCACCATCAGACCAAAGGTCAGCCACCTGTATTGTAGGGCTGAATTGAGAACCAGATAATAGTGTGAGAATGCCTTCTTCAATTCCATTATCCAGCCGCACATTGAGTCTGCCTTCCCCTATTTCCCAAATAAATAATTGTTCATCCTTAGATCTCATCTTCAGCATGTTTTTCCATGTTCTTTAACCCATCAATTTCTTAGTCACAAGAAAAGGATGCAGATCTTTGCAGTATTTTCCTTTCAAGAATTTAGCCCAAATAGAATTCTTTGCTCTAAACATAACCCAAAGTTTACAAAAGTTGGTTTGGGTAATCTGCTGGAAGCTTTTAAACCCCAGCCCACCAGCTTTAGCACTGCTACAAAATTTTTGCCATCTCACCCAATCCACCTGCTTTCTCTGACCTGCCCAAAGGAATATGTTGAAAGTTCTTGTAAGGGTAGATTGGATGGATGTCTTCATAATAGATAACTGTGATATATAAGATGGAAGAGCAGCCAAAATACTTTTGAGGAGGGTAACTCTTCCCTCATTAGAGAGGAAAGTGTTAGACCAGCTGTTGAGTTTGTGTTGGACTTTTAAGATAATATCATCAAATTGGACTTGCCTTGTCCTCCCTTTGAGCAATGAAGTCTCTAAGCATTTCAAGGGAAGAGAACTAGAAAAAAAGCCAGTAAGATCTAAAATCCAATGGTTGATATCTGGTTTTACCCTTTTGCTAAACACAGCTTGGCATTTTTGTTTATGAAATTTCATTCCAGAGCATTCTTGAAAATTCTTCAGACATTGAAAAAGCAAATTAACAGTAGGTTTAGTAGCTTTGGAAAATATAATAACATCATCAACAAAGGCTAAATGGTTCACAACAATGTTAGATCTGTGGCTATATAGTGAGTGAGGAGCTTTGGCCATTAATTGATTCAACAGTCTAGACAAATAATCAAAAGCAAGTACGAAGATAGTTGGGGATAAGGGGTCACCTTGCTTGATGCCTCTAGAAGCTGTGAAGAAGCCTTGAAACTTCCCAGAAATGAAGATAGAATGATAATTGTTATTAAGCCACCTATGGATCAAGGAAATAAAAGACTGAGAGAATCCCTTTGCAGATAGCACCTCCTCAATGAATCCCCAATGTATGGTATCATAAGCCTTTTCGATATCAAGTTTGAAAATAAGATTCCCTCCTCTACATTGTTTATCCAAATCAAGGACTAATTCTTGAGCCAAGAGAACATTCTCCACTATACTTCTCCCTTGTACAAAAGCTGATTGATTTTCACTGATGAGATGATGTAAATGAGGCTGCAATCTATTGGAAATCACCTTGCTAATAATTTTAGACAGCACATCCTGAAATGGTCCCAAAAGAGCTTGGAGTTGTTTTTGGGAATTAAGGTAATTGTAGAGCATTTAAAATAGTTAAGCAAATCCATCCCTCTGAAGAAACTTTGTACCGCCTCAATAATATCCCCTTTAATGATCTTCCATGCTTTCTTATAGAAATCTGCTGAGAATCCATCTGGGCCTGCCAGTTTGGAGCTGTCAATGGAGGTCAGGGTTGACCAAACTTCCAATTCCCCATGAATAGAAGCCAAGTCCAGGTTTCTTGTGTAACTCTGATCAAGAAGGACTTGCTGAATTGGAAGCCTGAAGACTGGAGGTTGAGTGAAAAGAGTTTGTAAATAATGAATAGCACTAGCAGCAATTAAGTCTTCAGATTGAATCCACTGCCATGAGGGATCTCTAATCTTGTGAATGGTGTTGCATTTCCTCCTATATTTGATGCAAGCATGAAAGTACTTGAGTTTTTGTGCCCTTCACAAAATCTGGTCTTAGCAGCCTTTTGAGCATAGAATTCCTCCTGCATACTCATTGCATTCATCAGCTTTTCATTAGCCAACATTAAATCCTATTCAATATTAGGATTGTTTTTCAGTCTGGTCTCCATATCATTCACTTCCTTTTTAGCCTCCTTTACTTTTAAATTAATATCCCCCACCACAGTCCAGTTCCAATTAGAAAGTTGTTTACCAATCTTCTTTTGCAGCATCCATAGTTTAATCAGAGGATTAGAGTGGCAACAATCTCTCCACCCCCAAGAGATTTGATTAATAAAATCTTGGTGAGAAGACCATATAATGAGATATCTAATGCTTGACCTATGCTTGATTGGAGATGCAAAAATAGTGATAAGTGCCTATGATCCGATCTTGTCATGCTAAGATGTTGAACAGAAGTATGTAAAAATTCATTGAACCAAAGATAGTTAACAAGGACTCTATCCAATCTTTCCCATAAAGGTCCTCTCCTCCAAGTAAAGTTGGGTCCAGTAAAGCCAAAATCAAATAAGCCAGCCAAGTTAATATTATCATTGAAGCAGTTCATAGATTTGATATCAGGTATATTGCCTCCTAGTTTTTCAATAGGGGCAGAAATGGAATTCAAATCCCCACCCACCAACCATAATGAGTTGCAGGATCTACTAATAATAAGAATGCTCTCCCACAGCTCCAATTTGGCCCTTGAGGAGCTTCTAGCATAAACAAAAGTGGTCAGTCCCTCCTGACCCCAATGATAAACTTGATGTGAAGGAATTGTGGATGATCCCACAAAATTTGACAGATAACTTCCTTTCTATGAAATACCCAAATTTTATTATTCAAATTAGCAAAATGAGAGAAGCCAAAAATTTTTTTAAGGATTTTCTTGGGGTTTTTCGAAACCATAGGCTCCAAAATAGACAAACCAAAACTTATACATCCTATTCAAAGCAATAAGTCTGTTAAGGGATTTAGGATGTGCCAATCCCCCAACATTCCAACACAAAAGGTTCATCATCCAAAGGAAATGGATTTACCCCTCCTTCTAGAACTTGTCATGGCCTCCTTTGTTTCATTATGAGTTTTTCTGTCTCTAAATGAGTATGTTCCTCCCTTCATACTGGTTAATTCCTGGTTAACCTTTTTCTTTTCTCTTATTTTTTGGGTTTGCCATTCATCTACCAAGGCAGTCTGTAATTCTTCAACTAAGGTAGAGTCCATATGATAATCCTTATGAACAACCTCGCCAACATCCAGCTGAGAACTCTGGGGCAAAGAAACAAAAGGTTCTTGGGCAGTGGCTGTACTAGCTATGACCTGTACAGCTAATGGTTCTTGATTACTTCCTGAGGGGCCAGCTTCATCATTAGATAAATTATTTATCATTTCATTTAGAAGAGTATGGTGGTTAGGACTAGCAATGGTTGTGCTTTTGTCTGCATTATCAGTCTAAATAATCAAAACAGTATTAGTGGCCTGGTAAATTTCATCAAGACCTTTGGCATTACACCAAGAATTGATATGATCAGAACTCTCAACAGTATTTGCCCTTTCCCTCACAAGCTCCACCAAAGGTTCCAGAGGCATAATATCTTTTGGGACCCCTAGATTAGAATTCCTGAGATGAGGGTGCAGTTTGAAACACTTATTATCTGTATGCCTAAACATACAACTGTGGAAACGATAGTATGACTTTTGCTCAGCAATGATTTTCTGCCAATAACCATTATGTTCAGTACCCAATCATATTTCATCAACAGCTGGGAGAGTTAGGTCCCTTTCAACTAGGATTCTGGCTACCGATGGTCAAGATAAGTTGAAAGTAGGAACATTCAAGTTTAGAGGTTTACCTAAAGCCTGTCCAATATTAAATAGAACTTTATGATTGAAGAAAATGAAGCTTTAATCCTGGAATTTTTAACCATATAGGGACTATTGGGAGTTCCTTGCTAGGATCAAATTCAGCGGACCACTTTAGAAACTTCATAGTGTTTCCTTCAATCTGTAAAACTTGCTTAAAAAAAGACTTTGAATCATCTTCTCTTGTTAGGTGGATTAGAATGTCTCTTCCATCAATGAGGCCAACTCTCCAAGCTCATTTATTTTTAATGCCATCAAAGAACTTCCTTATAGCTTCCATTTTTGGATGACCTAACTAAAATTTTCCAATGAGAGTGAATTTGTAATTCTCAATCAAGTTTTGGATATCCTCTTCATTATAAAAAATAGCCATTTTTCCACTCTTCCTACTTAAAGGTTTAATGATTGGGTCAGCCACCTCCTTGTAGCTTTGAGGATAAACCAAATCTTCAAAAATTTTTAATTGGGTCAAAGCCTTTTTGGACAACATCAGCAAAAGTAGCCTTTGCCCATTGAATATGGGTGGCTAAATCCACATTGTTTTGTTCAGCCATCTACACTCCACATCAATAGAACAGTGACTCGACAACAACTTGAAAGAGAAAAGTTCCCTGGAAGAAAAAAAAACAGAGAGAAAGCTTCCAAGGATAAAAGGAAAACCAAGGAGAAGGAAAACAAGTAGCAGAAAAGGGCTGGAGATCCCCACAAACCTTAGACAGTCCATGGAAACCCTAATAGAGCTACCAACAAGCCAGCTGCCACCTCCATTTGATTATATATATATATATATATATATATATATATATCTCTGTGTGTGTGTACACATATATACTCAATGCTTTGCAGGCTGAAGCTTTAGCTGTGGTATGGGCTCTTCAAATAGTTGTTGTGATAGGATGGAACCTACTAATTGTGGAAATGGACTCCTTATGGTTATTCCAGCTCTTAAAAGATAACATCTCCCAACCTTGGTTTCTTCTACATGTTGTTAAGCAAATTACTCACATGACGTTAACTCACAACCTTTAGATTATCCGAAAGCATATTTTCAGGGAGGGTAACAGATGTGCTAATTGGCTTGCACATCAAGGTGCTTTTTCTATGTTGCCCATAGTAAATACTACCCCTCCTGTGGAGCTAGCTTGGTTGATTAAGGCAGATCTCTTTAATCTGCTATACATTAGAAGGGGGATGTCCACTGATTTTTATTCTAACCATCCTGTCTAGGGAGGACTTTTGTTTCATTGAGTCCTTACTGCTTTGTAATGTTTCTTTTCCTTTTCTTCTTTTCAGCCCTATTGAATGGGAAAAGGTTTTTTGACAGGTTACATTGGATTTTTGTTTCTCTCTTGTAAGCCCTTGACCCCTTTTGGGTGAACCTTGGTTTTTTTTTTTGTTTGTGAACCAAGCCCCATATAGCTTTGTAACCTTTATTTCAGTTTAACATGCAGGGAGTCTCTGTCACTCCTTTATATATATATATATATATATATATATATATATATATATAT
>JXCR01147995.1:238328-268662 GCA_002079205.1 Phalaenopsis hybrid cultivar
TATATATATATATATATATATATACCCGTTGATAATTCATTAACAAAAAAGAAGATACAAAGCTTTTAATGAATGGGTGCAAGCATCTCAGTCACAAGCTATACAACACAATCGAAAAAAAATTTAAAGTGTACCCCAAAATATTATCTAGAAAATTTTTGAAAAAAAACAAATATAAGTTGCTCTAAGGACATATGGGGAGATGACATCTTGTTTGAAGTAGAGTCTGCATGGGATCCAATAAGACCAAAATTGCAACGATACCATGTGTTGAGAATCAATCCTAAATGAAAAATATAGCCATAAAAAAACACCAAAAGAGAGGATGGTATTCATGATGAGTGGGCTTTCCTCTTTCCCTCCCCCTGGTTCTAGTGAGGAAGTCCAGCAAGAGACTATTATGTGGGCTACTGATACACCAAAATAATATATTGTTTTAAGCACATATTTTATGATTATTTTTGGTGATATTCTAATTTAAAGAAGGGTATTTTCATGTTTTTTTCGCATGTATATCATTTTCAGACATTTTGAACAAAAATGTCAAAAACGACAAAATCTGAAATCAAAACAACGAATTTGGGATATTGGCGCATGATGTGCAAGATTGGTGAATTATGCGCCATTTGACAGAGAATTGACGCATGATGTACCAAATCAGTGTATGATGTGCCAGAGTCAATTTCTTACAAATTAAGGTGGTTCGAGACAAATTTTGTTTGAATTTTCAAAGGGAAACTTGTGCTGCACACTTATTGGAGTAATTCAATGCATCTAGACACATTGGAAGGATCTTTTTTGAAGGGATATGTCTCTTGAATCAAATGGCATATCTTTTAAATTGAAAAGAGCTGACTTTTGGAGGGGAATCTTGAATTCTTTTTCAAAGAAGACAACCCAAGATAAAGAGAAGACTTCATAGAGGGTAGAAAATAGGATTGCTCTTATTTGACACAAAATAATTTATATTTTTTTTTCAAATGATTTCAATTTCTTCACAATCCATATACTCATTATAAAAGGGAAGGGTGTTTTCTTAAATTTGAACTTTTCGTCAAAACAAAAACTTTGTATATTTTTGTAATTTTACTTTTGAAAGTTAGTTCTTAGTTAGTTAACTTTATTTTTCAACTAAATTTTACATAAATTTTACCTTAGTAGTTAAAATTCAAATTTCATACTTTACTTTTATTTTTGTATTTTAAAATTATAAAATAATTTCAAAAACATACTTAAAGAATTTTCCAACTTCCCTGTGGGTTCAATATCCAGGACTCTATTAGAGCTCTTTATTACTTGAGTGATGCATATACTTGCGTTGATATTAAGAAGCATTTTGTAGTTTAAAAAATTTTTCAAAGATAAACTATTTTCATAAAAGGTATTTTGTCGGGATTATATTACACATTTATTATATGTCTGCCGTGTGTAATTTTGTAATATTAAAAAATATTTATAAAATTTACACACTAAATCTTCCTGCACATAGTGTTTTTGGCGCCGTTGCCGAGGAAGTAACGAAAAGTAGTGCTAGTAAGCATTTTATTTTATTTTGAAAATACATAAAAATATATAGAAAAATATTTTTTATAGAGTCTTGAACATTTAATTATTTAGTTGTGTTTTCTTATTTTTAATTACTTGCTTTGTTTGTTTATGCGTAGTGTAAAATCTAAAAATTTAGTACCTTACGATTATGAATTAGATAGAACAATTATAAAAATTTGAAAACAAAAAAAAAGAAAGATCAATTTAGCAAAATGTCTTGAAATTTAAACAATTTTGGAAATGAAAATGAACATCATCAAAGATCTTTAAGAGATTATGCTAATCCTACAAAAGATAAAATTCATTTGAGTATACAAAGCCTTATTATAGCTGTCAATTTATTTGAGCTTAAATCTGCTATTATCCAAATGGTACAAAACAATCAGTTTGCAGGAACACCAACTAAAGATCCTAATTTACACCTTGCTAACTTTCTAGAATTTTGTGCTACATTTAAATATGATGGAGTGTCAAATGATGTTGTCAGGCATATAATTTTTCCTTTTTCACTAAGGGATAAAGTTAAGATGTGGCTAAAATCATTAGCATTTGGATCTATCAGAACATGGAAATATTTATCACAAAAAATTTTATCTAAATATTTCTCACCTTCAAAAACTACTAAGCTTAGATATGATATCACATCTATTTATCAGTTTGATGGGGAATCAATTTATGAAGCCTGAGAAAGATTTAAAGATTTCATTAGAAAGTGTCCACACCATGTATTATCAGATTAGTTATAAATTCAAACTTTTTCTAATGGGTTAATTGGATCTCTTAGATCGATAATTGACACTGCTGTTGGCGGATCATTAATGTCAAAACAATTCGATGAAGCATATTCATTAATTGAGAAGATGGCTACTAATAATTTTCAATGGCCCTCTGAAAGGGTAAATCCAAAAAGAGTAGCTAGTATTCATGATTTTGATTCAATATCCATGTTAGATGCCTAAATAGCTGTTATATCAAAGAAGATAGATCAATATTGAATGAATTATTCTCATAGAACACCTTTGCTTAAGGAAAACTCATTAGGACAAATGATATAATATCAATCTTTTAATGAGACTTTAAATGCAATAAACAATCCTTCTAATAACCCTTATGCAAATTATTATAATCCTGGATGGAAGAGTTATCCAAATTTTAGATGGAGTAACAATAACACAAATGCTGCAAACACACAATGAGGAAACAATACTGCTAACCCTTTATTAAACTTTAATAATCAAGGGAATCAAGTTTATAAACCTTATTACCCCTAAGGATTTAATAATTTGCAGAGTAAGGAGAAAAAACTATTAATGGAAGAATTGATATTGCAAATGGGCAGTCAGTTACAAAGTTAAGGAGCTGCAATCAGAAACATGAAAAATTAATGGAGATGTATTGCTACCACACTTAGCAATAAACTTCTAGGAACATTGCCTAGTGATGTTAAAGTAAATCCTAAAGATCAGAAAAAAGAGCAAATTAAAGTTATTCAACTGAGAAGTGGAAAAGAATTAGAAAATAAAGTTCAACAAGAAGTTGAAGTTGAAAAAGATGAGGTGGAAAATGAAAAATTTGGTGATAAGTTTCATTTTGAATTAGAAAGTCCTATTAAACCAATGAAAATCTCTGTAGAAAGACCATCACCTCCATTCTCTCAAACTATGAAGAAGAAACACAGAGATAATCAATTTTTGAAATTTTTGAAAATTTTGAGGAAATTAGTGATAAACGTTCCATTTGTTGAAGCTTTAGAACAAATGCCAACCTATGTGAAGTTCATGAAGGATATACTTAATAAGAAAAGGAAGTTTGTATATAATGAGACTGTTGCACTCAGAGAAAAGTGTAGAGCTATAATTCATAAAAAGCTTTCTGAAAAACTTAAAAATCGTGGAAGTTTTACAATTCTTTGTGCTATTGGCGAATGGTTTTATGGAAAAGTTTTATGTGACTTAAAAGCCACTATTATTCTTATGTCATTAGCAATATTTAGAAGGTTGGGCTTACGACATATTTCACCTACTACTGTAACTCTTCAATTAACTGATCGTTCGATTACCTATCCTAAAGAAGTTATAAAAGATGCTTTAGTAAAGGTTGATAAATTTATCTTTCCCGTGGACTTTATTGTATTAGATATGGAGAAAGATAATAAAGTTCCTATCATTTTAGGAAGTTAATTCCTAGCCACTGGAAGAGCTTTAATTGATGTGCAGAAAGGATAACTAACTATGAGAGTTAGTGATCAATAGGTTGCATTTAATATTGCAAAATCAATGAGATACTCTGCAATATAACAAGAGATTGAACGCTTCAGAATGGATATTAACAAATATTTAAGCTCTGAATATTTTTAAGAACACTTTTGCAAGCAAATTTGAAAAGAAATATATAGAATTTTAAGATGAGGATAAAAGTTGCGATGAATCTATGGAAGTGAATAATGAGGATTTGGATTAAGTTTAGGAAAAATATGAAATGTTAGATCCTACAAAAAGTAACAAGAATTTGATTTCATCTACTGAGAAATCTATTGAAGTAGAACTAAGAACACTTCTTAGATATTTGAAGTATGCATTCTTAGGAGAATTATCTACTCTACTTGTTATGATATCCTCAAAATTAATTGATACACAAGAGCAACAGTTGTGTGAAACTTTAAAAAGATATAAGAAAGCCTTTGGATGGACATTAGCTGATATTAAGGAAACAGTCCTTCAATTTATAGGCATAGAATTTTATTAGAAGATCAACATAAACCAAGAGCTAATCCTCAAAGAAGATTAAATCCTATGATGAAAGAAGTTTTGAAGAAAGAAATTTTAAAATAGTTAGATACTGGAATAATGGATCTAATTTTAGATAGTGTTTGGGTAAGTTCAATTCACTGTGTTCAAAAGAAAGGAGGAGTCACTATATTGACAAATGAGCATAATGAATTAATATCAACAAGACAAGTTTGGAGAATCTGTATAGAGTATAGAAAATTAAATGCTGCCACAAAGAAGGATCATTTTCCTTTACCCTTTTTGGAACTAGAAGTTGGATATATTAGCTTATCATAAATATTTTTATTTTCTAGATGGATATACCGCTTATCACCAATTACCTATTTCTCCAGAGGATCAAGAGAAAACAATTTTTACTAGTCCTTATAGAACGTTTGCTTTTAGGTGAATGCCTTTTGAATTATGTAATGCACCTGGAACATTTTAAAGATGTATGATGTCAATTTTCAATGATTTGTTGAAAAAAGTGATTGAAGTCCTTAAGGAAGATTTTTCTTTATTTGGAACTTCATTCAAAATATGTTTAATTAGAGAAATTTATAAAACGTTGTGAAAAGATAAATCTATTATTGAACCTAAAAAAAGTCAATTTGTGGTTGCAAGAGGAATTGTACTTGGACATAAAATTTCAGAAAATGGCATGGAAGTAGATCCTACAAAAATACAGGTTATATGATACCTACCCCCACCTACTACAGTAAGATGAGTTAAAAGTTTTTAGAACAAGATGGATTTTATAGGAGATATATTAAAGAATTTTCAAAAATTACTAAACCTTTATGCCAGCTTCTAGAAAAAGATAAAAATTTTAACTTTAATCAAGATTGTCTTAAAGCCTTCGAAACATTAAAAAAAAATTGATCAATGCTTCTATAATTGTTTCACTTGATTGGGAGAAACCTTTTGAATTAATGTGTGATACCACTGATTATGCTATTGGTGTTGTTTTAGGGTAGAGATATGATAAGATTTTTAAAGTTATATATTATGCTAGTAAGACTGTTATTGTTGCTCGGATTAATTACACCACCACTAAAAAAGAGTGGTTAGTCATTGTGTATGCTTTTGATAAGTCTAGTCTTATTTGATTGGAGTTAAATGTGTTGTGCATACTTACCTTTCAAATATTAAATATTTGATGTAAAATAAGGATGCTAAAATAAGATTAATTAGATGAGTACTTCTTATCCGAGAGTTTAATATTGTAATAGTCGATAGGAAAGGGATTAATAATCAAATTGTTGATCATCTATCTAGGTTAGAACAGGAAGAAATACTTGATTTAGAGAAAGAAATTAATGAAAATTTTTCTGATGAACTCTATGTTTTAAAAGGATGGGAAATACGTTGGTACGTTGATATTGTAAATTATATTGTTAGTGGTATTTTACCATATGGACTGACAAAATAGCAGGAAAAGAAATTCATATATGATGCAAAATCATATTTTTGGGGTGATCCATATTTGTATAAACAATGTAAAGATTTAGTATAAAGATGATGTATGATGTGTGCCTTATAACGAAATTCAAGAAATTCTTCAAAAATATTATGATTTTGAATTTCAAGGTCGTTTTGGGAGTGTTAGATTTGTTCATAAAATTATACAAACTGAATTTTATTGGCCTACTCTTTTTAGAGATGTTAATATATATCAAAACATGTGATCAATGTCCGAGAGTAGGTAATATTACAAAATGAAATGAAATGCCTCTAAATTTTAATTTAGAAATTGAAATTTTTGATGCATGGAGATTAGATTTTATGAGACCATTTTTGCCTTCATTTGGAAATATTTATAAATTGATTGCAGTGGATTATGTTTTAAAATGGATTGAAATAATCACTTTACTTAGATGTAATACTCGGACTATTTCAAAAATTATAATTAAAAATATTTTTACAAGATATGGAATGCCGAGAGTAATCATTATCGATGGAGGATCTCATTTTGGGAATGCAACAGTTGCAAAATTTGTGAGAATATATAATATAGTGAATAAAATTGTAACTGCTTATCATCCTCAGAGCAGTGGTTTAGTAGAAGTATCTTTTCGTAAAATTGTGATGATTTTGGAAAATAATGTTAATCCTGATAGAATGGATTAGTCTACTCGATTAGATACTGCATTATGGGCATACATGACAAACTAAAGGACACCTATAAGAATTTCTCCATATAGATTAATTTTTTGGAAGACTTGTCACTTACCAGTTGAACTGGAGCATAAAGCTTATTGGGCTATAAAAGAATTCAATTTTAATTTGAAAGAAGCTGGTGAGAAAATATTATTGCAATGGAATGATCTTGAAGATATAAAAAATGAATCTTACGATAATGCGAGGATTTATAGGGAAAAGATGAAAGAATGGCATGATTGGAAGATAACAAAAAAAGAATTTGAACATGGACAAGAAGTTTTGTTATACAATACAAGATTGAAAATATTTTCTTTAAATTTGAAGTCTTGGTGGAAAGGGCCATTCGGAGTTATAAAAGTTTATCCCTATGGAGCACTTAATATTGAAGACCCAAAGACTGAAAGAATATTTAAAGTGAATAGGCACATATTGAAATCTTATTTTGATGGTCAAAAATCAGCTTATAAAGAGACTGTAACATTGGTTCACCCATAATAAGACTAGAAATGTCGGGCTAACGACATTGTCAACATTATTTTTGGTTGGAGGAGTTTTCTGTTGGAAACTGTTGACCGTCGAAATCGAATTCCCATCACCCATTTTGGAAGGGCATTTTAATTTACATATATATATATATATATATATATATATGTTTANTGAACCCTTATTTTTCACAGTTTAAATGAAAGAGTGTTATACCTCAAAACCTGTATCTATCCCGAAGGATAAACACAAGACTTGAGGATGAAGCTCGATCAAATAAACTGAAAAATATATGACATCTGTTTGCTCTGTGAAATAATTTTTTTGCTGACAAGTTCTCTTGTTTAATACAAAGAATTAAATAACATTTATTTTAAGCTAAGTTCAGGCAAGCTTCCTTTAAGGGCAAGTCCCTCTAGTTAATTACATCTTAAATGACCAAAATGAATTAAGAAAACACTTGATAAAAACCAAGAAATATTATCTTCAAGGAGGTTAAAAGGATAGGACTTTTTAACAAAATCGGACAAAGGGGTGTGAAATGAGAATGGCTCAAATTTGGAACATTTTATTGTAGAATCTAAAGGAGGAAGAAATAGAGGATGTCATAGATCCAGAGGAGAACCTCGGTGACTTCCTAATCTATCCTATGATTTGGCTTTAATTTTGGGGAGAAATATTTAAGTGTTTCATCCTACCAATTTTATTAATTTAGGACTTATATTTATGTGAAACGATCACAGAAATAGCCTGGAAGATGTGATTTAGGTCGGGACGAAGGACAACCTCGGAATCCTAAGACAAGTTAGGGCTTATATTAGACAGTAAAGCTATACAAGGGCCTAAAGATAAGGTGTGGATTTATGTTGCATAAGCAAACTACATTGAAGTCTTATGGATTGGTTTTTTAATTCTAAGGAAGGAAATTTGTTTAGCTGATGTAGAAAGGTTTTGTTGTTCAAGATGGTCGTGTTGCCCACAGTGCTAGCTCCAAGCTCTTCATCGTAGCGAGTTCAAGTTTTCTAGTGTGTCAAGTTATGGTGTCAAATCCGATATCCCTATGGTTGTTGTTCTTTAAATATTTTGGGGCATGTTAAAGTTGATTAGAGTGAGACCGGTTAGGATCCTACAGTTCCCTCGTTTCGGTACCACTATTTTCTATTAAATTCACTTTGTCTAAATGAATTTACTAAACTTAACTTAATGAGTTCCATACTTTTATTTAAACCATGGGAGGCCTCGTTAGCAATCGTAGGTTACCTCCTCTGAGGGATTTTCGATCATCCGATAGAGATGTCTTAATTTAGTCGGAATTGTTATTTTGTGATGTTTGTGATTAAATTTTGAGTTGTTTTATATTTTAAATCTTGTGGCGGTGATTTTTATCTTGGTTAGTTTTAGTTTTGGTTGACGACTATCCTAGCAGTTTTGGTTTTCATGCTAGGTGACATCGTTGTTTAAGAGGCAGGTTTGTGTTTTTTGTTCATACATGCAGGTGAGTAAGTATAGTAACATACTAAAAAGTAAAGTACGGGAAACTAAAAAAATGCAGGTAAGTAAATCACAATAAAAATGTACCTGGATGGTCTTCACGTCATCTTCAACTGAAACTCAAAATGTATGTGATAGCATTTATATATTAGAAGTATTTTATGTAGAACAGTCAGATAAGGTTCCGGTGATCTACCAAATTCTGTATCATATCTTGGTGAGCCCCTATTAATTCATTTGAGGATGATTTCATTAAGCAAAACATACTAAGTTTAGTAGACCTCTGAGTTATCCAGAAGGTTAGGAGGAAGACGTAGGTCCATGCTTCCCTCTTACCGCCTGGTGAAAAGTCTCAAGCTCATTTAAACTTATTATGTTGCTTAATAATTCATCCTGTAAATACTTCTAGTGATCAGTGAACATCGATGTGTTAATTATCCCTACGAGTAAGGTTATTATCATTTGTCATTTAATTTGAGCATTGTGTGGGTGAAGACCCTTAAAGGAGAAAGTTAATGTTATTAAGACACTTAGCCAATTTTAGTTTAAACTAAGGCTTGTAGTGTTTTAAAGGTGTTCAATTTGTAGTTACATTTACTTTTCTACCTCATTTAACCAAATTTGGTTTAGCCTAGGTCACTACTATGCCCTTAAGACCTTGGTGGATACATTAGTAATTGTTTTGAAAAAAATTGAATTTGAAGTAATAATAATTCATCATGAAAATGTTTGAATGTCATTTAAACACCAAATAGGTGTATTAAATTAGTGAGTTATTAACATCCAAAATCATACCCCTAAGTCTAGGATCATTTAATTTAATAGATCTCCAAATTTTAATGATTTAGGAGATAAAGGAAATTGCAAATTTATCCCTTAATTAAGAAAAGTGAAATTGGTTTCTACCAATTAATTCCCTATTTTTCAATCACCTGAACATGTTAATTAATATCTAATATTGCCCATTTCTCTTTCTTAAATTAAGCCTAAATGTTAATCAAGACCAAATTTCCAAAACTATACCTTTACCGTTGTGGCTCTATCACTTCATAATTCATCAAATTTAATTCAAATGACATAGGAATTAATATCCTACCTCACTCATGGGTCAATTAAGACTTCAGAGGATAAAATTTTATTTTTCAAAATTTAATTTAATTTATATAATTATTTGAATGCCAAAATAGGATTTTTCAAAGAAAATTTAATAATATGACCAAGGCATAAGCCTAATAACTTAAAATTTTTACTGGAGGTACAACTAGACTAGAGAACCACTTAGAGCAAATTTCTTTCAATTATCATAATTATTTTAAGTTTTTGAGTATTAATTTATTAAAAAATATTTTAAATGTGGAAAATTAAGTTTTACATTTTTATCAAATCTCTATGAAAGAATTAAATTTCATATTTTTTTGATTTTTTTTGAACTATTAGAATTATTTTAGTGAGAAATTAAGGAAAATCCTTGCTTTAGCCTTTAAAAAATTGTTTTTAAGCTTTAAAATTCAATATCTTCACTTAGAAAATTAAGAAAAATATTTCAATTACTCTAAAAGGCTTAGAAAATAATTTAGAACATTTGCATGAATTTTGTTAGTTTTGTAATTTTTATTAATTTTTATTATTTAAATATTTAAAATATGCTTAAGAAAAAAAAATTTAGTTTAATTACAATTTTATTTTTATAAAATTATTCTAATCGTAGAGCTACCAAAACCAATTTGAAAAGTTTTTGAGTTGTATTTTAATTATTATTTTGATTGTTAAAAATGTCATTTAAATTAGAAAATCAAATTAGGTTATCAAAAAAACTCCAAATGTTTTGAAATTTTTATGGGGATTTCTCTAAACTTTAAGTTAAAGTGGCAAATTAAAAACAAGTCTTTTAAATTTTTATTTTTTCCAAATTAATTTCCTTTGTGTTTTAAGATTTTGTGTAAATTAGGTGTGTTCTTAATGACTTAGCCATGACAAATTTTTCCGACGGTTCTCTAGTCACAGTGAACCTACCAAAATTTTCTTGGAATTTTCTAAGAAATATGCTAATTATTATAATTAATTTTCCAAATCAGGTTCATAAATTTGAAAAATATGTCTAGGGGTCTACTCTGACTTTGAAAAAATTAGAGAATATCCCCCATGACAGAGGCAACAACATGCTAAAATATCTAGCCATGGTAAAATACTTGAATGCATGGAGAATCAAGATACTTAGAATAGTATTTAATTAATTAAAAATAAAATATAGATCAAATATACTTCAAATCATTTTCACATTGCTCTCTTGTGTTCACTGAGCACTGGGATATTTTATTTTATTTTTGTGATTTTTCTATGCAAAGATATGATTTTTCAAAGTTAGAGGCATTTAAATAAATAAAAAATCCCTTTTTTTCTATTTAAGTGACACGGCGCCGCATCAACCTATGGTGGCTCCGAAGCTCCACGCAGCGTTCTTTAGTTCGGCGTTGTCGTCCACCTCAGTGCTAACTTGGCCCACAGTTCATGTATGAAGGTGCTGTTAGGCTCGATCTAATCCATCCATCTGATACACGCTAGATCAAACAGCTTCTCGTCATTATCCCTGATAGGAAAACCCCATGCTCGTTAACCTTAAAATCATAAGATCTCACTCATTTCTTAACCAAACTCTTTCGGGTTTGATCATATTGACTCGTCTAAGTAAGACAAACATATCCATACGATAAACATGCCATTAAATTGGATCTATTCAAGTGTAGAATCAAAACAAGCTCGGGGCAGTGGGGAGGTTTATAGTTTTGCTCTAAGAAGGTAAGCATCAATCAGAGGTGCTCGACATGTTCATGGAGGTTGAAAGAGGCTAGGGATGAGACTTCTTACTGTGGTGAAATGCCTAGACCCAAATTCGATCAAGGCCAAATTTGGGTGTTAATCATAGTGTAGGGTAGAGTCTCTTTGTGAGGGGGCTTTGATGGGGGAACTTCCTCTCTCAATGTAAGGATGGTGTGGGTGAGTTTAATTTGATTTTGATGGATTTTCAGAGAGTGTCCTTTTTCCGCCTTAATTGATAAGTTGAAAATTAGGGTTGCACAAAGGGAATTACTGCAAGAGGACAGTGCAACTGAGCTCCTTTATGTTGTGGGGGGGGGGGTGGGGGGAGTTTGGAATTAATTGGACAGAGTTTTGTTAAGGTTGGTTTCAGCCTCCCTTCTAGCCATGGGGGATGGCTGCTTAAATAGAGGAGCCATTGGGGCTTCATTTGAGCTAGCCAGTGGGTTAGCCCAACTTCTTAGGTGGAGGAAAGAAGGCTTCAAGACTCCAATTGGATTGTGACTGCTTAGATGGGCTTAATTGGGTGTTCGACTATTTTTTGGCCTTCTCGGGTTCGTGTTTTCCGGCGACCCAGGTGGTTGCTGGCCAAGGTTCAGTCACTTCTTGGCTCAGGGAGGTCAAGGGATGTTTACTTATAATTTACTCTAATAGACATGCAATGATG
This sequence comes from Phalaenopsis hybrid cultivar, assembly GCA_002079205.1. Classification (NCBI taxonomy): domain Eukaryota; kingdom Viridiplantae; phylum Streptophyta; class Magnoliopsida; order Asparagales; family Orchidaceae; genus Phalaenopsis; species Phalaenopsis hybrid cultivar. The sequence continues at coordinate 250,263 of JXCR01147995.1, forward strand.
GAAGACATTTTGTGGTTAAGGCTTGGTCAATAGAGTGGGTTCAATTTGGGTTGTTTTGGTGGGCCAAAGGGGTTTAGCTTGGTCAATAGAGTGTGTTTAGTGGCTGTGAAGTCATCAATTTGGTGGCTTTAAGATGGCTAGGTCAATTTTGGAGCATGGGTTCAATTTGGGTTCAAATGACACAAAGGTTGGGTTTGAGTTAGGCTAGTGAGACGCCTAAAACATGTTCCATTTTTATATGTTTTTAATGCCTAATTTCAATGATTTTTAATGATATTACACTTTAAGGGAATTTATTTTGCATATTTTTTAATTTCAAAGACAAGAAATGGAGTTTTGGAGAAAAAGAAGAAAAACAGAGCAATTTGGAGCAAAACTAAGCAAGAAAGAAAATTTTGTCCTCGGACATTTTGATAAGACATTCTATGCTTAATCTCATTTACACTTCTCACACATTTTTGAATGAAAATACACTTTAAAGAAAGGTTATTTTTAAGTCTTATTTTGTAGGTCTATCTGTTAGGAACTCAACGCAACTAAAATAAGGTGAAATGGAGCAAAAACAACACCAAATGAAGCAAAATGGTGGGGCTACATAGGGTGGGCGCTGGCAGCACCAGAGCCGGTGCCAAAAGTGCTGAAGAGCAGAAAATGACAAGAAAAAGGCACCAACAGTGCGCAAAATGGAGCCGACATACGGTCAAGGATTGATTTTTGGTGGTTTTTGATGTTCTACAAGGCTCATAAGTGATTCAAACACCCCATGAAGCAATTCAATGAATCTAGACACTTGGATAAGGCTCTTGAATGAAGAGACATGTCTTTTGGATGAATAGATTTATCTCTTGGAAAAAAAGGGAATTTGTGACTTTTTAAAAAAGAGAGATGGACACCTCTCATAGGCATGCGTGTGTGTGTGTTAGGGTGTGTGTGAGTGAGAAAGTGTGGAGAATGTTTAATGATCTTAGAATAAAAGTTGAAATGTAGATTTCTACCTTTTTTGGAGAGATTGGTGAGGGGGTTTTGAGAGAATATGTAAGGGAATGTTCTAGCATTACATGGATCGGCGGGAGCATTTGTGGAAAAAATTTTCTTCGTTCTTTCAAGAGAAAAAAACTAAGTATTGTGTTCTTCATTATCTTATGATTTTGTAAACACTTATCTAGCGGATTTGTTTTGGTGTAATGAAGTTTTTTGTTGTGTTTTCTTCGTGCGTTGTGATGTTTTTCTCTTACTCTTTCTTATACTTAGGAAATAGTGGCATGAGAGAAATGCCATTCATGTTTTGGATTTTGGGTTGCATGCTTGAAGAAGTTTTAATTATAAATGTGATAGTTTTTACTTGCACTTCATTTACATTACAATAAAGGCCCGTTGTAGTGTTAAAATTTATTCTAATTGCATTAAGACCCGAGAGGGTGGTGTAATTCTCAACAAAGTGGAACCACATTCAAATTGCATGGATGGTGTAGTTCATGGGTGTTGGATGCAAATAAATAATGAAATAATTTTTAATGGGTGTAGAATTGGAGATTTTTGGGTGACAGACTAAATCCCCAATTTGTTCTTAGTGTTTAAGGAACTAAAGCTAGAGTTAGCCTTTAGGGGAAGGGAAGTGGGAGATCTGGAGTGGGAGCCAGTATCTTGCTAGCCTAGCCACTGATTTAGGGAATAAACCTGAGATTAGCCAATGATTTTCTATAACTCAGAATGAGGGTAGAGAATTAAAATTGCTCCTATTTGGCACATACAATATTTAATGTATTTCATCCTTTACATTATCCAATTCACTACATAAGAATATTAGATTTTAACATCTTAAGTTCTTTAAACAAATTCATCCAAAAAGGGTTACCTTCAGAATTAATATTTACATTTAGGAATAGTTACCATCCTTACATTTAACATTCACATTTAGGAGTAGTTGCTAGATAAAACTCTATTTTAATTGACATTCCAATCTAAGGCCTGATAGTAGTAGACTGGAATTTGACTAAGGACATCTTTCCTCGGTTCCTCGTGGGATCGATATTCGTGGCTTAATAAGAAATTCCTATTTTACTTGAGCGATACGTATACTTGTGTTTATATCATTATGACTATATAGAATATATAAAATTAAACATATAAAAAAGTCGAATCAAGTTTTTGGTGTCGTTGCCTGAAAGCTTTGGTAAGAACTTTAGGAGAATTTTAGTTGAAGTAATTAGGTTTAAACTTGGAAAATTGTAGTGTCATAAAAATTTTTTTTGTGTGAAAAGTTTTTTTTGCATGAAAAAGTGTTGTGAAAAAACTATTCTTGTCAAAAACAATGTGCTTGTGAAAATGTTTTGTTGTGTTGAATATATCTTTTGTTTTATTTGTTTATTTATTAATGTATTGTTTGTTGTGTTACATATGTAAAATAAAGGATCCGCAGGACTTGTGCCTTATGATCCTGAGTTCAAAAAAAAGAAAAAAAATCAAAAAATAGAAAGGACGTGAAGAACTAGAAATGAAAATGGAAAGCATTCAAAATAATAACTTAGAAAACCATCATAAATCTTTGAGGGATTATATAAATCCTACTAAAGATGAAATTCACTCAAGTATACAAACCCCTATTATAGAAGCCGACTCATTTGAAATAAATCTAGATATTATCCAATTATAGCAGAACAACCAGTTTGGGGGAACTTCTTCAGAGGGTCCATGTTTACAAATACGGTTTTCTAGAACTTTGTGCTACATTTTGTTATAACTGCATGTCAGACGATGCTGTTAGACTAAGGCTTTTTCCTTTCTCACTAAGGGATAAGGCTAAAATGTGGTTATACTCATTAGCACCTGGCTCTATTAAAAATTTGGAAGAGTTAACTCAGAAATCTCTAGCTAAGTATTTTCCACCTTCAAGGACTACTAAACTTAGAAACAAAATTATTACATTTTGTCAGTATAAAGGGGAATCAATATGCGAAGGTTGCGAATGATTTAAAGAACTCCTAAGAAATTGTCCACACCATGCTCTGCCCGATTGGTTAATCATTCAAATGTTTTACAATGGGTTAGTAGAATCCCTTAGGTCCATAATTGACGCTGCCGCTAGTGGATCATTAATGTCAAAATCATTTGATGAAGCATATCGTTAATTGAAGAAATGTCTACAAATTAATTTCCATGGCCCTCTACGAGGGTAAATCCTAAAAGTATAGCCAGTGTTCATGATACAGATGCGATTGCAATTTTTGCATCTCAGCTTGCTGCAATATCAAAGAAGTTGGACCAATTTGGAATGAACCAGCCTCAATTTACTCCAGTAAGTGAGGAAAGATCATTAGAGCATATGATTGATTCTAACTTATCATATGAGACTTTAAATACCATAAATAACTCGTATTCTAACTTTTACAACCCAGGTTGGAAGAACCGTCCTAATTTTAACTGGAATCCACTACTTGGGGTGGAAACCAACAATGGGAAAATCATCAAGCAAATCCTAATAAGAGTTGGAATAATTAGGGGAACACACATTATAAACCTTCATCTTCATCGTACTCTAATAATGATCAACAATTTGATGATAAGAAGTTGTCTACAGAAGAAGTGGTATTGCAAATGAGAACCTAGTTGCAACGTCAAAATTCTGCGACTAGAAACATAGAGAATCAACTTGGACAAATTGCTAAATCACTTTGCAATAGACCCCAAGGAACACTTCCTAGCAACACTGAGATCAACCCTAAAGAGAAAAATGATAAACAAATAGAAACTGTCCAATTAAAAAGTAGAATAGAGAAAGAGAATGTGGTTAGACAAGTGAAAAGAGTTGTGAGAGAAACAAAGAAAAATAAAAAACTCGAAGAACATATTTCTAAGGATCTTGAAAAATCATTATTTCTAATTAAAATCTTTTTTGAATGACCACCACCTCCATTTCTTTGAAGATTTAGACAACATGAGTTGGATAAACAATTTTCAAAGTTCATGGACGTACTTAAGAAGTTAACAATAAATATTCCTTTCGCTGAAGCTTTGGAACAAATGTCAAGTTACGCAAAATTTATGAAGGAGATATTAAAAAAAAAAATTGGGGAGTACGAGACCGTTGCACTAAGTGAGAAGTGCAGCACTATATTTCAGAAAAAACATACTGAGAAACTTAAAGATCCTTCTAACTTAACAATTCCTTGTGTGTTTGGAGAAATATTATGTGGAAAAGCTTTATGTGATTTAGGATCGAGCATTAATGTGATGGCTCTATCTATATTTAGAAAGTTAGGTTTAGCTGATATTTCTCCTACTACTATAACCCTTCAGTTAGCTAATCGATCTATAATTTATCTAAAAGGGGTTATAGAGATGTGCTTATTAAAGTGGATAAATTTATATTTCCAATGGACTTTATTGTATTAGATATGGAGGAAGATAAAGAATATCCCATTATTTGGGGAGACCCTTTCTTGTTACTGTACAAGCTATGATAGATGTGCAAAAAGGAAAGTTAATTATGAATATTAATGAACATGAAACCACTTTTGATGTTTTAAAGGCTATGAAGTTTCCAACTGAGAGAAAAATTGATGATTATTCTTGGATGGATGAAATTGATTATTTAAGTAAAAATCATTTCCAAAAATGTTTTGAGATTAAGTTAATAGATGAGATCGAAATGAACTTTCATGATGAGTCTAAAATGTTGTTTAAAGAAGACTGTATGTATGTTCAGGAGAGGGGTGAAATGATGGACGTTATCGAAAATAGTAAAATTTTGATTCAATCTATTGAAATATTGTTGACCTCATTTTTGGTTGAGGTTCAGTTTTTCCTCTTTAGTAGCCTAGGGTCTAGCCATAGGACTTTTCCTGTTGACTATTCCTAGAAGACTAGACATGGAACCCTCACCACTAGAAATTCCAAACTCTCCTTCACTCAACTTGAAGTTTCACATACTGGTCCTAACCTCTAAACACTTAGTAGGTGGGGTCACTGTGGGGGAAACTCAAGATGAGTCACCCTTAGGATTGCTGGACCTTAAGGTTGACCCTGGGTGTTGGTCTGGAGCTAAGGCATTCACTACACTCACTACACTTATCTGCATTCACAATCACTCACAACCCTGAGCTCAAATTTCTAGCGTAGATCCCTTAATCTTTTGTGATACTCATGTAGATGGTCTCCTAAACCTACTAGCCCTAGGGCTATGGTTTAGCTAAAACCACTATGTAGAGGACCCAAAATGGGGTTTCCATTGGTCAATGGCTTATTGATGATGGTTGGTACCTCAAATTTACCAAAATACCCATCTTGGCCTTTTACCCCTAAAACACCCCCAAATTACCAAAATACCCCTCCATAGCTCAAAAACCCAAAAATTTCAAAAATTCCCAGAAAATCCTAATAAATCCCAAATATTCCCAATTTCATTTAAAAAAATCCCAAAAATTCCCATAAAATCCTAATAAATCCCAAATATTCTAGCTTAATATCCCAAAAATTACAAAAATTCCCAAAAAATCCCAATAAATTTCAAATATTTCCAACTCGAAAAATTCCCATAAAATCCCAATAAAACTTAAATATTCCCAATTTCATTTTTCTCAACTTAAAAATTCCAAAAATTCTTAGAAAATTCCAATTAATCCAAAATATTCCCAATTTCATTTCACTCAACTATCACATGACCCATTTTTTTGTCAATTTTACCATCTTTAACCAAAACCCTCAAATTGCCCTTTAAGGACCCAAATTTCCCCAAATCCAACTCAAATGTCCATCAATTGGGTCTCAATTGACCCCAATTCCAATCCTAAACTCAAATTAAATTTTGATATGACCAAACTAAATCAAATCCAAGCTCAATTGGTCCATGATTTGAGCCTAATTTTGAATTGGGTCAAAACCCCAATTTTGACCATAAGACCTAATCTTACCAAATTAAACCCATATCCTAGTCAATTGGCCTCAATTAATGTTGGAAAATCTCTATGACATTAATATAAATTAAAATCAACAATCAATTGGCATTGTTGAAGCCTCAAATCCATTTGATTTTGGCTTGAATCTAAAATTCCCAAATTTAGCCCTAAATTGGCTAAGTCCCTAAATTTCACCTAATTGATTGCCTTAACCTCCAAANCCCAATCAGCATTAAAATTTGGCTAAGTGTTGAAATTACATTAACTTGCCTCTTTAAGGGTCTTCACCTACTAGTTTGCAAATTAAATGATAAATGATAATTACCCTATTCTTAGAGATAATTGAGACATCAATGTTCACTGAGTAATAAGGGTATTCACAGGATGAACCATTAAGCAACATAATGAGTTTAAATGGACTCGAGGCTTTTCACTAGTTGGTGAGAGAGAGGCATGGACCTGCCTCCTCCTCTTAACTTGTTGGATACCTCAGAGGCCTATTAAACTTAATATGCTACGCTCAATGAAATCATCCTTAATTAAACATTTAAGGCCTCACCAAAATATGACATAGGGTTAGGAAAGTTACCAAAACTTACATTTCCTCCTCTTCATAAACTACCTTAACATGCACTTTAAGTTTCAGGTGGTGGAACGAGAAGACCCACCAGGTACGCTTTTACAGTTATAGTACCGTATTTATTCTGCCTTTTCATTGCATGTTTCATGCTTGCATAAACTTGCATGTTAACCATAACCAAAACCAAAACTAAAATCAACCAAGTTAAAATTCTCCGCAACAACATGAAAAAAATAAAACAACTCAAAATTTAATCACAAACATCACACAAAACCGTAGCTTCAACTAAATTAAGATGTCTCTATCAGATGATCGGGAATTCCTTGGAGGAGGTAACCTACGGTTGGTAACGAGGATTCCCACGATCTAAATGAAATTATAGAACTCATTAAGTTGGGTTTGATAAGTTCATTTGGACTAAGTGAATCCAATAGAAAATAGTGCCAGAACGAGGGAACCGTAGGATCCTAACCGGTGTCACTCTAATCAACTTTAATATGCACTCATAAAATTTAAAGAACCCGGAACGAGGGAAGCGTAGGATTATAACCGGTGTCGCTCTAATCAACTTTAATATGCCCTCATAAAATTTAAAGAATATACCGGAACGAGGGAAACGTAGGATCCTAACCGGTGTCGCTCTAATCAACTTTAATATGCCCTCATAAAATTTAAAGAATGTAGGATCCTAACCTGTGTCGCTCTAATCAACTTTAACATGCCCCCATAAAATTTAAAGAACTAGATCCTAACCGGTGTCACTCTAATCAACTTTAATATGCCCTCATAAAATTTAAAGAACTTCACCCAGGGCCACCTGATTTGATATTATAACTTGACACACTAGATAACTCACACTTGTCGCGACAAGGAGCTTGGAGCTAGCATGGTGGGCAGCATGGCCATCTTCAATAGAAAAACCTATCTTCCCCAGCTAAACCAATCTTCCTTCCTTAGACTTAAACAAAAAAGCAGTAGGACTTCGAGGTTGCTTGCTTATGCAACGTAAATCCTCACCTTATCTTTAGGTCTTTGCAGGACTTTGAGGTTGCTTGCTTATGCAACGTAAATCCTCACCTTATCTTTAGGCCTTTGTATCCTGCTATATAATATAAGCCCTAACTCGTCTTAGGATTCTGAAGTTGTCGTTTGTCACGACCTAGTGTTATACAATATAAGCCCTAACTCGTCTTAGGATTCCGAGGTTGTCGTTTGTAACGACCTAACCTCGAGGTTGCTTTCTTATGCAACGTAAATCCTCACCTTATCTTTAGGCCTTTGCATAGCCCTTTTTTCTTGCTTATGCAACGTAAATCCTCACCTTATCTTTAGGCCTTTGCATAGCCCTGCTATTCTCATGCAACGTAAATCCTCACCTTATCTTTAGGCCTTTGCATAGCCCTGCTATACAATATACTCTTAAATCATCTTAGGATTTTGAGGTTGTCGTTTGTCACGACCTAAATCCTCACATCTTCCAGGCTATACCGTCTTAGGATTCCGAGGTTGTCGTTTGTCACGACCTAAATCCTCACATCTTCCAGGCTATACATCTTAGGATTCCGAGGTTGTCGTTTATCATGACCTAAATCCTCACATCTTCCAGGCTATTTGATCTTAGGATTCCGAGGTTGTCGTTTGTCACGACCTGTTATACAATATAAGCCCTAACTCGTCTTAGGATTCCGAGGTTGTCGTTTGTCACGACCTCTCTCACATCTTCCAGGCTATTTGTGTGATCATTTCACACAAATGTAATCCCTAACTAATAAAACATCTTTAGGCCTTTGTATAGCTCTGTTGTACAATATAAGCCCTAACTCGTCTTAGGATTCCGAGGTTGTCGTTCGTCACGACCTAAATCCTCAATTCAGGCTATTTGTGCGATAATTTCACATGAATGTAAGCCCTAAATAATGAAATTGACAGGATGATAGTTTCACACGAATGTAAGCCTTAACTAATAAAATTGGCAGGATAAAACACCTAAATATTTCTCCTGGGTTATTTGTGTGATCATTTCACATGAATGTAAGCACTAACTAATAAAATTGGCAGGATGAAACACTTAAATATTTCTCCTCAAAACTGAAGCCAAACATTAGGATGCCTTGGGAAGTCAACGAGGTTCTCCTCTGGATTCATGACAACCCCTAGTTCTTCTTCCTTTGGATTCTATAATAAAAATGTTCCAAATTTGAACTAATCCCCTTTCACACCTCTACGTCCAATTTCGTTGAAGAGTACTACCCTTTGAAATTCCTCGAAGATAACTTTTCTTGATTTTTATTGAGAGTTTTCTTAGGTGGCTTTGGTCATCTAAGATGTAATTAACTATAGGTGCTTGCCCTTATAGGAAACATGTTCAAACCCAGCTTAATATAAACCTTATTTAATCCTTTACATTAAATAGGGGAACTTGTCGGCAAGTACAAAGGTTTCGCAGACCAAACGGACGTCATACTTTCTTTAGTTTATTTGATCGAGCCTCATAGTCTTGTGTTTATCCTTCGGGATAGATACAGGATTTGAGGTACAGTGCTCTTTCATTTTACAATGGTTTCGCAGACCAGACGGACGTCATACTTTCCTTAGTTTATTTGATCGAGCCTCATCCTCATTGTTTATCCTCCGGGATAGATACAGTATTTGAGGTACAGTGCTCTTTTGTTTTAAACTATGAAAAATATGGGGTCAATTTGATTTCATACTTCAACGTCCTTCCGAAGCGGGCGACGGGATTTTGATTCCAGTGGATGACAGCTTCTTACGGGCAACCCCACAAACCAACCCGAAATAATGCCGACAGCTTCCGGCGACTCCGCTGGGGACAAGCTTTTCTCTCCATACAAATCAAGAAATATTATCTTCACACATCAGTAATATGTCTATGCTCCTGGACCAAATTACCCTTCTTCCGTTGGCGTACTTTACCCATTTCTATCATGGGAAAGTACAGCTAAGTCTTTGGACTTCAGGACTAGCTGTTCAACCATCTTTGAACAGAGGGGTTCAGAAGGTCATTAAGCACTCTTTAAATTTTCATGTGGGGTCGGACCCCCAAAAGGTGTGTTAGTGGATTAATTCCACCTGGGAATTTTCTGCCACGAATTGGGTCCTGCACTGGGTCTTAAATTCTTTTCACAACTCCCTTCCACATTTGGTTTGCTACTTCGCAAATTGAACCAAATCGTGTTGTACTGTGCGCACTTTGAAATTTTAAATAAACTTTACACCTTTTTAAAAACAAAGATGTTAAAATTACCTTTAAATTAAGACCCGCCCGGTCTACAAATTAACCTTTATTTTCAGTGCTCGCACTAAAAAATAACGAGGTTTCGGCCATATAGCTAACCCTAAAACTTTTTGTTTTAAAGCCTGCTGCTATGACCTACCCAATGTTGACCTTTTCCTGCGACCTGCCAACGGACCGCAATGCCCGTAATGTTGCTCCCACCATCAAGTTTGAAGATGGATTTGAAGACCTCGAGGTTATCCTTGGGAAAGCCCCGTTTGTGGTAATGAAGATCGCTGCCCCAGAAGTTCAAGAGCCGTCTGCAAAATTCAGTTTGAACTACCCTCAGGATTTCCCTGCCGTTAAGAAGGCTAAACTTGTCATCATCAAGCCTGCTATCCCTGCTACTGCTAAGGGAAAAGAGGTGATGGTCGTTGAAAACTCGACGAAAGGATTAACTGTTCCGCCACCTGTGTTTGAGGTCGGGTCAAGCTCAAGGACTGTACCACTAACCCGAACTCAAAGGAGGAACCGCAATAGGAGAATTCAGAGGGCCATCAAAGCCCAGACTCCTGAGAACACACCTGATGAGGAGGAGCCTCTTCAAGTTGAAGAGGTATTACCAGAAATTTACCCACTCCTGCGAGGGAGTAGATTCCATCCTCTGACAGATACGGAAATTTACCCACTCCTGCGAGGGAGTAGATTCCATCCTCTGACAGATACTGATGGATATGAGAGTATCTGGAAGATTGCTGTCGCATTATCATCACCTCATGGACATGGTGAGAAGGGAAAGAAATTCATCCCGATCACCCGAGTTAGTGCAGTCTTCAGAAGGCTTGCTACTAAAGAAGGATGTTCTGTTAGTGAATTACTTAAACAAGTGGGACATGCAATTTCCCCTCATATGAAAAATGAAATTCTGAAGGATGTTAAGTCCGCTGGAAAATCTCATAAGTCAACTATATAGTCACCTACCCGTGTTCCCATCTAGCTTCGTTTGAGAAACCGTGTTGATATTGCTATAGTCACCACCGACCATACAACCACCATGAATGTAGGTCGCCAGCCGATTAAGTCAAGACTGGGTCCGAGAAGTTTACCAGTCATTCCTGCAATTACGGAAAGAAAGACAAGATGATTACCTGACACTGTAGCCGGTCTACACCACGGGCAGCATACCTTCCCTCAACATACCGATGTTTCTACTAAGATGTTCCGTCCTGAGACATCATCTTCAAAGAAGAAGAGGGTATGGGTACCCAAGGTCACTGTACCGATAAAGTTTAGTGAGCCTGCAAGACATGAAGTAAAACCAGTGCCTGAAATATCTGACATCGCCGCAACAATAGCCAGCGAGATGGAGGAACAAGTTGAGGATTTCCATCAAGGTCCTCCAGATCTTAAAGCAATCAAGGAATCGATAATTGAGGAAAAAGTTGAGAAACTCAGGATCGAGATTTTTGAGTTCGCTCGAGGATACGGATTTTCCGTCAATAGTGACAACGAGGATTTTGATTACAGTGATTACTTGGAGGAGGATTTCATGGATGTTTATGTGATCGAAACCAGAGCTACCACATCTGTGCGCGGGGCTCAACCTCACACTGAAGAGAACGTCGTAGATGAGCTACGTAGGGTTATCCTCTTAAGGGATGAGCAAGTTGTTCTACTGAAGAAAAGAATAGAAGAGATGACTGCAGCTATGACCACCATGGTCACCATTCAGGGGCAATCACAAGCACCAAGATTGGCTTCTCCAGAGATTAATCAGCCAGAAATAATACACATCGCAGATGAAAGGAGGGTAGCTACTTTGACAGATAAAGAAGAACAACCAAAAAGGGATTCTCCATCAGGTGCCATGCCAGAAAAAGTGTTCAAGCAAATGGTTGCCTAGTCCAAGGGCGGTGCATCAATTTTAAAGGGTAGACCTTACCCGGAGGAGTTCAATGTCGTCCCTTTCCCCAAGGGTTTTGTAAGCCCAAACTTCAAGATATTAGATCGGACTGGAAATCCCAGACTGCACATAGCACGTTTTCAAGCCAATTGTGGAAACACAAGGAATAGCGAAGATCTACTCTACTAACAGTTCGTCAGCAGCTTGTCGGGGATTGCTTTCAACTAGTACGCCGACTTGCCCAATGGGTCAGTTAAAACATTTTTTGAGTTAGAACAGTTATTTGTGAAAAGATTTGCCGGGGCGCAACATCATGTGTCTATTGGAGAGCTCATGATGGAGAAGCAAAAGCCTAGTGAAACCTTGGCAGACTATATTTTGAGGTGGAGAAACCTTAGCATGAAATGTGAACCTTAGCTACAGGAATATCAAGCAATTGAGATTCTACTCAAAAGCATTCATGGTCTAGTAGCTTACATGCTTAAGGGACTCACCATCAAATCCTTCGAGAAGCTACTCACTAAAGCCAACAGTCTCCAAGAAAAAATGAAGCACATGGAGCCACATGAAAAGGCTAAGGTGACCAGAGTGTTCGAAAAGAAATCAGGAGTAGTCCCAACTGTCGACAAAGGAAAGCAGCCGATGAAGATATATGCAGAAGATCATCGTCAATCTTCGTCACAGTACTCTCAGAAACAGAGCAGTCAATCCAACCAACGGCCGTCTCAGGAGGGATCACCTCGAACAGCAGGTAAAAGAATATCCATGTTAGAGTGATAGAAAGTTTTTTACTCCTTCAAAGATGAAGCTGTACATAAAATATTTAAAAGCTTGATGAAGAAACCAGAATTCAAACTACCTGATCCAAAGAAACCCGAAGAGGTGGATAAGAAAAACGAACAAAATTATTGCCCGTACCACCGGTTACTTGGACACACTATAGACAAATGCTTCATCTTTAAAGACTGGCTCGAGAAGAAAGTTTAGGAAGAGAATATAACAGTCCCAAAGGAATATTTGAGAGAACCTGAAAAAGGTTCCGTAAACATGATTTCAACTGAGTCAATCTCCTCAATTGATCCATATATCGAAACAGATGGATGGAGTACAACTTGGGATGAACTCAAGAAGGTCCTCAATCGGATACAGGATTCGTGAACAAGCTTCTACAAATACCAAAGAAGAATGGAATGAGGTATGGAGCAGATCATCCAAGAAGATACTGAACAAGATCCAGTCTTACAAATATCGAAGAAGGATGGAATGAGGTATGGAGCAGATCATCTAAGAAGATACTGAACAAGCTACAGTTTGCGTCAAAACAAGCCTCCATTCAGAGTCTACAGCATACCGTGCCTGAGATGAAGATTTCACCAAAAAATTCGTCATCATCCAGGACAAAGAACAAGAAAAAGAAAAGTGTCACTGCCAGGATTCATAGCACGGGGGGTAGGATAGGGGCTGCCTCTACTAGATTGGTTGTCTCGGATTCGGGAAAGAAAGTCCTCAAACCCTTGACTTTGTATGATTATCTTTTTGTCCCTCCGGGGTCTTATGAATGTAATGGTTGTGATTTTGGCTACGTTTTGACTATTTATGGTAATAACGTGACTGATTATAACCAAGATAGTTGCAATCTCGATCCCCAAAATGATCCTCAAATCGTACTTGAGTCCGATGAACTTGTTGTCAAGTCCAAAGAAAACATCAACGATATTGCTTACGACAGCACCGATAACGAGCAACCAACTCTCGAACGTCATGGTGCACCATTTTCCATCAACTTAGATCTTTCCAACGAAGAGGAAAAGACACCGGAAGACTCAACAATGATATCTCAAGAAGAAGAAATCACAGAAGTCAACTTAAGGAGCGAAAAGGTGTTACCACCAAGAACAGCTCCAGTAGACAAAGAAAAACAGATAATGACCCCAGAAGAGATACCCCCATATCCGCCAGTGGGAGAACCACATAATCAAGATAAAATCGGAGGATCATACAAAGTAGACTACAATGTGCTAGCTCATCTTAGGAAGTTGTCTGCCCGACTAAGCATTTACGACGCTCTGATTCTGTCAAAGGAGATGAGAGAATCTCTGGTTATAACCTTGCTAGATCCAAAAATTTGCTTAGCTCAGTTGGCTAGCACATCCTCAGATGAAGTTTGCTCATTGAGAGAACATCAGGGGTAACCTTTACAGATGATATGAAGTTTGCTCATTGAGAGAACAGTCAGGGGTAACCTTTACAGACAAAGACTTGCTGCTCGGTACCGCCGACCACAATCGTCCGCACTACATCTCCGTCAACATTGGCAGATTTGTGTTATCCAGAGTTTTAGTGGATCCTAGAGCATCTCTTAACTTGATGAGTCTACTATTTGTGTTATCCAGAGTTTTAGTGGATCCTGGAGCATCTCTTAACTTGATGAGTCTACGGACTGTTAGCATATTTCGACTTTGACGCTCAGGAGCACATCCCTGATAAGATCATGTTAAGAGGATTCAACCAAAAGGGAGAAAGAGTCCTTGGATCAATTTCATTACTTATGAAGGTTGGAGAACTTGTAACAACCGTTAAATTTCATATCATCGACGCCGAGACCTCTTTTAACGCTCTATTAGGTCGACCATGGATTCATGAGCATAATATGGTTCCATCATCCCTACACCAGTGCATTAAATACAGCAAAGTTGGTCAAGAAAATTGCATCAAGGGAGATCTGCAACCATTTTCAGTGCATGAAGTTGGTATCCATGAAGATGCTGCCTATTACGCGCCTTTAAAGAAAACTGTCTTCTCGCGCGAAATTTTGACAAACAAAGACAAAGATTTAGAAGGATCGCAAAAAGAAGGCCATACAACTCCGCTTCAACAACATTCTATCACTCCCTTACAATGAGTTGGTGGAGGTTCTTCTAGTTCACGCACACGAGGTCGAGGCCGGGGACGTGGACGAGGAAGGATCAATTTAATTGTTGAACGGACTAGGCCAGCTATCAACATTGGTGATGAAAGACAGTTTTGAAGATGAGGAAATGATGAAAAAATAGAAGAAGCCTCAATACAAGATATCCCTAGAAGATACAGAGAGGAATGAATATGAAACAATGTATGATCGGATAAACCACTATGTGGATACTATGACCCTCATTCTGATTCTCCCTCAAAAGGTCGAGAGTTTAGAGGTCAAGGAAGTCCTTAGTGTTGGTTCAAAGCTGAACCTCAAATTTAAAAGGTCAATATTTTAGAGATTAAGGAAGTTCATAGTGTTGGTTCAAAGCCGATCAAATTTTACTATGCTTCTAAATTTACTGAGCTTGAAAAACATGTAAATTTGGATGTTGATTCTAATGAATTAATAGAATTTCCTTGGTTACTTCTCGCTTTGTGTTCAAAAGTTAATTCAACATGGAAATTTACCAAAACAAATGCCAAAAGATAAATTTCAACTCTTTAAAAAATTGTGGAATACTAAAAGAGGAACTCCCAAGTCAAAAGAAGGTCTCGGATTTGGTATAGTTGGACCAGTCGATGATTCTGAATTTTGCATGGTTGTTACTTTAAGTCAAAAGAAGATTTTCTCAATTTAGAGGATGACTCTACCGATCAACAAATAGAAGATGCTCTGCCAGAATTTGAAGAAAAAATTGAATCCACTATCGATGAATTGAAAGAGATTAACCTCGGGACTGAAGAACGAGCCGAGCTACATTTATAAGTTCTCTACTTAGTGACGAAGAGTCTGCAGAACTGGTCAAACTATTAGCAAAGTTCAAAGATTGATTCGCATGGAGCTACGACAAAATTTCAGGGCTGTCAGCAGAGGTTGCAGTCCATAAACTTGGGTTGGACAAGAATATAACCCCAGTAAAACAAGCTCCGAGGAGAATGCGCCTCGAGATAGAACAACAAGTCATCGCCGAGGTCAAGAAATTGATAGACGCCAACTTTGTTAAAGAAGAGCAGTACCCCACGTGGTTAGCCAATATGTACTTGTTAAATGCATTTGTGTCGACTTCAGAGATTTGAACAAAGCATGTCCAAAAGATGAGTTCCCACTACCTATACCGGAGATGATGATGGATATCGCTTCGACACATGAAATTTTCTCCTTCATGGACGGATCGTCGGGGTATAATCAAATCAAGATGGCTCCCGAGGATGCAGCGCTTACAGCTATCAGAACACCGATTGGAATCTTCTGCTACACAGAGATGCCGCTCGGCCTGAAGAACGCCGGAGCGACATATCAGCGTGCAATGACGAAGATTTTTGACGACCTCATTCACAATCAAGTAGAATGTTACGTGGATGATCTGGTCATCAAAAGTAAATAAAAAATAGACCATTTGTACGATTTGAGGATTGTGTTTGAACGGTTACGACGATATGCAAAAAATAAACCATTTGTACGATTTGAGGATTGTGTTTGAACGGTTACGACGATATGACCTTAAAATGAATCCCTTAAAGTGCATCTTTGGCGTCACCTCCTAGAAATTTTTAGGATTCGTTGTCCGTCATCTGGGAATCGAGATCGACCCGGATAAGATTAAAGCTATCTTGGAAATGCCTCCCCCTAAAATCTTGAAGCAACTACGTTCCTTCCAAGCGAAGTTGGCATATCTGAGACGCTTTATTTCTAATCTCTTAGGTAGGTGTCAGCCTTTCACGACATTAATTAAAAAGGATGCCAAATTTATTTGGGAAGAAAAATGCCAGCGAGCCTTTGAGGACGTTAAACAATATTTAATGACACCTCCTGTTTTGGCAGCCCCTATCCCAGGGAACCATTGATACTTTATACCACAACTTTGGATGACTCTCTTGGAGCCCTCTAAGCCTAAGTCAATGAGGAGGGAAAAGAAAATGCTCTGTACTACTTGAGTCGTCGTCTAATACCGACGGAGATAAGATATCCACCTATTGAGAAGTATTGTCTGGCACTAATTTTCGCCGCTCAAAAGCTTAGACATTACATGCTTTCTCACAAGATTACCCTAATTTTGAAAGTTAATCCATTGCAATATTTGATGACCCGACCGACACTCTCCGAACGTTTAGCGAGATGGTCAATGATCTTATTGCAATTTGATATAACTTTTGTACCCATCCGTGCTATCAAGGGACAGATTTTAGCAGACTTTCTCGCTGCACACCCACTGCCAGCTGGGTCCTCTCTCAACGACGAGTTACCAGACGAGCAGAAACTACATATGGAATTTTCCAATGCACAGCACTGGGAAATGTACTTCGATGGTGCTTCATTAGCCAGGAAAGACAAGGGATCAGGCATGGTTATACTAGGCAAGGCAGGGATCAGTTTGATCTTTATTACGGCAGATAAGGGTATGTTGAGGTTTTCGTACCACCTGACGGAGCCGTGCACCAACAATGAAGCAGAATATGAAGCTTTAATCACCGGATTGGAGTTTGTGATCTCGATGGATGTAACGAACATTGCCATTTATGGTGACTCTCAACTTGTCATCTAGCAAGTCGCCGGACAATACAGAATTCTGAAAACAAGATTAGCAGAATACCATCTGTACGCGATGAAGCTCTTGGAGCAGATTCCTGAGGTGACTTTCTACTGGATTCCTCGGGGAGATAATGCTCATGCCGATGCTTTAGCAAAACTCGCTAAGGAAATGGCGTGTCCCGCAGAGGATTCCATCATAGTCATGGTGCAAGGAAGACAAGTCTTTTCTCAAATTGACTTCGAAACCCTACACAAACTTGGAAAAGAAGAAACCATAAATACAGTTGCAGACATCAACAAAGATTGGCGCAAGCCATTAATATAATATTTGCATACTGGAAAGCTGCCAGAAGACAAGTCTGAGGCGCATCACATCACAAGAAGGGCCATGTCTTACGCCCTGTTGGGAAATATTCTCTACAGAAGATCGTTCGACCAAATGTGGCTACGGTGTTTGAGCAGAGCCGAGGAACAGAATATTGTCAAAGAAGTACATGCCGGATTGTGTGGCGCTCACCAGTCAGGACCAAAAATGAAAATGAAGATCAAAAGAGTCAGATAATATTGGCCAGCAATGATGTCTGATTGCATGGGTACAGTTAGAAGATGTCACCAATGCCAAGTGCATGGGGTGGTCTTACACCAGCCTCCGAATGTGCTACACCCAACAGTTGCCTCGTGATCATTCGACTGTTGGAGCACGGACATAATTGGTCCGACAGACCCTCCATATTCTAAAGGACACAGGTTTATACTTGTCGCTACAGATTACATCTCTAAATGAGCAGAGGCAGTGTCGTTACGTGAGGTTACGGCACAACACGTCCTTCAATTTTTTAAAAGCCAAATTGTCTACCGTTTTGGAGTACCGNAACTACATATGGAATTTTCCAATGCACAGCACTGGGAAATGTACTTCGATGGTGCTTCATTAGCCAGGAAAGACAAGGGATCAGGCATGGTTATACTAGGCAAGGCAGGGATCAGTTTGATCTTTATTACGGCAGATAAGGGTATGTTGAGGTTTTCGTACCACCTGACGGAGCCGTGCACCAACAATGAAGCAGAATATGAAGCTTTAACAACCGGATTGGAGTTTGTGATCTCGATGGATGTAACGAACATTGCCATTTATGGTGACTCTCAACTTGTCATCTAGCAAGTCGCCGGACAATACAGAATTCTGAAAACAAGATTAGCAGAATACCATCTGTACGCGATGAAGCTCTTGGAGCAGATTCCTGAGGTGACTTTCTACTGGATTCCTCGGGGAGATAATGCTCATGCCGATGCTTTAGCAAAA
>JXCR01147997.1:9343-37943 GCA_002079205.1 Phalaenopsis hybrid cultivar
GGAAGAGGCGGCGAAGAAGAAGATCGCGGGTGCGCGAAAAATGAGATTCGCGGGTAGGAAGAGGCGACGAGGAGGAGGCTGCGCCGTGGGCTTTTTCACGTGCGGGTGTGCGGAAGGGGGGGACGAGGCGGGAAGAAGATCGCGGGCATTTTTGCGAGGGGCAAAACAAGCCTTTTTCAGGCTGCGAAGCTGCGCCGTGGGGAGGAAATGGCTTTCTGCTTCTCTTCCGCGTTAGCTTTCAATTGCCGCGAAGCTACGAGCCAAACACCAAATTATCGCGATTTAGGGCCGCGAAGCCGCAAAAAAGTGGCGCCAAACAGAACCTAAATATCTTAATCGACAAAATTAATTTTCATTACAAAAATATTCTCTTTAAATGTACCATAATATTTAAATATTTACAAAATATAGTTTTCTAAATTAAATTCAATACATAAAATCATATTAATAATTTTTGAAAATATTTAAATTGAGAATATCTAATAGTTATTCTTTTTCTTCTCTCCCCCAAACTTAAATTTTTAAATATTTTGCAATTTAATTCCATAAAATGTAGCAGGAAGAAAAAATAAAAATTAAATCTACTTACTGCTACAATATCCTATCAAATTCATATACATGCATAATCAGGATAGAATGACAGCATAAGAAAGTAAATCTAGCCTAAAACATCCATGCAATGATATTAAACCAAAAGGAAGTATAATCATTGTAAAATTTCATTTTTCTTCCTACCCCCAAACTTGATTCTTACCATGTATAACATTTAGTGCAGAAAATATAAGTAGGAAGAAAAATAGTTTAGAAATTTTATCTACCACAAATTTCTATAAACAATATCTACAATTATTTATTAGGATAGAAAACATGTAGTAGAAAGTAAATCTAAACTAAACATGCTAGAATAAAATTAACTAAAAAAACTTCTAATTAGCATAGCATGGATCAGCATTGAAATATAAAAATGTTCATCAATTCTTATAAATTGTAACACAAACACAAACATGCAAACAAGATAAATGAGGTTAATTCTTCCTCCATCTCATCGCATCTCACTAACTTACTTCCAATTTCTAATGAAATCTTTACACAAATATATTGGGTGCTTATAAATAATTTTATAAATTCTAATCCCAAAGATAAGATTATCCCTGATATATTGGTTCTCGAGCACCAACATCAGACATCACCATATCCCAATAGTTAAGCACCTATAGCAGTTGTAAGGATGGTGTAAGATCATCCATAAGTTACTCATCTAATAGGTTCACGACTCCTATCAAATGAAAACAAAGTCCAAGAACGGAAGTAACAAATTTGAGATGGAACTATCACTATTAAAATTCATAATGTCTCTTATAAAACCCAAGTTTGGGTGAGACCCAAGTTGTAGTGGACTCGTTAATCCAACTACTACAAGAGAACATACAAGTCTAACCATAGTAACAATTTAATGAATCATCTCCCTCATGACAAACAAAAAGCAAACCAAAACACTAACAATCTAAACATCTACCAAACATCAAGCAAACAGATCAATCCACACTAAAGCAAACAATATACAACACTAACGATCATGACTCTTAAGCAAACTAAATCAAACCACACGAATAACTATGGGTTGCCTCCCATAAAGCGTTTGATTTAACATCGCTAGCCCGACAAATGATCAATAACCCAATTTTTTCCAGATTCAGGGATTCATACAAAGTCCTCAAATTAAAATTTTTCTTTCAGCTCTTCCTTTTCATATTTATTCATATCCTTGTTCCTCATATTTTTTTCTAGATTCAATATTCTTCAATTAATTTTCTCAATTTACATATTAATATCATCCTTGAAATTTATAAGAAATGGATCTTTATATGATACTTCATGATCTCCCAAATTTTGGATCAAGTTCTCTCTAGATAATTTAGATTCCAGATTAATATCTTCTATGTTACTCTTCTGTTTCAAATTATCTTCCAATTCTTCAGGAATTTCTTCCATTGATCTTTCAATTTCCTTGTCCATATCTCTCAACTCAAAGCTCTTTTGAAACAAATCCTCGAATTCTCTTCTAAATATCAATTCAATAATTCTCAACTCAAAGCTCTTTTGAAACAAATCATCAAATTCTCTTCTAAATATCAGTTCAATAATTTTAAATTGCTCATAATTCATTTTCTTAGGATTTATCTCAGAGTCACTAGGTAAAATCTTTAAGGGGTAATTGTTAATTGCATTAATAATTTGCCCGAGCATCAGAATCTCATTCATTTTATTCATATACCATGGAATATGTCATTCAACGACTTTGAACAACTCTTTCATAGGAGATCTATTACTGATTTCATCATTTAATTCAGGTTCATCTTGTGATTGAGTCGAATATGAAGATATAGAGACTGGTGGTGTATATGAACTCACCAAATAGATAGGCTTTAAAATTGTATGAGGTAAGTTCATTTTAAGATCATGATATTTTTTAATAGATGGAATTAAAAGTTTACTATTTTTGGTAACGCCCATCGTTTCACACCTCTCCTGAACATACATACAGTCTTCTTTAAACAACATTTTAGACTCATCATGAAAGCCCATTTTGATCTCATCTATTAACTTACTCTCAAAATTTTTCTGGAAATAGTTTTTACTTAGATAAACAATTTCATCAATCCGAAACCAATCATGATCATTTCTCTCAGTTGGATATTTCATAGCCTTTAAAACATCAAAAGTGATTTCATGGTCATTAATATTCATAGTTAACTTTTCTTTTTACACATCTATCATAGCTTGTCAAGTAATAAGAAAAGGTCTCCCCAAAAAAATGGGATATTCTTTATCTTCCTCCATATCTAATACAATAAAATCCATAGAAAAGATAAATTCATAAATGATAGATCGATCAGTTAACTGAAGAGTTGTAGTAATGGGAGAAATATTGGCTAAACTTAACCTTTTAAATATAGATAGAGGCATCACATTAATGCTCGATCCTAAATCACATAGAGCTTTTCCACAATATTTTTTTTCCAATTACATAAGGAATTGTAAAGCTACAATGATCTTTAAGTTTCTGAGGAAAATTTTTCTGAAGTATAACGCTGCAGTCCTCACTTAGTGCAACTGTCTCATAATCCCCAAATTTCCTTTTCTTGTTTAATATCTCCTTCATAAATTTTTCATCACTTGGCATCTGTTTCAAAGCTTCAGTGAAAGGAATATTTATCGTAATCTTCTTAAGTACATCTATAAACTTTGAAAATTTTTTATCCAACTCATGCTGTCTAAGTCTTTGAGGAAATGAAGGCGGTGGTCTTTTTAAATTCATTTTAGTTGGAGATATTAATTTTTCCAGATCCTTAGAAACATGTTCTTCAGGTCTTTTAGTTTTCCTTTGTTTTTCTCAAAACGTCTTTCTTTTTTCTAACCACATCCTTTATCTCTCTTCCACTTTTTAATTGGACAGCTTCTACTTGTTCATTAGTATTCTCTTTAGGGTTGATCTCAATGTTGCTAAGAAGTGTTCCTTGGGGTATATTGCTAAGTGAATTAGCAATTTGTCCCAGTTGATTCTCTATATTTCAAATCACAGCATTTTTACTTTGCAACTGGTTTTCCATTTGCAGTACCACTTCTTCCATAGACATCTTCTTATCCTCAAATTGCTGATCATTGTTAGAGTTCGGTGGATATGAAGGTCTATAGTTTGTGTTCACCTAATTATTCTAACTCCCATTAAGATTTACATGATTATTTTCTCATTGTTCATTTCCACCCCAAGTAATTGTTTTCCGTTCATTTTTTGCTTTTTTATTTTAAAAGGAGGCGCCAGCTTGTCAATTGTCGTATACTTCCCTCATTCAAATAAATCTCCCTCCCGAACCATATAAATGATTTGAATAGGAGATAAATCAAATAAGAAGGGGCATACGACAAAGTGACAAATAAGAGAAAAAGTAAAATGTGGAGAGTCTAGGTGCGATAAACCTCACAAAGATAGGTTAAGAATGTCTGCCCAAACAAGATTGGGTGAAGGCACCTTAAACCAATATCCGCAAAAGAAGTATCTACATAGACTACCCATGACCAGAGAGGCAGGTGTATGTACATGTTCTGTGGTCAAGAGCACTCCCAGAGGAACGTGTTCCTACTGGTTAATTACAGTTTTGGGGATACCCAAGAATACTCTCGATCAAAGGAGTTTCGCTTCATATTATCATAAACCTGGGGTATAAGCAATCAAAGGAAGGTTATTCCATATGGGAACAACCCCAACGCTTCAAAGCTTACGCTAAGCAATCGAGCAGAGAGTGAATCTCTCACATCCCGAGTGGGTAGTGGCTAACCAACACATGGGGCCCACAAACTAAACTAAATCACCTTGGCGGGGATATCCCAATACGTCAAAGCACGTCTGGGCCAAAGGGCAGAGGACAAATCATTGTATCCCAAATGGATGGTAGCTCATCGGAATCGGGCCGTCAAGGTGATATCAACAAGGTCAAGGAGCGACAGAGCTCAAAGGGGCTCAACAAAAAGGAAGGTAGAGTGATCCTAAAAGGTAGAGGTAACTGGGTCGAGGTACCACAGACCCGTCATACACAGCTACTAGGACCCTAAGTCTACTTGGTTGTGAAGGTAGTCGACCCAACACGTCCTGAAATCCCCGGTCAGCAATCCGTGAATTGCTATCCATGGGAACCTCGATAGCCCTAAGGTCAGAGGAAAGAAACTCTATTCTATGTCTACAAGCTGAAGCTCTAAGAGGTGGGACTTATACCTTCCAAAGTAGCAAGGACGCCTCAGGAAAGGAGAGAAAGTGGAGGTTCAGCTATAAAGCTGGAAACGCTCCAAACAAAAGGACTTACACTCCATCTGGGTTGGGGAACCTTCTAGCACCCTAGGCGCACTATGAAGGTATGCTGGACCAGTCAGGTTGGAAAAGTACGGGGACTCCTCCTCGGGACATGCAAACATGAATGCAGTTATCTAGAATGATCCTAAGTATTGTGGAGGCTCTATTCATATGTGCAGGAAAGTAAAAATTGCAATTTTTAGATCCTGAATATTTTAATCCTAAATTTTATTGTAAGAAAGCAAATGTTGCAATTTTTAAATCCTCAATATTTTAATCCTAAATTTTAATTATCTTGATTATTTTATTTAGGATTTTGTAGAAAATTATAATTTTAGGGTCCTTAATGAGCCTTTGTTGTATCGTGAAATCCCAGATAAAACACAGAAAGAAAATAAGAAAAACACATGCAAGGGCAGACATTCAACATGATGCAAAAATAAAGCAAAGAAAGTCAAACCAATATAATAAATAGGCCGGTGTCACTGGGTCGGCAACATATCCCAGAAAAGAAAAAGGTGGCCGAACTCCGCTTATACATGCCCGGTCCTAATTCTATACATTAATATAAAATGCAGAATTAAGATACGAGGCACGAACATCTGCTCTTGGTCCCCTCCACATGGTTCTCGTGCTAACGATTTGGAACCCGTGCCTGTATCTTATTTATGCTACATGACTCTCTTAGACTCTAAAAAAATACATATAGAAAAGAAAAAGACTCAATCCTGCATGGAAATAAGTGTCAGTAGAAAAATCACATGCACATAACGTATCATGAGCCATGCCTTAAAAGTGGGGGGAGCTAATAGCACCTGCAAGCAAAATGGTAAGAAATCATTACTTGATCCCCCCATAGTGGTACCTGTGTGTGCATAAAAATAGACATGGCTCCCTGCAGAAGAATGCCCAAACACACTACCACACGTATGCAACATGCAGACACACCACAAGCATAATGCAAAAGAAAGATACCTGATTAGGGTAACCAATCCAACAGAGAACAATAGCTAGGCATCAAAAAGACTATCTAGAACCCTAAATCCTAGCCTAGCACACCATCTAACAAAAAAGTGCATCAACCTAGTATCTAAGTGGGAGGTAAGTCTAGGTATAATTGACTTTTATAGGGTCGTCATACTGGCCCCATACTAAAGATCCAACGGATCTAAAGGTTGTCACAAAGAATGGTGACACGAGTTAGATCTATTAGATTATTAGCACAATTGTACTCGTGTCAATCCCGATGACTTAACTCATATTGCTCACTGGGATCAACCCAACAAGCAATGCTTGTTAAGACATCGCGACCAACACGGGGTCACTCTCCTAACAAACATGGCTCGCTATCCAAGCAAACATGCAAATGCAAATGCTAATGCAGGCAAATCAAACATATAAGTAGTGATAAAGAGTATGCCGGTAAGACAGTGACTCGTAGGAATGGGCATACCGTAGCGGCAGCGGCCCAAAAGGAGGGTATGCCGGTAAGGCAGTGACGCAATGGAATGAGCATGTCGTGGAGGCAGTGGCCCGAAAAGAGGGTATGCCGGTAAGACAGTGACCCGAAGGAATGGGCATGCCATGGCTGCAGTAGCCCGAAAAGAGGGTAGTCCGGTAAGGCAATGACCAGAAGGTAGGCATGCCGCAGCGGCATGGGCCTGAAAAGAGGGTATACTGACAAGACAGTGACCCAAAAGAATGCAACTCAAGGAGATGATATCGATCATGCAGATAAACATGTACATGCACATCCATAACATGCAAAGGAGCAAGTGGTAGGTCGATCTAGATGGAGCATCTGGTCAAACCAAAGTATTGTGTCAACCGGACCGAGGTAGCCTGTTGAAACACAAGTGATGTGACCAGTTTGGGATAACCGATCGAGACACAAGTGGTATTGGTGCAGGTGCAAGTGCAAGTGCAACGTGCAAGTGCAAAGTGCAAGTGCAACGTGCAAGTGCAACGTATAAGGTGCAAGGTGCAAGGTGCAAGGTGCAAGTGCAAGTGCAAATGTGATATATGACACACAATATGTGCAATTGCAAGTGTGATATATGACACACAATATGTAACAATGCAAGACACACATATGCAAACAATGATAAGTGTGATATATGACACACAATATGTAACAATGCAAGACACACATATGCAAACAATGAGGTCAATGACCACACAAGATAGTGAGCCACGCTCTTACTAATGACCTCACCCAGAAAATCTAAAGTTTAGACCCTTGAAAATGCGGCACCGCCGCCTCTTGTTTTGGTGGGGAAATGTGAGGTGTTTCTCCCCGACGTTGCAAAATGCGCTAACTACAAAGCTTTTCCCATTTCGCGAAATTCTCCAGACTTTGCAAAGCGAGCCAGCTACAAAGCTTCTCTTGCTTTGCCAAGTCCGACCTCCCAACTTCTCCAAGTAAAGCTGGGAAAAACCAAAGCAAGGGGAGTGGGGGACTCCGACCCATCGGGACTTGTGCTAAGGCTCACAAAAAAGGGAGACACTCGGCTCTACGGAGGGTATTTGGTTACGCACAGGAAGTCCTAACGTAAATGTTAGCTCTAGGAAATCGACGATCCATCACGCAGGTACGTCGTCGCGCCGACCCACACCGGCGCGTGCATCCCGTGTGGGAGATTGAACCCACACGCCTGGACACCACTAAACTTAAGGCTAGCTAAGAGTTTAGGGGATCTCACCACTGCAAAGGTTGCAGGCAAGTTCTCTTTACTTGCTCCGAGCCGTCCACGTCCAGTCCGCGCTCCAGTGTATCCCACAATGAATCATGCAACGAGGAGAATAGGAGACCAGAATCAGTGAGGTATACAAAATACCCAAAAAAAACTAATTTTGTCACATAAAAATATAATCAAAATATACCTTTGTGAGGGAGGTTGCTCGATGAAGGCAAAGGAGGGTAACCCATGAGGTTAAAGACGTTAGTGTCTAATCAAACAGGGGGAACACTCGCTGTCCGACGATGTCAAAATGCTCTGACGAAATATTCGGCTGCCATGAAAGTAAGACAAGGAGGAGGAAAAGATTCGGCAAAGAGGAAGAAGAAAATGGAGGGAAGTTAAGAAAAAGAAGAAAAAGAAGGTAGAGAAGAAGAAGAAGAAGAAGAAGAAGAAGAAGAAGAAGAAGAAGAAGGTGTTGGCTGATGAGGAGCTGCTAGCAAGTTTCAGGCGCCGGAGGAGTCGGCCGCAGCTTCCTATGACGATCGGGAGACGAATCGCAAAAAAGAAAGGGAGTCAATTCCGCAATATGTTTGGCCGGAGGAGGTCCGGTGACTGCGTCGGTCTTCACCGGCGGGAAGGAGGAGGGCCGGCGAGGCTCGGGCGCTAGAAAGCAAGGTTTGCGATTGGGGAGGAGTCGGTTTTGCTATCCTGAGGGGTGGCTTTGAGAAGATGCGGAGGATAAGAGAGGGAAATAATTTTCGTTTCCTTTTTTTTTTAAATCGTTTCTTTATTGTTTTGGGAGAGAGTGAATAGAGGAGAGAGGAGAGAGGGAGGAGAGTTACACAGTTTTTTTTAAAAAAAAGGAAAATCTTTTTTTTAATAATAATAATAATAATAATAATATTATTATTATTATTATCTCTCCGCATATTTTTGCCGAATATGTCATTATAGTGAAATGAACCTCTCCCCTAGGTAAATTTGACGTTCTGGACGAACTGGTGTAGCCCGTTTCGTCTTTCGGGGTTGTTCGGACCACTTTTCAGTAATTTGGGTCAAAACGATAATTTTTGCATTTTTACCCCGCCACAAAATCGTGATGAAATGGTCATCCTCCTTAGATGAAATCGACGTTTCAGACGCACTTATGTGCTCCATTGCATCGTCTAAGGTCATCTGGATAACTTCATTGATGAACGGGTCAATTTTAGTCAATTTTGTGCGCGGCGCGGTAACTAATTTTCGTCGATCGCAGGTGGACAACTTACGCCTATGACATCCAAAAATTGATGCCGACAGTAGTATGACACCAGTTAAAATTAGGATGGTTCTTCCAATCTGGGTTATGAAAGTTAGAATATGAGTTGTTTATGGTATTTAAAGTTTCATACGATAAGCTAGAATCAATCATATGCCTTAATGAACTTTCCTCACTTACTGGAGTAAATTGAGTTTGGTTCATTCCAAATTGGTCCAACTTCTTTGATATTGCAGCAACTTGAGATGCAAGAATTGAAATCTCATATGTATCATAAACACTGGCTACTTTTTAGGATTTACCGTTGTAGAGGGCTATTGAAATTTATTTACAGCCATATTTTCAATTAACGCATACGCTTCATCAAATGGTTTTGACATTAATGATCCACCAGCGGCATCATCAATTATAAACATAAGGGATTCTACTAACCTATTATAAAAGTTTGAATGATTAACCAATCATGCAGAGCATGATGTGGACACTTTCTTAGGAGTTCCTTAAATCTTTCNCATGCAAAATATTGGATCTTAAGGTTTAGTACCTTACAATTCAGAATTAGAACGTACTATTAGAAAAAAATCAAAAACAAAAAAAAAGAAGTTAAAAATTTGAACAAAATGGAAGATAACTTAGATAATCAAATAAATGAAAATCAACAAAGACCTTCAAAAGATTATGTTAATCCGACAACAGATAAACTTCATTCAACTATTCAAAATCCTGATTTTGCTGCTAATTCATTTGAGATTAAACCTGTTATTATCCAAATGGTACAAAATAATCAGTTTGGAGGAACACCTACTGAAGATCTAACTTATATCTTGCTGTTTTCTTTAAATTTGTGCTACATTTAACATGATGGAGTGTCTAATGATGTTGTTAGGCTTAGAATTTTTCCTTTTTCATTAAGGGATAAACGATGGAATGTCTAATGATGTTGTTAGGCTTCAACTTTTTTCTTTTTAATTAAGGGATAAAGCTAAATCTTGGTTGTGAACTATCCTCAAATTGCTGTAATGTCAAAGGGGATTGATCAAATTGGAGTGAACTATTCTCAAATACCACAAGTATTAGAGGAATATTCACTGGGGCAGATAATTGATGCTCAATCATCTAATAAAAAATTAAATGCTATAAATAATCAAAAGAACAATCCCTATTTTAACTATTATAACCCTGGATGGAAAAATCACCCTACTTTTAGTTGGAATAATTATAATAATTCAATGAACCACTCAAAAAATTTAAACAACCAAGGAAATCTTAATTATCGACCTTATTATCCTCCTAGATTTAACTCTAACCCTAACCCACAAGTTAAGGAAAAGAAGTTGACGATGGAAGAAGTAATGCTGAATATGGGAAATCATACAAAATCAAGGGGCTATTATTAGAAATATTGAAAATCAATTAAGACGTATTGCTACTGCACTTAGTAACAGACCGTCTGAAAATCTTCTGAGTACTACGGAAGTTAATCCAAAAGATCAAAATAAGGAGAAAATTAAAGCTATTCAATTACGAAGTGAAAAAGAAGTTGCAATAAGAATCTAAAAAGAAACTAAAATTTACAAGGAGAAGGAAGAGATTGAAAGTGACCATAATGAAAATGAACAAATACAAGCTCCCTTAGAAAAACCATTCCCTCAATTTCCTCAACAACTGAAGCAGAAGAATAAAGACAAACAATTTACAAAATTTTTAAAAATTCTTAAAAATTTAACAATAAGCATTCCTGTCATTGAGGCTTTGGAACAAATGTCAAGTTATGTGAGATTTATGAAAGATATACTAAACAAGAAAAGGAAATTTGCAGATCATGAGACTGTTTCACTCAGTGAAGAGTGTAGCGTCATTATTCAGAAAAATCTTCCTGAAAAATTAAAGGATTCTAGTAGTTTTACTATACCTTTTGCAATTGGTGAAAAGTTTTTGGAAAAGCCTTATGTGATTTAGGAGCGAGTATTAATCTTATGCCTCTATCAATTTTTAAACGTTTAGATTTAGGAGAGATTTCCCCCACTACTATAACTCTTTAGCTAGTTGATCGATCAATAACTTATCCTAAAGGAGTTATAGAAGATGTATTAGTAAAAGTGGATGTTATTTTTCCTGTAGACTTTATAGTATTAGGTATGGAGGAAGATAAAGAGATTCCTATTATTTTGGGGAGACCATTTATTGCAACAGGAAGAGCTGTGATATATGTGCAAAAAAGAGAATTAATAATGAGAGTGAATGATTAAGAAGTAACATTTAATATTGCAAACCCTATAAAATATCCTGCAATAGAAAAAGATAATAAATGTTTTAGGATGGAAGTTACTGATTATCTGAGTAATGAGCCATTTAAGAAAGTGTTTGAAAAAAAACTAAGGTAAGAAGAATTTAGTGAGAATGAGAATGAAATAAAAGAAGAAAATTTAGAGATTATATTAAGGATAAATTTGAAACTTTAGATTTATTGGAAAATGATAATAAAAATCTTATCTTCAAATATTGAACCACTTGAACTTGAATTGAAAGTATTACCTGCCCATTTAAAATATATATTTTTAGGAGATTCATCTACGTTACATGTTATTGTATCTTCTAAGTTAACTAAAATTTAAGAACAAAAATTAATAGAAATATTGAAAAGATATAAAAATGCTTTTGAGTGGACTTTAGCAGATATCAAAGAAATTAGTCCATCAATTTGTATGCACAAAATTCTATTAGATGATCAATACAAACCTAAAGTTGATCCTCAGAGGAGATTAAACCCAATAATGAAAGAAGTTATTAAAAAAAAATCTTAAAATAGTTAGATGATGGAATTATATATTCCATTTCAAAAAATGCTTGGGTGAGTCCAATTCACTATGTTCCAACAAAAGGAGGAGTGGCCGTTGAAGTAAATGAGAAAAATAAATTAATTTCAATAAGACAAGTTACTGGTTAGCGAATTTGTATAGACTTTAGAAAATTAAACATGGCCACCATGAAATATCACTTTCTTTTACCCTTTATAAACCATATGTTGGATAGATTGGCTGGAAACAAATATTACTGCTTTTTACATGGATATACCGATTATCATCAAATTTCAATTATTCCAGAGAATCAAGAGAAAAAAAACATTTACAAGCCTTTATGGAACATTTGCTTTTTGTAGAATGTCTTTTGGACTATGCAACACACCTGCAAAATTTCAAAGATATATGATGTCAATATTTAGCAATTTGATTGATTATTGAATGAAAGAATTTATGGATAATTTCTCTATATTTGGGACTTCATTTGAATTATGTTTAAATCATTTAGAAAAAGTTTTGGAATTATGTGAAAAAATCAACCTAGTACTAAATTGGGAAAAATGTCAATTTATGGTTGCAGGAGGAATTGTACTTGGGCATAAAATTTCTGAAAATGGCATGGAAGTAGATCCTGCAAAAATTCAAGTTATTGAAAAATTAGCACCTCCTATTACGGTTAGAGGGGTAAGAAGTTTTCTAGGACATGCTGATTTCTACAGGCGTTACATAAATTTTTTTTAAAAATAACTAAGCCATTATGCCAACTTTCAGAAAAAGATATGAAATTTGATTTTAATGAGGAATGCATAAAAGCATTTGAATTATTAAAAGAAAAATTAATCACTACACCTATAATAGTCCCACCTGATTGGGAGAAACCATTTGAAATTAAATGTGATGCGAGTGATTATGCTACTGGAGCTGTTTTAGGATAAATGCACAACAAAGTTTTTAAAGTAATATATTATGTTAGTAAAACTCTAAATGATGCTCAAAGTAATTACACTACTACTAAAAAAGAGTTATTAGCTATTATCTACGCCTTTGATAACTTTAGACCTTACTTGACTGGAACCAAATGTATAGTGCATACAGATCATTCTACTATCAAATACTTAATACAAAGAAAGATGCTAAACCAAGAATAATTAGATGGATACTTCTATTACAAGTGTTCAATTTTATTGTAGTTGATAGAAAGGAAAATGATAATCAAATAGATGATCATTTATCTAGACTAGAAAAAAAATATTAACTAATTTTGCAAATAAAATTTTAGAAAATTTCCCGAATGAACAATTATATAATATTGATGAAAAAATATACTGTGGTATGTTAACATAATAAATTATATTGTAAGTGATATTCTACCACCAGATATTAAAAATCATTAATTAAAGAAATTTATACATGATTCAAAATTTTATTTTTGGGATAACTAATATTTATATAAATAATGTAAAGATCTAATTATTAGAAGGTGTGTGCATTATGAAGAAACTTAAGAAATAATTGAAAGATGTCATGATTCTGAATTTGGAGGATATTTTGGAACAAATATAACTGCATAAAGTTTTACATGCTGAATTTTATTGGCTTACCCTTTTTAGAGATGTTAATGAATATATTAAAATGTGCGGTCGATGTCAGCGAGTAGGAAATATTTCTAGAAGAAATGAAATGCCTCTAAATTACACTTTGGAAGTTGAAATTTTTGATGTGTGGGGATTAAATTTTATGGGACCATTTATGACTTCATTTAGAAATTTATATATATTACTTGTTGTTGATTGTATGTCCAAATGGATTGAAGCTGTTGTTGTACCTAAATGTGATGCTCGGAGTGTATCTAAGTTTTTAAATAAAAATATTTTCACAAGATATGGAATGCCAAGAGTAATTATTACTAATGGAGGATCCCATTTTAGAAATAAGAGAATTGAGAAATTAGTTAAAAAATATGATATTATACATAGATTCTTTACTGCTTATCATCCTCACACTAGCGGTCTACCAGAGATCAAATCGTGAAATAAAACAAATTTAGAAAAAGTTGTAAACCCTTATAAATTGGATTGGTCTGCTAGATTGCATTATGGGCATACAAAATTGCTTATAAGACTCCTATTGGAATGTCCCCATATAAACTTTTTTTTGGAAAAACATGCCACTTACTTGTAGAATTGGAGCACAAAGTGTTTTAGGCTATTAAGGAATTCAATTTTAATCTAAAAGATGTTGGCGAGAAAAAATTATTGCAACTTAATAAAAAATTATTGCAGCTTGGAAGGTCTGTTGGAGATTAGAAATGAATCATATGATAATGCAAAAATCTATAAAGAGAAAATGAGAATATGGCATGATCAAAAGATTATTAAAAAGGAGTTTGAATCTGAACAAAAAGTTTTATTATATAATACAATATTGAGATTATTTACAAGAAAACTAAAATTTAGATGGTTAGGACCATTTAAGGTGATTAAAGTCTATCATTATGGAATTGTTGTAATTAAAGATCCTAAAACTAGAAAGATATTTAAAGTTAATTGGCATTGATTTAAACATTATTATGAAGGACACCAACCACAATTTAAAGAGGTTTTGATTTTAAGTCATCATGATTAAGCAATGGTACGTCGAGCTGAAGATGTTAAACCAAGTGCTTTGTGGGAGGCAACCCATATATAAATCTATTTATCTATATATTACTATTTTGTTTAATAAGTATTTTTAGGAAATAATAATATTATTGAGTCTTAGACAATTTTATATATCATAAATTAAAACAAATATTAGTATTAAAGGAAAATTTGGAATCAAATTGAACAAAAAAAAAATAAAAGATGCGATTTTGGCCTCTGGCACCGATGACACTAGCCTATATAGACCATGGCGCCCACAACGCCATCGGGAGCGCCGACAGCACCAAGAGCAGTTTCACGCATTCAGTGCGAATGCGGCAGACTTTAGCGGGATTTCACTCCTAAATAATAGCCAAGAGGTGTTTTTAAAGGCTTAAAAACTGCCTTGGACAACCAGAAACTTCCTAATTTTAAATTCCATGACTTTCAATTCCAGAAATACTTCAAGGTATGGAGTTTTCAATAGAAGAAATTTATCAGTTTTGACTTACAGAGATTATACGATAAAGTCATTACAAAAAAGAGACTCATCAAGAAGAGAGGCTTTGTGAATCATGGATTGAGTAATCCAAGTTCACAAATTGAGAAAATCATTGTACAGAGGCGTTGAGAAATTCTATGCTACACTACAGCTGTAGTTGTTCTACCAGTGGTAAAAAAAATCTATGCTAAATTACATGGAATTACTCAAGGAGTCGTCTTCATTCGAGGTAAGGCAGTACCATTTACTCCGACTTGAATTAGTGATTTGTATATGATAGAAAACATTCCAATCTGTCATTATACAAATTTTATCCCAACGAGCGATATGATGCAAGATGTATATAATTTTTTGATGGATGAAAATGATAATTGGGAAATCAGAGATGAGGGATACGTTAGTTTCTTCGCGTCACTGCTTACTTCAATATTAAAACAATGGCATTTCTTCATATTTACAAATTACTCCCTACCATGAAGATTACTAGAGTTACAAGAGAAAGTGTCATTTTAAACTATTGCATTCAAATGGAAAAGCCTATTGATGTAATATCAATTATTTTCAAATATGTTATGTGTATTATTATGAATGGGCTGATATATGGACTGGGGCATCCTTCCAAAATTTTCTTACTTTGCAGACAATCTCAAGTGTCACATGAAAGTTGGGAGAAAGTATTATTATCTTGGGAGGCCATGATTCCTATTGATGATAATTATATTAGGAATAGAAATGAAGCAATAGATATTATTTTGGATCATTCATCACATGCTTCAACACCATTAATGCCACAAACATTTGGAAGTTCAATAGCTTTGGAGAAGAAAATGAATAAATAGAAAGAGAACTTCAGAGTATTACGAATGCAATATGAAATCTCAACTACCTTTTTGATCTCCTAGATTGGAGGATGAGGAGAACTTTGATCATACTGGAACAATTGAAGCAGGATTGGTGCAAATGTTCAAGAAAATTGGATGGATCGATGAAAATTTGACTGATCAATTCCCGTACCGACCCTTCTATAATTTGTATGTTCATTACCAGTCTATGAGAGATATTAGAGGAGGAGAAATTATGGAAGATGAAGCAGAATAATTGAAGAAGTTAGACTCTCTACTACTTTAAAGTAATTATGTATTTAATGTGATTGTGTGGATTTGATTTATTTTACTTTACTTTGCTTTAGAACTTTATTGACTTTGATCGTGTGTATAGTTTTTTGTCAGCATTCTAGTGTTGTGGCTTGATTTTGACGCTAATTATAATTTATTTTGTTTTATGGATGTGGAAGTATGAATAGAAAAATGTATTTGTAAAAAGTGTATTTTCATATATAAAAGTTTGTTTGGTGTTATTTGTGAAAATGCTTGTTTGTGAATTACTTTAAGATGAAAATAAGTGTTCAAAAAGACTAAATAGACTTTGGAGTAAATTGGAAGAAAATTGAAATTTGTGAAAATAGAAAAATGNGCATCGTCTGACATACCATTATAATGAAATATAGCACAAAGTTTTATAAAATTTGATAAGTATAAATAGGGATCCTCCAAAGGAGTTCCCCCAAACTGATTGTTCTTGCACCAGGTTGGATAATCCTCAGGATTTATTTAAATGAGTCAGCTTCTACGCAGGGTTTTGTATACTTGAGTGAATTTCATCTGTTGTAGGATTTACGTAATCCCTCAAGGAAGTATGATGATTTTTCAAGTTGTTATTTTGAAAGTTTTCCATTTTCATTTCTAGTTTTTCGAGTCGTCTTTGTATTTTTTTTTCTTTTTTTTTTTAAAGTCGGGATCATAAGGCACAAGTCCTGCAGATCCTTTGTTTCGCATACGCAACACAACAAACAACACATTAACATTTAAACAAATAACAAATGAAATATGTTCAACACAACAAAATATTTTCACGAACACCTTATTTTTCACACAAATAGTTTTTTTTTAGCACTTTTTTATATAAAAACACTTTTCACACAAAAATAGTTTTTTTTACTACATTATAGTTTTCCAAGTCTAAGCTTAATTACTTCAAATAAAATTCTCCTAAAGTTCTTATCGAAGCTTCCCCGGCAACGGTGCCAAAAACTTAACAACAATTTTATATATTCTTAAAAATACAAGAATTTGATACCGCTGCTAGAAGATTTAAATTTCCAACAATGGTGCCAAAAACTTGATGCAACTTGTAATATGCAAGAATTTATGAAACCAGATTTATATATTTATAATAATTATGTAAAGTAAAAATTTCAAACGCAAGTATACGTATCTCTCAAGTAATACAAGGCTCTAGTGGAGTCCCGTTTATCGATCCCACTGGGAAGCGAGGTAAGAAGTCCTTAGTCAAATTCTAATATACTACAATTAGTCCTTAGTTTGGAATGTCGATTAAAATGATTTAGTCAAATCCTAGTCTACTACAATTAGTCCTTAGTTTGGAATGTCGATTAAAATGATGTTTTATCTAGTAACTACTCCTAAATGCAAGTGTTAAATGTAAAGATAGTAACTATAACTAAATGCAAATATTAATTCTAAAGATAACCCTTTTTGGTATTGGTTTAGAAAATTTTGAGATATTAAAAACTACTATTCTTATGTAATGAATTGGATAATGTAACGGAATGAGATGCATTAAGTATTGTATGTGCCAAATAGGAGCAATCCTATTATTTACCCTTTGGTCCAATCATAAAGAACATTGACTAATCCTATGCTTATTTACTGAATCTATGATTAGACTGGGAGGATACCGACTCTCACTTCGGAGCTCCCGCGTTCCCCTCGCCTGAGAACTAACATCTCCGCTTCAGTACTCAAACAATAGGACCGAATTGGGGATTTTAGTCTGTCACCCTAAAATATCGAATTCTACACCCATCAAAGTATATTTTCCTATTTATTTGCACTCAACTCCCATGAACTTAACCATTCATGGACTTTGAATGTGGCTCCACTTTGTTGAGAATTACACCGCCCTTTCGGATCAATGAAATTACAATAAATTT
Source organism: Phalaenopsis hybrid cultivar (assembly GCA_002079205.1). NCBI lineage: Eukaryota > Viridiplantae > Streptophyta > Magnoliopsida > Asparagales > Orchidaceae > Phalaenopsis > Phalaenopsis hybrid cultivar. Next base: position 27,066 of record JXCR01147997.1, read on the forward strand.
TAACACTACAACAGACCTTTATTGTAATGTAAATAAAGTAGAAGTAACATGCATCACAAAATATGAATTCTACTCATTACAAGAGAAAAGTAAAATGAAAACAATGGCATAATATTCTCATACCATTATTTCCAAACAAGAAGAGGGAGTAAGGAAAACACATCACAAAGCACGAAGAAAACACAACGGAAAACTTCATTTCATCAAAGAAAATCTACTAGATAAGTGTTTACAAAACCATAAGATAATGAAGAACATAATAATTAGTTTTTTCCCTTTGAAAAATAGAGGAAAATCTCTCTCACAAAGTCTGCCGCCGATCCATTCAATGCTAGAACATCTCCTTACAAATTCTCTCAAAATCTCCTCTCCAATCTCTCCAAAAGAGTANCTGTCATACCATTATTTCCAAAGAAAAAGAGAGAGTAAGAGAAACACATCACAAAGCACGAAGAAAACACAACGAAAAACTTCATTTCATCAAAGCAAATAAACTAGATAAGTGTTTAAAAAACCATAAGATAATGAAGAATACAATACTTAGCTTTTTTCCTTTGAAAGAAAGAAGAAAATCTCTCAGTCTCCCGCCGATCCATGCAATGCTAGAATATCTCCTTACAAATTCTCTCAAAATCTCCTCTCCAATCTCTCCAAAAGGGTAGAAATCTACATTTCTACTCCTATTCTAAAAACCCTAAACTTTCTCCACACTTTTCTTAACATTCCTCTCACACATAACCCCTTTTTTAACCTAAATTCATTCTTTTAAAGTGTAGGGACAAAATATGAAGAGTTGCCACAAGCACCCTTCCAAAAAGCGTCCAAATACATTGAATTTCAGCCCATAACCATCNCTCCTCTCACACAGAACCCTTTTTTCTAACCTAAATTCGTTCTTTTAAATTGTAGGGATGAAGTTTGAAGAGTTGCCACAAGAACTCTTTCAAAAAGCGTCCAAATATGTTGAATTTTGACCCATAACCGCCAAAAGTCGGTCCATAGTCGTCTCGGGCGCCGTCGGCGGGCTCGAGGGCNCCCCTTTTTCTAACCTAAATTCATTCTTTTAAAGTGTAGGGATAAAGTTTAAGGAGTTGCCACAATAACCCTTTCAAAAAAACGTCCAAATACGTTGAATTTCGGCCCATAACTGCCAAAAGTCGGTCCATAGTCATCCCGGGAGCTGTCGGCGGGCTCGAGGGCGCCATCGGCAAGCTTTTCTGTCATTTTTTGGTCTTCTCAGTTAAATCACGCCATCGGCGTCGTCGGCGAGCAGACTGCGCAGCTCCACCGTTTGGCTCCGTTTTAGCTCCGTTTCGCCCCCATTTCAGTTGCGTTGCATTCCTAACAGATAGCCCTACAAAATAAGCTTGAGAAAAACCTTCCTTTAAAGTTTAATCTCATTTAAAAATATGCAAGAAGTTAAAAAGAGATTAAGCATCGAAAGACTTATCGAAAGGTGATAGGGCAAAATATCATTTCTTGCTCTTTTTTGCTCCAAATTGCACCGTTTTTGCATATTTTTGCTCCAATGATCATAATTAATCATACCTGCAACAAAACATCAAAAATACCCTTATTTAAAGTGCAATATCATCAAAAATAGTGTAAAATAGGTATGANTTAACCCTCTTTTTCTAACCTAAATTTTTTCTTTTAAACTGTAGGGATGAAGTTTGAAGACTTGCCACAAGAACCCTTTCAAAAAGCGTCCAAATACGTTGAATTTCGCCCATAACCGCCAAAGGTCGGTCCAGTCATCTCGGGCGCTGTCGGCGAGCTTTTTTGTCATTTTTTGATCTTTTCGGGTAAATCTCGCCGCCGGTGCTGTTTTGGAGCCGTCGGCGAGCAGACTGCTTAGCTCGACCGTTTGGCTCCGTTTTAGCTCCATTTCATCCCATTTCAGTTGCGTTGTGTTCCTAATAGATAGCGCTACAAAATAATCATGAAAACAACCTTACTTTAAAGTGTAATCTCATTAAAAAATATACAAGAAGTGTAAAATAGATTAAGCATCGAAAGACTTATCGAAAGGTGATAGGGCAAAATTTCATTTCTTGCTCGTTTGTGTAAAAGTGATTAAGCATTGAAAGACTTATCAAAAGGTGACAGGGCAAAATTTCATTTCTTGCTCGTTTTTGCTCCAAATTGCACCGTTTTTGCATCTTTTTCTCCAAAAGTCAATAATTAATCATACCTACAATAAAAAATAAAAAATACCCTTCTTTAAAGTGCAATATCATCAAAAGCAGTGTAAAATAGGTATGAAAATCTCAACATATTTTCCTTTGGTCAGTTCATATTCTGCTCTTTTATATATCAAGTGCAAATAATTGTTCATGTTTGACACATTTGCTTGATGCACGAATCGAATATGAGCTACTTAACAAGTAAAACATGAGTTATTTGTGAACAATGGGTTGTTTTGACTGCATTAACTCGTACATGTTGTTGAGACCTAGGTCCAACCACATAAAGGGGAACCTCTCCTTCCCTTTATTGGTGAGGCTAGTCGGGCAGATGCCTAACTGCTTGCTGTTAAGAATGTCCACATAGCTAACATGGAGTAAATAATTGGTAAAAAAATCTCTTTCATAGACAATTGATTTATTTTTTACCCATTTATGATATCTAATTATTTTGTAGAGAAGACCGTGAACCGTATTGACTCCTCGGTAGTGGAAGCTGATCAACCTTCCACTTTAGAGGTGGTTGAGGGACCTTCTGTTTAGCCCATGATAGAGGCGCACCTGGTCATTTGTTGTGACTTGAGGATGCTGAGAGGGAGACTAAAAGTTGGCAGGGTTTATAAGGGTCATTGGCTCACAACATGGACAAAACAGTGGATTCTTTTGCTCGGGAGGCTAGTCTTTAGAGAGAACCATTTTCAGACCTGATGAAGGAGCTGGTGGACCTTATTTAGATATGAGGACTCTCTGAGCAAAAGTAATAACCCTTTAAACAGAGCTAGTAGTAGTTTGATTAATTGGCTCCAGACGAAGGTAGTGATACACCAAAATAATATGTTGTTTTAAGTATATATTTTATGTTTAATTTCGTGATATTGCACTTTAAAGAAGGGTATTTTTATGTTTTTATTACAGGTATATCAATTTTAGGTATTTTGAGCAAAAGTAGCAAGAAGGACGAAATTTGGAGCCAAAACAATAAATTTTGATAAACTGGCGCAAGATGTGTCAAGATACAGAGAACTGACAAAATATGCACCAAAACCAAAACAACACGGTCTTCAGCAAACTGGTGCAAGATGCGCTAGATTGGCACATGATGAGCCATTTGGCATAGAGCTGACACCAAATTTGGCGCCAGATGTGTCAGAGATGACTTTTTGCGGGTTAAGGCGGTTTGGGATGAATTTTGCATGAATTTTCAAAGCGAAACTTGTTCTAAACAACCCTCGGTGTGATTCAATGCATATAAATATTTTGGAAGATTCTTTTATGAAGGATATGTGTCTTGGATCAATGAACATGTCATTTCAATTCAAAAGAGTTGACTTTTGGATAAAATTTTGAATTCTTTTTGGAGGGAGGCAACCTTTAATAAAAGAAAGGGAAATCTAGGGCTTGAAGAGAGTTTTGAATGGTGTGTAAAGGGGGGCGACAAGATGAGATAGAGAAAGAGAGAAATTCAAGGGCTTGGAGATTTTCTTCATGGATTGTAAGAGGAGAGGGAAGGTTAGAGAGTTCTTCTTCAAGACACTTCTAAGAGAGATTGAGAGTGCTTGTAAAGAGAGAAAGGCTTGGAGAGAACTTCTAGGGATTTGTTTGAGAAGGATTGTGATATAAGTTGTCTTTTATTCATTTTGTTTTGTAAACTTATTTATGTATATATAATATATATATGAAATCCATGTTTTATCGTGTCCTTCTCATGAATTGTGAGTAGTCTTTTTTGTCCATCTCCCTACTTTGATATATAATTTTGTGAAGAGTTGATTTTGTTTTATATGGTTTAAAATGTCAATAATTTGTGATGATTTGAACTCTGATATTCATGTACTTTTTGATCTGGCTAATTAAAATGTTAAAATATTTTGAGAAACATATGTTCCGAAAGGGCTATAATTTCTACAATCTGAGGAGAATCACATTTGATTTCATAGGATGATATTTCATCCATTGAGTTGGGTGCAAATAAATAAAGAAATATACTTTATTGGATGTAGAATTGGAGATTTTTAGGTGATAGATTAAAATCCCTAATTTAGTCCAGTTGATAGGAAACTGATGCGAGATTGACAGCCCTTAGGTCATAGAGAAGTGGGAGCTCTGGAGTGGCAGTCGGTATTTGATCCTGTTTTTTTATATGTAAGGATTTATAAAGTTGACACCACACCAGGGCCAAAAACTTGATGCACATACTAAAAGTAAGTTGTGTAAAATATATATAAGTATAGGAAATTATTAATGGGATTCTACGCAAATATATGTATCGTTATCAAGTAATAATGGACTTTCTATTTAAGCCCCAAATATCGATCACACGGGAAAGATTTAAATTTGCAATGATAATTTTTACTAGGAAATTCACAAAAAGTCAAACAAAATTAGTGTCACCAATTTTGAATGTTGAGATAAAAACTAAATTACTTAACTATTAGCAAAACAGAAATTCAAGTTTAAGCAACAACTACTAATCTACTAATTATGTTTATGTAATGAAGATTTCTTATGTGAAAAAGCATCCTTCCAACTACAATGAGGTTTTGGTGAAATGAGATGAGATAAATGTTTATAATATGTATTGTGTCAATCAAATAGGAGCAGCTTTAATTTTCTACCTTGATAGAGTGCATAGAACATCATTTGTTAATCCCAAGTTTAGTCCCTAAATCCGTGGCTAGGCTAGGAGGATACTGGCTCCCACTCCAGAGCTTTCACTTCCCTTCACCTGAAGGCTAACTCTCGCTTTAGTTTTTAAACACTAAAACCAAATTGGAGATTTTAGTCTGTCACCCTAAAGATTCTCCATCTCTATACCCAACAAAGACTATTTCCCTATTTATTTACACTTAATTTCATGAATGAATTTCTCCTTCATGAAATAAAATGTGATCCTCACTCTGTTGTAGAACTCATACTCCATTTCCTAGGTCATATGTTTCTGTTGACCTCACTTTTGGTTGAGGTCTAGAAAACTTCTTTAGTAGCTTAGGTCTAGCCATAGGACTTTCCTATTGACTAGTCTTAGAAAACTAGAAAATATATCCTCACCATTAGAAATTCAAAACTCTTCTCTTTACTCAAATTAAAGTTCCACATATTGACTTTAACCTCTAGCATTTAGTAGGTAAGATCATTATGAGAGAACTCAAGAAGAGTTTTTATAGGGTTACTTGGCCTTAGGATTGACCCTGGGTGTTGATTTGAAGCTAAGTGTACATTATACTCTTACTATATCTTCACAATACACTAATTAAGATCAATACATGAGAGCCAAAAATAGGGATTTCATTGATCCATGGTTCATTTAGAATGGATACTATCCAATTCTATGTGAAATGCCTAACTTGGTCTTTTGCCCCTAGGCACCTCCAAATTACTTTAACTTCCCTTGGGACCCAAATTTGGCTAATATTCCCAAATTATGCCAAAATACCCAAAATTGATCAAACTTGGGACCCAAATTTGGCCAAAATTCCTAAATTTTGCTAAAATACCCAAAATTGATCAAAATACATTTCAAACACCTTGAATATATCCAAACTTGCCAAAANTCAATTTGAGCTTAGCCCAAAGGTAGCTCAAGTTAGACCCAAATTTAACCCTTAAAGGCCTAATTTAGGTCTAAACCCAAATCCATCAAAATCCATTCAAATTAACCATCAAATCAACTTCATTTAAACCCAAACCCATCAAAATCCATACAAATTGACCATCAAATCAACTTCAAAAAAACTTTCACCCCAAATCCATCAAAATCCATTCAAATTAACCATCAAATCAACTTCAAAACAACTTTCATCCTCCAAATCCATCAAAATCCATTCAAATTAACCATCAAATCAATTTCAAAACAACTTTCATCCTCTCAAATCCATCAAAATCCATTTAAATTAACCATCAAATCAACTTCAAAACAACTTTCATCCTTTATGGAAGTTGTCCATAATGATGTTTTACACCAAATAAAACAATCAATTTGAGCTTAGTCCAAAGCTAGCTCAGTTTTTCATAATGATGTTTCACACCAAACACAACAATCAATTTGAGCTTAGCCCAAAGCTAGCTAAAATCCATTCAAATTAACCATCAAATCAATTTCAAAACAACTTTCATCCTTCATGAAAACAACAAAATCCATACAAATTGACCATCAAATCAACTTCAAAACAACTTTCATCCTTCATGAAAGTTCCATTCAAATTAACCATCAAATCAATTTCAAAACAACTTTCATCCTTCATGAAAATTGTTCCATAAATTAAAATTAACCATCAAATCAACTTCAAAACAACTTTCATCCTTCATGAAAATTGTTCATAATGATATTTCACACCAAACACAACAATTAATTTGAGCCTATCCCAAGGCTAGCTCAAGTTTGACCTAAGTTTAGCCCTACATGATTACACCAAACACAACAATTAATTTGAGCCTAGCCCAAGGCTAGCTCAAGTTTGACCTAAGTATTCACCAAACACAACAATAAATTTGAGCTTAGCCCAAAGCTAGCTCAAGTTTGACCTAAGTTAACCACCAAATCAACTTCAAAACAACTTTCATCCTTCATGAAAGTTGTTCATAATGATGTTTTAACCAAACACAACAATCAATTTGGACTTAGCCCACGGCTAGCCCAAGTTTGACCCAAACTTAGCCCAATCAAATCAACTTCAAAACAACTTTCATCCTTCATGAAAGTTGTTCATAATGATGTTTCACACCAAACACAATAATTAGTTTGAGCTTAGCCCAAAGCTAGCTCAAGTTTGACCCAAGTTTAGCCCTACATGCTTAACTTAAGTCTAAACCCAAATCCATTAAAACCCATCCAAATTGACTACCAAATCAACTTCAAAACAACTTTCATCCTACATGAAAGTTGTTCATAATGATTTTTTACACCAAATAAAACAATCAATTTGAGCTTAGCCCAAATCTAGCTCAAGTTTGACCCAAACTTAGCCCAATATGCTTAAAATGGGTCAAAAATCAAAAATCTTCAAATTGATTAACCAATTGACCTCAAAATGACTTTCACCCTTCGTGAAAGTTATTCCTCATACAAATTGATTAACCAATTGACCTCAAAATGACTTTCACCCTTCATGAAAGTTGTTCCTCATCTAATTTTGACCCAAACTTAGCCCAACATGCTTAAAATGGGTCAAAAATCAAAAATCCACCAAACTAGTTTGACCCAAACTTAGCCCAACATGCTTAAAATGGGTCCAAAACCAAAAATCCACCAAATAATTTGACCCAAACTTAGCCCAACATGCTTAAAATGGGTCAAAAATCAAAAATCCACCAAATTGTTTAACCAATTGACCTCAAAATGACTTTCCCCTTTCATGAAAGTTGTTCCTCATGATCTCCTACAGGACCCAAACTTAGCCCAATATGCTTAAAATGGGTCAAAAATAAAAAATTCACCAAATTGATTTAACCCAAACTTAGCCCAATATGCTTAAAATGGGTCAAAAATCAAAAATCCACCAAATTGATTAATCCAAACTTAGCCCAACATGCTTAAAATGGGTCAAAAATCAAAAATCCACCAAATTGATTAACGATTGACCTCAAAATGACTTTCACCCTTCATGAAAGTTGTTCCTCATGGTCTCTTACACCAAGACCTCAAAATGACTTTCACCCTTCATGAAAGTTGTTCCTCATGATCTCCTACACAAAATGGCTTAGCCCAATATGCTTAAAATGGGTCAAAAATAAAAAATCCACCAAATTGATTAACCAATTAACCTCAAAATGGCTTTCACTCTTTATGAAAGTTGTTCCTCATGGTCTCTTACACCAAATGCCATCAAAAGCTTTCACTCTTCATGAAAGTTGTTCCTCATGATCTCCTACACCAAATGCCATATTACCTTTCACCCTTCATGAAAGTTGTTCCTCATGATCTCCTACACCAAATGCCATATTTAATTGTGACAATTGGCATGCCTAACCTAGCCCAAACACAAGATTTGGTCATGAACACCATTTTGGACAAAGTGGCATGCCTAACCTAGCCCAAACACAAGATTTGGTCACATACACCTTTTTGAACTTATTCACCCTTTATGAAAGTTGTTCCTCATCTCCTACACCAAATTCCATATTTAATTGGACCAATTGGCATGCCTAACCTAGCCCAAACACAAGATCTACACCAAATGCCATATTTAATTGGGCTAATTGACATGCCTAACCTAGCCCAAACACAACACCAAATGCCATATTTAATTGGGCTAATTGGCATGCCTAACCTAGCCCCAACACAAGATTTGGTCTAAATTCCATATTTAATTGGACCAATTGGCATGATTAACCTAGCCCAAACTCAAGATTTGGTCAAAATGCCATATTTAATTGGGCCAATTGACATGTCTAACCTAGTCCAAACACAAGATTTGGCCATCACCATAGTTATTTGGGCCAATTGACATGCCTAACCTAGCCCAAACACAAGATTTGGTCACATGACATATTTAATTGGGCCAAATTTACATGCCTAACCTAGTTCAAACACAAGATTTGGTCACATGCACCTTTCATATTTAATTGGGCCAATTAACATGCCTAACCTATTTCAAACACAAGATTTGGTCATGTGCACCTTTTTGGACTTATGGCCAAATATTTAATTGGGCTAATTGGCATGCCTAACCTAGTCCAAACACAAGATTTGGTCATGTGTACATATTTAATTGGGCCAATTGACATGCCTAACCTAGTTCAAACACAAGATTTGGTCATATGCGTATTTAATTGGGCCAATTGGCATGCCTAACCTAGCCCAAACACAAGATTTGGCCATATGCTCCTTTTTGGAACTATGGGTTAATTGAGCCAATTGACATGCCTAACCTAGTTCAAACACAATATTTGGTCATGTGCACCTCTCAAAGACCTTTCACCCTTCATGAAAGTTGTTCCTCATGATCTCCTACACCAAATGCCATATTTAATTGTGACAATTGGCATGCCTAACCTAGCCCAAACACAAGATTTGGTCATGAACACCATTTTGGACAAAGTGGCATGCCTAACCTAGCCCAAACACAAGATTTGGTCACATACACCTTTTTGAACTTATTCACCCTTTATGAAAGTTGTTCCTCATCTCCTACACCAAATTCCATATTTAATTGGACCAATTGGCATGCCTAACCTAGCCCAAACACAAGATCTACACCAAATGCCATATTTAATTGGGCTAATTGACATGCCTAACCTAGCCCAAACACAACACCAAATGCCATATTTAATTGGGCTAATTGGCATGCCTAACCTAGCCCCAACACAAGATTTGGTCTAAATTCCATATTTAATTGGACCAATTGGCATGATTAACCTAGCCCAAACTCAAGATTTGGTCAAAATGCCATATTTAATTGGGCCAATTGACATGTCTAACCTAGTCCAAACACAAGATTTGGCCATCACCATAGTTATTTGGGCCAATTGACATGCCTAACCTAGCCCAAACACAAGATTTGGTCACATGACATATTTAATTGGGCCAAATTTACATGCCTAACCTAGTTCAAACACAAGATTTGGTCACATGCACCTTTCATATTTAATTGGGCCAATTAACATGCCTAACCTATTTCAAACACAAGATTTGGTCATGTGCACCTTTTTGGACTTATGGCCAAATATTTAATTGGGCTAATTGGCATGCCTAACCTAGTCCAAACACAAGATTTGGTCATGTGTACATATTTAATTGGGCCAATTGACATGCCTAACCTAGTTCAAACACAAGATTTGGTCATATGCGTATTTAATTGGGCCAATTGGCATGCCTAACCTAGCCCAAACACAAGATTTGGCCATATGCTCCTTTTTGGAACTATGGGTTAATTGAGCCAATTGACATGCCTAACCTAGTTCAAACACAATATTTGGTCATGTGCACCTCTCAAAGCTTTCACTCTTCATGAAAGTTGTTCCTCATGATCTCCTACACCAAATGCCATATTTTCTAAGTTCTTAAGCATTTTCTGTTCAAATAATTATAGAAAATTGCATATGACTTCCCTATGCCTAGAGTAGTCTTAGGAAATAATTTTATAATTTTTAAAAATCAAAACATCATTATTTTAAGCACAGAGTAGTCTTAGGAAATAATTTTATAATTTTTAAAAATCAGAATATCATTATTTTAAGCAAGAGTAGTCTTAGGAAATAATTTTATAATTTTTAAAAATCAAAATATCACTATTTTAAGCAACGGAGTAGTCTTAGGAAATAATTTTATAATTTTTAAAAATCAAAATATCACTATTTTAAGCAAATAGTCTTAGGAAATAATTTCATGATTTTTAAAAATCAAAATATCAATATTTTGAGCAAATAAAATTTGATTAAAATATTTAATTTGGAGAATATAAAGATCAAAATCATTTGATTTTTATTCTACACTGTGACTTATAAGTCAGAGAATTCACCATAAAAATTTCAAAGGATTTGAAGATCATTTAATATTTTTAATTGATTTTTAAAGATCATTATTAAAATTAACACTTAAGTGATTTTTAAAAATCAAAATATAACTCAAAAAATTATCAAACTTAGTTTTTTGAGTTCTATGATATTAGGGGGATTTAATNNNNCTTATAAGTCAGAGAATTCACCATAAAAATTTCAAAGGATTTGAAGATCATTTAATATTTTTAATTGATTT
>JXCR01147997.1:42228-59705 GCA_002079205.1 Phalaenopsis hybrid cultivar
AAAATCTGCTGAGAAAGAGTTAATTACAATACATATAACAAAATGCTGAAACTAACAAAAAAATTAAACTAAATTCTAGAAATGAAAATAGTTTTATAAATTACAGTTTCACATTACAACATAACAAGAGAGTCTCAAAATCTAATAAACAGTCTCAACAATATCACAAAATACATAACATAGTCACAAAGTACAATCACATACAAACTAACAAAAAGATCACTAGTCATCATATTCTTCTTCATGAACATCTAACTTTTTATGCTGATATGGAGTATAAACACGGTGAATAAGGAATTGAACTGAATGATCACTTGACCAAAAGAAAATATGTTGAGATTTTCATACCTATTTTATACCATTTTTTATGATATTGCACTTTAAAGAAAGATATTTTTGATGTTTAGTTGCAGGTGGTCATTAGAGCAAAAAGATGCAAAAAAGAGCGAATTTGGAGCAAAAAGGACCAAAATATGAAGAATTGAACAAGGGCTCCGACGGTAAGCCCAACGACTCCGACAACGAGAATTTATTGAGACTCTAGATTTATTATTTTAGAATACCCACCGACGACGCCCTCGAGGCCGCTGACGGCGAGATCGGCGGTTATTTCAAAAGGTGCATTGAATGTGGATGATTTTCTTAGGGATGCTTAAGCAACTCTTAGGAAAACTCTTCTACAACTTTAAAAGCAGATTTTGGCCAAAAATTGAGAAGGATTCTGGGAGAGTTGCAATTAGGGGAGAGTGTAGAGAGTTTAATTTAGGGTTAGATTGTGAGGAATTCTTCGATAGATTGTAAGAGTGGAGAGAAAGTGAGAGATTTCTTCCTCCTTGCCGCTTTGAAGAAGAATTCTGTGTGTTGTAAATAAAGGAAGAGATTCAGAGGAACTTCAAGGAGTTTGCTTGGGGAGGAATTAAAGATAAGTGCTATTTACTTATTGTAGTTTGTATGACTTTGCTTTTATATTTAAATTCCGAGTTTTGTTGTGTCTTACCCATGAGTTCTGAGTAGTTTTCTCCGTTTTTCTCCTTGTCTTGAGATTTGTGAAATGGTGATTTGAATTGGTAGAGCTTTGAAAATGTTAAAGAAGTTGTGATGATCTTTTCACTTTGATTTTAATTTACTTTCAATCTGGCCAATTGATTTGTTAAAATATGTTGAGTTTTACAACTACTTTGATCTTAATTTACTTTCAATCTAGCCAATTGATTTGTTAAAATATGTTGAGTTTTACAACTAAAGAGAATATTCTTTCAATCTGGCCAATTGATTTCGATCTTAATTTATTTTCAATCTGGCCAATTGATTTGTTAAAATATGTTGAGTTTTACAACTAAAGTGAAGATTACCAATCTGGCCAATTAATTTGTTAAAATATGTTGAGTTTTACAACTAAAGTGAAGATTACACAATCTGGTCAATTGATCTGTTAAAATATGTTGAGTTTTACAACTAAAGTGAAGATTACATCTCAAGAATCTGGGAGGTCAAAGCCCTTGGAAGTTGGGTGCAAATAAATAGGGAAATTCAATCTAGCCAATTGATTTGTTAAAATATGTTGAGTTTTACAACTAAAGTGAAGTTTACCAATCTGGTCAATTGATCTGTTAAAATATGTTGAGTTTTACAACTAAAGTGAAGATTACATCTCAAGATTCAGGGAGGTCAAAGCCCTTGAAAGTTGGGTGCAAATATGATATTCTTTCAATCTGGCCAATTGATTTCGATCTTAATTTATTTTCAATCTGGCCAATTGATTTGTTAAAATATGTTGAGTTTTACAACTAAAGTGAAGATTACCAATCTGGCCAATTAATTTGTTAAAATATGTTGAGTTTTACAACTAAAGTGAAGATTACACAATCTGGTCAATTGATCTGTTAAAATATGTTGAGTTTTACAACTAAAGTGAAGATTACATCTCAAGAATTGGGAGGTCAAAGCCCTTAGAAATTGGGTGCAAATAAATAGGGAAATGAAATTATCGGGCATAGAATTGGAGATTTGGGGAGGTCAAAGCCCTTGGAAGTTGGGTGCAAATAAATAGGGAAATAATATTATCGGGCATTGGAGGTCAAAGCCCTTGGAAGTTGGGTGCAAATAAATAAGGAAATAAAATTATCGGGAGTAGAATTGGAGATATTTGATTTGTTAAAATATGTTGAGTTTTACAACTAAAGTGAATATTACATCCAAGATTCAGGGATAAATTTGTTAAAATATGTTGAGTTTTACAACTAAAGTGAAGATTACATCCAAGATTCAGGGAGTAATTTGTTAAAATATGTTGAGTTTTACAACTAAAGTGAAGATTACATCCAAGATTTAGGGAGGTTAAGCCCTTGGAAGTTGGGTGCAAATAAATAGGGAAATAATATTATCGGGCATAGATTTGGAAACCTTGGAAGTTGGGTGCAAATAAATAGGAAAATAATATTATCGGGCGTAGAATTGGAGATTGCATTGGAAGTTGGGTGAAAATAAATAAGGAAATAATATTATCGGGCGTAGAATTGGAGATTTTAGAGTGACAGAAATTGGGTGCAAATAAATAGGGAAATGAAATTATCGGGCGTAGAATTGGAGATTTTAGAAAATGACAGACTAAAATCCCCAATTCGGTCAGTTGGGTGCAAATAAATATGGAAAAAAAATTATCGAGCGTAGAATTGGAGATTTTAGAGTGACAGACTAAAATCCCCAATTTGGTGCAAATAAATAGGGAAATAAAAATTATCGAGCGTAGAATTGGAGATTTTAGAGTGGAAAGGCTACAAATAAATATGGAAATAAAATTATCAGGAGTACAATTGGAGATTTTAGAGTGACAGACTAAAGTCCCCAATTTGGTCCTATCATTTGGGTGCTGAAGTGTAGTTGTTAGCCCTTAGGCGAGGGGAACTTGGGAGCTCCGAAGTGAGAGCCGGTATCCTCCCAACCTAACTGCAGATTCAGTAAATAAGCATAAGATTAGTCAATGTTCTTTATTCCTGGACCAAAGGGTAAAGAATACGTATGCTCCTATTTAGAACAATACAATTTGAACTAATTCACTTTATCCATTCACTATAATTTCTTGATCAGAAGAATGATGCTTTCTTATATATTGAATATCACATTAGAAACTTTTTTAGTATAATTATTTATTTAAGAGTTATTAAAATTACATATTTATTTCAATTGCCTATTAGTGACAAATAAGCAATTTGAATTGTATTGTTGTGATTAAGTATTGCTTTTCTAAAATCTTAGATCGTAGTTATAATATTACTCCCTGTGGGAACGATATCTAGGACTCCATTAGAGCCCTATATTACTTGAGCGATACGTATACTTGCGTTGATAAATTTGACTTTAACATTATTGAATATTATATCTATACATCTTTATAATCATATATATATATATATGATTTTGCACAATTATTGAATATTTTATACACATCTTTATCAAATCTATAACTGTTATCAAGTTTTTGGCGACTCTATTAGAGCCCTATATTACTTGAGTGATACGTATACTTGCGTTGATAAGTGTGACTTTACAATTATTGAATATTTTTATACATACATCTTTATCGACTCTATAACTGCTATTAAGTTTTTGGTGCAGTTGCTGAATTATATACATCCATCTTTATCGAATCCATAACTGTAATTAAGTTTTGGTACAGTTGCTGAGGAATTAAATCTTTTAGCAGCAGTATTAAATCTGTCCATATTTATCTTATATTTTAAGCATATATAAAGTCGCTGTGAAGTTTTTGGCGCCGTTTCATCCATATTTATCTTATATTTTAAGCATATAAAAAGTCACTGTCAAGTTTTTGGCGCCGTTGTCAGGGAGTGATTGAGTGAGTAAATCTTTATCGAATCTATAACTGTTATTAAGTTTTGGTGCAGTTGCTGAGGAATTAAATCTGATCGATACGTATACTTGCGTTGATAAGTGTGACTTTACAATTATTGAATATTTATTACGTCCATCTATACGTATACTTGCGTTGATAAGTGTGACTTTACAATTATTGAATATTTATTACGTCCATATTGCGATATGTATACTTGCGTTGATAAGTGTGACTTTACAATTATTGAATATTTATTATGTCCATATTTATCGTATACTTGCATTGATAAGTGTGACTTTACCATTATTGAATATTTTATATATACATCTTTATCGAATCTATAATTGTTATTAAGTTTTTGGTGCAGTTGCTGAGGAATTAAATCTTTTAGCAGCACGTATACTTGCATTGATAAGTGTGACTTTACCATTATTGAATATTTTATATATACATCTTTATCGAATCTATAACCGTTATCAAGTTTTTGGTGTCGTTGCCAAGGAATTAAATCTTCTAGCAGTAGTATTAAATACTTGTCTTTTTAAGCATATATAACGTCACTGTCAAGTTTTTGGCGTCGTTGCTGGGATGTAAATAAGAATCATAATTAGAGTAACGAACAAATTACGACTATTAGAAAAGTTTTACTGGAATTATAACTTATTTTCATATTTAGTTAACTATTTTTCTGTGTACTGATTTCAATTGTATGCGTAAATTTGNTAGGATTTAATAGTAATACTCAAATTAAAGAAAAGAAGTTGTCTATGGAAGAGATGATACTAAACATGGGTAAACAATTGCAGAATCAAGGAAATTAATTATAAATTCAAGGAAATCGATTACAAAATCAAGGGACTGCCATTAAGAATATTGAAAGTTAATTATGGCATATCGCTACTGCGCTTAGTAACTGAACATTAGGAACTTTTACTAGTACTGTGGAACCAAATCCTAAAGATCAAGGAAAAGAACAAATAGAGGCGATACATTTATGAAGTGAAAAAGAATTGGAAACAAGAGTATAGAAAGAAAAGAAAACTGAAAAAGAGAAAGTGGATACGGAAAAATAAAATGATCATGAATACCTAGATTTAGAATATTCACTTACACCAATGAAAATTACTGTGGAGAAACCTCCACCATCGTTTCCTTAAAGATTAAAATAACACAAACAGAATAAACAATTTTCCAAGTTTTTAGAAATTCCTGAAAAATTAACGGTAAGTATTCCCTTCGTAGAAGCTTTAGAGCAAATGCCCAATTATGTGAACTTTATGAAAGATATTATGAACAAGAAAAGGAAGTTCACTGATAATGAAACTGTTGCACTTAGCAAAGAGTGTAGTGCAAATATTCAGAAAAAACTTCTTGAAAAATTAAAAGATGCAGGTAGTTTCATTGTACCGTGTGCTATCGGTGAAAAATTTTATGGAAGAGCTTTATGTGATTTGGGAGCCAACATTAATCTTATGTCTCTATCAATTTTCAAAAGATTAGGATTAGGGGAAGTCTCACCTACTTCTGTAACTCTTCAATTAGCGGATTGTTCAGTTACATATCCTAAGGGAGTTATAGAAGATGTGTTAGTAAACGTTTATAAATTTATATTTCTTGTGGATTTCATTGTTTTAAATATGGAGGAAGATAAAGAAATACCTATCATTTTTGGGAGATAATTTTTAGCTACTGGAAAAGCTATGATAGATGTTCAAAAAGGAGAATTAACTATAAGAGTTACAATCAAAAAGTGACTTTTAACATTGCGAAATCTCTGAAATACCTTGCTGTTGAAAGAGATAATGAATGTTTTAGCATGGAAATTAGTGAACATCTATTGAATGAGAATTTTAAAGAATATTTTGAAGAGAGAACAATTTGAATATAGTGATGAAGTTATTTTGGATGAAATTGAAAATGAAGAATTAAATTATGTTCAGGGAAGATTTGAGATGTTGTATATTATAAAAAATGCTGATAAGAATTTGGTTTCGTCAATTATAAAACCACCTGAACTTGAGTTGAAAATATTGGCTAACCATTTGAAGTATGTGTTTCTAGAAAACTCGTCTACACTACATGTTATTATATCGTCACAATTAAATGATTTGCAAGAGCAAAGACTGTTGGATACATTAAAAAGATATAAGAAAGCTTTTTTTAGCTGATATTAAGAGAATCAATCCATCGATTTGTATGCACGGAATTAAACTAGATGAACAATATAAACCAAGAGTTGATCCACAAAGGAGATTAAACCCGATGATGAAAGTAGTTAAGAAGGAAATTTTGGTTAGACACTGGAATTATATATCCTATTTTAGGTAGTGCTTTAGTAAGTCCAGTTTATTGTGTTCCTAAGAAAGGAGGGGTGACTGTTGAAACAAAAGAGAATAATGAATTAATACCTATCAGACAAGTTACTGGGTGGCATATTTGCATTGATGAAGCAAAAGAAAATAATGAATTAATACATATCAGACAAGTTACTGGGTGGCGTATTTGCATTGATATAGACTACTGAAGCACAAGAGAATAATGAATTAATACCTATCAGACAAGTTACTGGGTGGCGTATTTGCATTGATTATAGAAAAAATTAAACTCTGCCACCTAGGAAAGATCACTTCCCTTTACCATTTTTAGACCAAATAGTAGATAGACTTGCTGGGCACAATTTTTTTATTTTTTAGATGGATATACCGGTTACCATCAAATTCCTATTGCTCTTGAAGATCAAGAAAAGACAACATTTACTAGTCCCTTAGAAACTTTTTCTTTCAAAGAATGTCTTTTGGATTATGTAATGCACCTACAACATTCCAGACACGTATGATGTCTATATTTAGTAAGTTAATTGATGATGGATTGGAAGTATTTATGGATGATTTCTATGTATTTGGAACGCATGCTTAAATTATCTTGAAAAAGTGTTGGAGTTATGCGAAAGAACTAATTTAGTTCTACGCATGCTTAAATTATCTTGAAAAAGTTTTGGAGTTATGCAGATTAGAAGTATTTATGGATGATTTCTACGTATTTGGAACATCATTTGACGCATGCTTAAATTACCTTGAAAAAGTTTTGGAGTTATGCGAGTATTTATGGATGATTTCTCTATATTTGGAACATCATTTGACACATGCTTAAATTATCTTGAAAAAGTTTTGGAGTTATGCGAAAAATTTAGTTTTAAATTGGGAGAAATGTCAATTTATGGTTGCAGGAGGAATTGTGTTAGGGCATAAAATTTTGGAAAATGGTATGGAAGCAGACCCTGCAAAAATTCAAGTTATTTCTAAACTAACACCTACTACTAATGTAAGAGAGGTTAGGAGTTTTCTTAGAGATGTTGGTTTTTACAGGCATTTTATTAAAGATTTTTTAAAAATTACTAAACCTCTATGCCAAGCTTTAGAAAAGGACAAGAAATTTGAGTTTACTGAAGACTGTTTAAACACCTTTGAGTTATTAGGAAAAGGATAAGAAATTTGAATTTACTGAAAACTGTTTAAATGCCTTTGAGTTATTAAAGAAAAGATTAATCACAACCCCTATAATAGTTTCACCTAACTGGGAGAAACCACTTGAACAGATGTGTGATACTAATGGTTATGCTATTGGAGCTGTTCTTGGACAAAAAGTATGACAAGATTTTTAAAGTTATATACTACGCTAGTAAAACTTTTAATGATGCTCAAATCAATTATATTGTTACTGAAAAAGAGTTACTGGCTATTGTATATGCGTTAAAAAAATTTAGATCTTATTTAATTGGAACTAAGTATTGTGCACACTGATCACTCTGCTATTAAATATCTAATGCAAAAGAAGGATGTCAAACTAAGGTTAATTAGATGGATACTCTTAATGAAAGAATTTGATCTTGTGGTTATTTATAGAAAGGGAACTGATAATCAAATTGCTGATCATTTGCCGAGATTAGAAAATCATGAATTATCTGACACCGATAATGAAATTACAGACAGTTTCCCTGATGAACAACTTTATAATATTAATAAGTGGAAAATACCATGGTATGTTGATATTTTAATTATATTATAAGTGATATTTTGCCACCTATGCTGATATTGCAACAATAAAGAAAATTCATTCATGATGCGAAAGCATATTTTTGGGATGAATCTTATTTATATAAATAATGTAATCATCTTATTATGAGGAGATGTGTACCTTATGAAGAAACTGAGCTATTCATTCAGAAATGTCATGATTCTGAATTTGGAGGACATTTTGGGATTGATAAAACTGCTTATTAAATTTTACAAGTTGGATTTTATTGGCCTACTATCTTTAGATATGTTTATAGATACATAAAAACTTGTGACTACAAGTTGGATTCTATTGGCCTAGTATCTTTAGGGATGTTTATAGATACATAAAAACTTGGGATCAATGTCAACGAGCAGCCAATAAATCTAGAAGAAATGAAATGCCTCTGAATTTCATGTTAGAAGTTGAGATCTTTGATGCTTGAGGATTAGATTTCATTTGGGAACTTATATATATATATATATTAATTGTAGTATACTATGTTTTAAAGTGGATTGAAGCACAAGCTTTAACTCATTGTGACGCTAAAAGTGTTTCAAGATTTTTAATGAAAAACATTTTCACCAGATACAGAATGCTGAGAATGATTATCACTGATGGAGGATCCCATTTTAGGAATAAATACATTCAGAGATTGGTAGAAAAGTTTAATATTATTCATAGAATCTCTACTGCCTATCACCCTCAAACTAGTGGGTTAGTTGAAGTTTCTAATAGAGAGATTAAACAAATACTTGAAAAGACTGTCCACTAGACTGGATACCACATTATGAGCTTACAGAACTGCTTATAAAACTCCTATTGGAATGACTCCTTACAGACTGATTTTTGGAAAGACTTGCCACGTACTAGTAGAATTGGAGCATAAAGCATATTGGGTGATTAAAGAATTCAATTATAATTTGAGCATAAAACATATTAGGCGATTAAAGAATTCAATTATAAATTGAAAGATGCTGGTAAGAAGAGATTGTTACAATTGAATGAATTCAAAGAATTAAGAAATGAATCTTATGATAACGAAAGAATTTATAAGGAGAAACTAAAGTTATGACATGATCAAAAGATTAACCAGAAGAACTTTGAACCAGGACGAGAAGTTTTGCTTTACAATACAAGGCTGAAGTTATTCCCTGGGAAATTGAAGTCTCGTTGGTTGGGAACCTTTACTTTGACTCAAGTTTAAACTTACAGAGCTATTGAAATTGAAGATCAGAAAACGGGAAATAGATTTAAAGTAAATGGACACAGATTATTGTTGAAATTGAAGATCAAAAGACTAAAAATAGATTTAAAGTAAATGGACACAGATTAAAATCATATTTTGAGGGTAAAATACCAAATTTTAAAGAGGTTTTAATGATCAGTCAACCTGAATAGGGAACTGAACTGAATGATCACTTGACCAAAAGAAAATATGTTGAGTTTTAATACTGTTTTTGATGATATTGCACTTTAAGGAAAGGTATTTTTGATGTTTTGTTGCAGGTGGTCATTAGAGCAAAAAGATGCAAAAAGGAGCAAATTTAGAGCAAAAGGACTAAAATATGATGAATTGAACTAGGGCGCCGATGGTGAGCCCAACAGCGTCGACAATGATAATTTCCCGAGATTCCAGATCAATTATTTTAGAGGCAGCCGACGGTGCCCTCGAGGCCGCCAACGGCGAGATCGATGGTTATTTCAATAGGTGCATTGAAAGTGGACATTTTTTTGAGGGATGCTTAGGCAACTCTTGGGAAAACTCTTCTACAACTTTAAAAGAAGATTTTGGTTGAAAATTGAGAAGGATTCCGGGAGAGTTGCAAGTGTTGTGAGAGTGTAGAGAGTTTAGTTTAGGGTTAGATTGTGAGGAATTCTTTGAGAGATTGTAAGAGTGGAGGGAAATTGAGAGATTTCTTCCTCCTTGCCGCTTAGAGGAAGAATTCTATATGCTGTAAAGAAAGGAATAGATTCAAAAGAACTTCGATGAGTTTGCTTGGGGAGGACTTAGAGATAAGTGTTATTTACTTGTTGTAGTTTGTATGACTTTGCTTTTATATTTAAATTTCGAGTTTTGTTGTGTCTTCCCCATGAGTTCTGAGTAGTTTTCTTTGTTTTTCTCATTGTCTTGAGATTTGTGAAATGGTGATTTGAATTGATAGAGCTTTGAAAATGTTAAAGAAGTTGTGATGATCTTTTCACTTTGATCTTAATTTACTTTCAATCTGGCCAATTGATTTGTTAAAGTATGTTGAGTTTTACAACTAAAGTGAAGATTACATCCAAGATTCAGGGAGGTCAAAGCCTTTGGAAGTTGGGTGCAAATAAATAGGGAAATAAAATTATCGGGAGTAGAATTAGAGATTTTAGGTGACAGACTAAAATCCCCAATTCATTCCTATCGTTTGGGTACTGAAGTGTAGTTGTTAGCCCTCAGGCGAGGGGAACGTGGGAGCTCCAAAGTGAGAGCAGGTATCCTCCCAGCCTAGCCGCACATAGGATTAGTCAATGTTCTTTATGCCTGGACCAAAGGGTAAAGAATATGTATGCTTCTATTTGACACAATACAATTTGAATTGATTCACTTTATCCATTCACTATAATTTCTTAACAAGGAGAAGGATGCTTTTTTATATATTGAATATCACATTAGAAACTTTATTAGTATAATTATTTATTTAAGAGTTATTAAAATTATATGTTTATTTCAATTGCCTATTAGTGACAGATAAGCAATTTGAATTGTATTGTTGTGATTAAGTATTAATTTTCTAAAATCTTAGTTCATAGTTATAATATTACTCCCTCTGGGATTGATATCTAGGACTCCATTAGAGCCCTATATTACTTGAGCGATACGTATACATGCGTTGATAAGTGTGACTTTACCATTATTGAATATTTTATATATACATCTTTATCCAATCTATAACCGTTATTAAGTTTTTGGTGTCATTGTTGAGGAATAAAATCTTCTAGCAGTAGTATTAAATACTTGTCTTTTTAAGCATATATAAAGTCGCTGTCAAGTTTTTGGCGCCGTTGCCGGAATGTAAACAAGAATCATAAGTAGAGAAACAGACAAATTAGGACTATTAGAAAATTTTTACCGGAATTACAACTTATTTTCATATTTAGTTAACTATTTTTCTGTGTACTGATTTCAATTGTATGCTTAAATTTGGACCTGAAAATCTTGTACCCTACGATTCAGAATTAGAATGCACTGTTAGAAAAACTAGAAGACTAAGAAGAGAACCTAGAAATTCTGACACAATGGAAAACAACGTGAATAATCAAGGAATAGAGAATGAACACCAAACTAGACCCCTACGAGATTATGTGAATCCTACAGCGGATGAAATTCACTTATCTATCCAAAATCCTGATGTAGCTGCTAATTCATTTGAGCTTAAACCATAATTCACTTATCAATCCAAAATCCTGATGTAGCTGCTAATTCATTTGAGCTTAAACCTGCTATTATCCAAATGGGTACAAACAATCAAGGAGGTACACCAAATGGAGATCCTAATTTACTCCTCGCTAGTTTTTTAGAACTGTGTGCTACCTTTAAATATGACAGTCTCAAAAGATGTTGTTAGACTTAGAATTTTTCTTTTTTCACTGAGGGATAAGGCTAAGATGTGGTTAAATTCGTTAGCAACTGGATCTATTAGAACTTGGGGAGAACTTTCACAGAAATTTCTATCCAAATATTATGGATCTATTAGAACTTGGGGAGAACTTTCACAGAAATTTCTATCCAAATATTTCCCTCCATCAGAATCTATTAGAACTTGGGGAGAACTGTCACAGAAATTTCTATCCAAATATTTCCCTCCATCCAAGTTTGCTAAACTTAGAAATGACATAACATTGTTATGTCAGCTTGATGGAGAGTCAATATACAAAGCTTGGGAGAGATTTAAAGATCTTCTTAGGAAATACCCTCATCATTTGTTACCAGATTGGTTGATAATTCAAACTTTTTATAATGCATTAGTGGGATCACTTAGATCGATTATAGATTATGCGGCTGGTGATTTGTTACTGTCAAAACCTTTTGATGAGGCTTATTCGTTAATAGAAGAGATGGCTACCAACAATTTTCAATGGCCCTCTGAAAGTGTAAATCCTAAAAGAGTAGCTAGTATCCAAGATTCTGATGCGATATCCATGTTAGCCTCGCAGATTGATGCAATATCAAATAAATTAGATCATTATGGGATGAATTATTCTCCAACATCTCCTATGATGGAAGAGAATTCATCTGGCAATTTGTGGATGTTTAACATTCATATGAAACCTTAAATGCTATTAATAGACCCAACAACCCATATTCAAACTATTATTAATCATAGGTTGGAAGAATCATCCAAATTTTAATTGAAATAACCATTCTTCTACAAATCAACAATGGGCAAACAACCCAGTGAACCCACTAGAAAATTCATCCAACCAAGGAAATGTTAACTATAGACCTTCTTATCCTCCAAGATTTAATAGTAACACTCAAATTAAGGAAAAGAAGTTGTCTATGGAGGAGTTGATATTAAACATGGGTCAACAATTGCAGAATCAAGGAAATCAATTACAAATTCAAAGAAATCAATTACAACATCCAGGAACTGCTATTAAGAATATTGAAAATCAATTAGGGAATATCGCTACTACGCTTAATAACCGAACATTAGGAACTATTCATAGTACAGTGGAACCAAATCCTAAAGATCAAGGAAAAGAATAGATAAAAGTGATACAATTATGAAGTGTAAATGAATTGGAGATGAGAGTACAGAAAGAAATGGAAATTGAAAAAGACAAAGTGGATACTAAAAAAGAAAAGGATCATGAATACCCAGATTTAGAATATCCACTTACACCCTACTGTGGAGAAACCTCCACCACCGTTTCCTCAAAGATTGAAGCAACAAAAACAAAATACACAATTCTCTAAATTTTTTTGAAATTCTTAAGAAGTTAATAGTAAATATTCCCTTCGTAGAAGCTTTAGAACAAATGCCAAATTATGTGAAATTTATGAGAGATATTCTAAACAAGAAAAGGAAGTTCATGGATAACAAAACTATTGCACTTAGTGAAGAGTGTAGTGCAATTATTCAGACAAAGCTTCCTGAAAAATTAAAAGATCCTGGTAGTTTCACTATACCGTGTGCTATCGGTGAAATTATGGAAATTAAAAGATCCTGACAGTTTCACTATACCGTGTGCTATCGGTGAAAAATTTTATGGAAGAGCTTTATGTGATTAGAGCCAACATTAATCTTATGCCTCTATCAAAATTCAAAAGATTAGGATTAGGAGAAGTCTCACCTACATCAGTAACTCTTCTGTTAGCGGATCATTAAGTTACATATCCTAAGGGAGTTATAAAAGATGTGTTAGTAAAAGTGGATAAATTTATCTTTCCTGTGGATTTCATTGTTTTAGATATGGAGGAAGATAAAGAAATACCTATCATTTTAGGGAGGCCATTTTTAGTTACTAGAAAAGCTATGATAGATGTTCAAAAAGGAGAATTAACTATGAGAGTTAATGATCAAGAAGTGACTTTTAACATTACAAAATCTATGAAATACTCCGCTGTTGAAAGAGATAATGAATGCTTTTGCATGGAATTTATTGAATATCTATTGAATGAACATTTTAAAGAACATTTTTAAGAGAAAGAACAATTTGAAGAGAGTGATGAAATTATTTTGGATAAATTAGAAAATAAAGAATTAGATTATGTTCAGGAAAGATTTGAGATGCTGGATATTACAGAAAATATTCTATTTCTGTCAATTATAAAACCACCTAAAATTGAGTTGAAAATATTGCCTAGCCATGTGAAGTATGTGTTTTTGGGAGACTCATCTACATTACCTGTAATTATATCTTCAAGATTAAATGATTTTCAAGAGCAAAGACTGTTAGATACATTGAAAAAATATAAGAAAGCTTTTGGTTGGACCTTAGCTGATTATAAGAGAATCAGTCCTTCAATTCGTATGCACAGAATTATATTAGATGAACAATATAAACCAAGAGTTGATCTACAAAGGAGATTAAATCCAATGATGAAAGAAGTAGTTAAGAAGGAAATTTTGAAATGGTTAGACACTGGAATTATATATCCTATTTCAGATAGTGCGTGAGTAAGTCCACTTCATTGTGTTCCTAAGAAAAGAGGAGTGACCGTTGAAACAAAAGAAAATAAAGAATTAATACATATCAGACAAGTTACTGGGTGGCGTATTTGCATTAATTATAGAAAATTAAACACTGCCACCATGAAAAATCACTTCCCTTTAACCTTTTTAGATCAAATAGTAGATAGACTTGTTTGGCACAAATATTTTTGTTTTTTAGATGGATATACCAGTTACCATCAAATTCCTATTGCTCCTTAAGATCAAGAAAATAAAACATTTAATAGTTTTTTTGGAACTTTTGCTTTTTGAAGAATGCCTTTCAGATTATGTAATGCACCTGCAACATTTTAGAGAGGTATGATGTTCAAATTTATTAAGTTAATTGATGATGGATTTGGAAGTATTTATGGATGATTTATCTATATTTGAAACATCATTTGATGCATGTTTAAATTATCTTAAAAAAGTTTTAGAGTTATGCGAAAGAACTAATTTGGTTATGAATTGGGAGAAATGTTAATTTATGGTTGCAGGAGGAATTGTATTAGGACATAAAATTTTGGAAGATGGTATGGGAGTAGACCCTGCAAATGTTCAAGTTATATCTNTGCATGCTTTACCTCGTTGTGACACTAAAAGTGTTTCAAGGTTTTTAATGAAAAATATTTTCATTAGATACGAAATGTCTAGAATGATTATCACTGACGGAGGATCCCATTTTAGGAATAAATATATTCAGAGATTGACCGAAAAATTTAATTTTATTCATAGAATCTTTACTGCCTATCATTCTCAAACCAATGGTTTACCTGAAGTTTTTAATAGAGAAATTAAACAAATACTTGAAAAGACTGTAAACCCTAGTAGAATAGATTGGTCCACTGGACGCATTATGGGCTTACAGTACTGCTTATAAAACTCCTATTAGAATGACTCCTTACAGGCTGATTTTTGGAAAACATTATGGGCTTACAGGACTGCTTATAAGACTCCTATTGGAATGACTCCTTACAGACTAATTAATTGAGAAGACTGTAAACCCTAGTAGAGTAGATTGGTCTACTAGACTGGATACTGCATTATGGACTGGAAAAGACTGTGAACCCTAGTAGAATAGATTGGTCCACTAGATTGGATACAACATTATGGGCGCAGGACTGATTATAAAACTCCTATTGGAATGACTCCTTACAGACTGATTTTTGGAAAGACTTTGGCTGCTTATAAAACTCCTATTGGAATGACTCCTTACAGACTAATTTTTGGAAAGACTTGTCTGAAAAGATTGTAAACCCTATAGTGGGTTAACTGAAGTTTCTAATAGAGAGATTAAACAAATACTTGAAAAGACTGTAAACCCTAGTAGAGTATATTTCACATTATGGGCTTACAGGACTGCTTATAAAACTCCTATTGGAATGACTCTTTACAGACTGATTTTTGGAAAGAGCTTATCACTTACCAGTAGAAATGGAACATAAAGCATATTGGGCAATTAAAGAATTCAATTATAATTTGAAAGATGCTGGTAAAAAGAGATTGTTACAATTAAATGAATTGGAAGAATTAAAAAATGAGTCTTATGATAACAACAGAATTTATAAGGAAAAACTAAAGTTATGACATGATCGAAAGATTAACCAAAAGAACTTTGAACCAGGACAAGAAGTTTTGCTTTACAACACTAGGCTGAAGTTATTCCTTGGGAAATTGAAGTCTTGTTAGCTAGGACCCTTTATTGTGACTCAAGTTTATACTTACGAAACTGTTGATATTGATGATCAAAAGACTGGAAATAGATTTAAAGTAAATGGACACATATTAAAACCATATTTTGAGGGAACTCCGAGATTGAAGATCAGAAAACTGGAAATAGATTTAAAGTAAATGGACACAGATTAAAACCATATTTTGGCTATTGAAATTGAAGATCAGAAAACGGGAAATAGATTTAAAGTCAATGGACATAGATTAAAACCATATTATGAGGGTAAAAGACCAAATTTAAAGAGGTTTAAATGATCAGTCAACCTGAATGACACCTGAATAGGTTGGGCTAACGACGTTAAACCAAGTGCTTTATGGGAGGCAACCCATAGTTATCTTTATTTTTATTGCGATCATAATAGTTTTTATTTGAAATTATAGTTAGTTTGTGGTAGTATTAAGCTCTACTAATCTTATTTACCCTTGATTCATCATAATAATTGGATCCATAGAGAAAAATTGAAACGCATTTGGACCAGAGCGAAACTGTGCAATTTCTGCCTTGGGCACCGACAACGCCCTCGACACCGCCGACGGTGCCCTCGACACCACCGACGGTGCCCTCAACACCGCCGAAGGCACCATTGACGCCTTCTAAATAAATACATAGGCTCGCTGACGGCACCATCGACCCAACCGACGGCGAGACCGGCGAGATGGCAGTTTCTGGAGTTTGAATGGCTATTTTTGGCTGTTTTTGGGTGGGAGTTTCCCTTTTAAACTCTTAAATTTGATTCCTAGTTCATATTTTCACCCAAAAACGAAGTGAAACTCCACTAGTTTCATTCTTATGGCATCCAATTCCTCTGATAATCCCAGAATGCGAGTTTTCAATCAGTGAAAGTTTATTAGTGCGGAAGCGTAACGAATCTTCAACAAGTTATTGACGAAGAAAAGATTGATCAAAGAAAGAGGATTCATAAATCACAGATTGAATAATCCCTCGATGACAATTGAAGAGACCATAGTGCAGCGAAGATGGGAAGTGATGTGCTACAGTACCACCGTCGTGGTTGTTCCGGTGATAAAGGAATTCTATGCAAATTTACATGGAATTAACCAGGGAGTTATTTATGTGCGAGGTAGATGGATCACTTTCACTCCTGCATGGATCAATGAATTATACATGATCGAACATTCCTGTTTGCCATTATTCCAATTTCATCCCAATAAGTAACCAGATGAACGAAATTTACCAATATTTAACAGATGAAACTGACGATTGGGAAATGAGAGAGAACGGGTATGTTAGCTTTTCTGCAACACTCCTAAATACCATTTTGAAACACTGACACTTTTTCATTTCTACTAATTTTTTACCAACAATGAAGATAATTAAAGTTTCTAAGAAAAGTGCTATTTTGAATTACTGCATCCAAACGGGACTGTCGATCGATATTGGATCAATAATTGTGAAGTCGATTTTAGGCCTGATTGTTAATGGATCAACTTATGAGCTTGGAGACCCTTCCACAATTTTCTCACTTTGCAATCAGTTCCAAGTTGTTGACCTCACATTTGGTTGAGGTCTAGAAACTTCTTTAGTAGCCTAGGTCTAGCCATAGGACTTTCCTATTGACTAGTCTTAGAAAACTAGAAAAGGTATCCTCACCATTAGAAATTCAAAATTCTTCTCTTTG
>JXCR01147998.1:0-22290 GCA_002079205.1 Phalaenopsis hybrid cultivar
AAATGTCCTCCAAATTCAGAATCATGATATTTCTGAATGATTAGTTCAGTTTCTTCATAAGGCACATCTTCTCATAATAAGATCCTTACATTGTTTATATAAATAAAGTTCATCATAAAAATATGCTTTCGGATAATGAATTAGTTTTCTTTGTTGTTGCAACGTCAGCATATATGGCAAAAATATCACTTATAATATAATTAACAATATCAGCATACTATGGTATTTTCCGCTCATTAATATTATAAAGTTGTTCATCAGGGAAACTGTCTGTAATTTCAATTTTCCAATCTTGACAAATGATCAGCAATTTGATTATTGGTTCCCCTTCTATCAATAACCACAAGATCAATTTATTGCATCAAAAGTATCCATCTAATTAACCTTGGTTTGACATCCTTCTTTTGCATTAGATATTTTCATCAAAAGTATCCATCTAATTAACCTTGGTTTGGCATCCTTCTTTTGCATTAGATATTTAATAACGTGATCAGTGTGCACAACACATTTAGCTCCAATTAAATAAGATCTAAATTTGTCTAAAGCACCAGTGTGCACAACACATTTAGTCCTAATTAAATAAGATCTAAATTTTTCTAAAGCATACACAATTGCATAAAACATTCAGTCTCAATTAAAAAGATCTAAATTTGTCTAAAGCATACACAATGGCCAGTAACTCTTTTTCCGTAATAGTATAATTAATTTGAGCACCATTAAGGGTTTTACTAGAGTAGTATAAACCTTAAAAATCTTTTCATACCTTTGTCCAAGAACAGCTCCAATAGCATAATCACTAGCATCGCACATCAGTTCAAATGGTTTCTCCCAATTAGGTGAAACAATAATAGAGGCTGTGATAAATTTTTTCTTTAATAACTCAAAGGAATTTAAACAACTTTTAGTGAATTTAAATTTCTTTTCCTTTTCTAAAAGTTGAAATAGAGGTTTAGTAATTTTTGAAAAATCTTTAATAAAACGCCTATAAAAACCAACATGTCCATGAAACTCCTAACCTCTCTTACATTAGTAGGAGGTGTTAGTTTAGATATAACTTGAATTTTTGTCTCCTAACCTCTCTTACATTAGTAGGAGGTGTTAGTTTAGATATAACTTGAATTTTTGCAGGTTGTTTAGTAACTTTTGAAAAATCTTTAATAAAACGCCTATAAAATCCAACATGTCCAAGAAAACTCCTGCCTCTCTTACATTAGTAGGAGGTGTTAGTTTAGATATGTAAAATCCAACATGTCCAAGAAAACTCCTAACCTTTCTTACATTAGTAGGAGGTGTTAGTTTAGATATAATTGAATTTTTGCAGGGTCAGCTTCCATACCATCTTCCAAAATTTTATGCCCTAACACAATTCCTCCTGCAACCATAAATTGTGAATTTTTGAAGGGTCTGTTTCCATACCATTTTCCAAAATTTTATGTCATAACTCAATTCCTCCTACAACCATAAATTGACATTTATCCCAATTTAGAACTAAATTAGATTTTTTGCATAACTCCAAAAATTTTTCAAGATAATTTAAGCATGCATCAAATGATGTTCCAAATACAAAGAAATCATCCATAAATACTTCCAATCCATCATCAATTAACTTACTAAATATAGACATCATACATCTCTGGAATGTTGTAGGTGCATTACATAATCTGAAAGGCATTCTTCAAAAAGCAAAAGTTCCAAAAGGACTAGTTAATATTGTCTTTTCTTGATCCTCAGGAGCAATAGTAATTTGATGGTAACTGGTATATCCATCTAAAAAATAAAAATATTTGTGCCCAATAAGTCTATCTATTATTTGGTCTAAAAATGGTAAAGGGAAGTGATCTTTCCTAGTGGTAGTGTTTAATTTTCTATAATAAATGCAAATACGCCACCCAGTAACTTGTCTGATAGGTATTAATTCGTTGTTTTCTCTTTTATTTCAATAGACACTCCTCATTTCTTAGGAACACAATGAGTTGGACTTACCTAAACACTGTCTGAAATCAGATATATAATTTAGTGTCCAACCATTTCAAAATTTCCTTCTTGACTACTTCTTTTATCATTGGGCTTAATCTCCTTTGTGGATCAACTTTTAGTTTATATTGTTCATCTAGTATAATTTTGTGCATACATATCGAAGGACTGATTCCCTTAATATCAGCTAAGGTCCAACCAAAAGCTTTATTATATCTTTTTAATGTATCTAAAAGTCTTTGCTCTTGTAAATCATTTAATTCGGAAGATATAATAACAGGTAGTGTAGATGAGTCTCCCAGAAACACATACTTCAAGTGGTTAGGCAATATTTTCAGCTCAAGTTCAGGTGGTTTTATGATTGACGGAACTAGATTCTTTTTAGCATTATCTGTAATATCCAACATCTCAAATCTTCCCTGAACATAATCTAATACTTAATTTTCTATTTCATCCAAAATTACTTCATCATTATCTTCAAATTATTTTTTCTCTTCAAAATGTTCTTTAAAATGCTTGTTCATTAGATGTTCACTAATTTCCATGCGAAAACATTCATTATATCTTTCAACAGCAAGGTATTTCATAGATTATGCAATGTTAAAAGTCACTTCTTTATCGTTAACTTTCATTGTTAATTCTCCCTTTTGAACATCTATCATAGCTTTACCAATAGCTAAAAATAGTCTCCTTAAAATGATAGGTATTTTTTTATCTTCCTCCATATCTAAAACAATGAAATCCACAGGAAAGATAAATTTATCAACTT
This sequence comes from Phalaenopsis hybrid cultivar, assembly GCA_002079205.1. Classification (NCBI taxonomy): domain Eukaryota; kingdom Viridiplantae; phylum Streptophyta; class Magnoliopsida; order Asparagales; family Orchidaceae; genus Phalaenopsis; species Phalaenopsis hybrid cultivar. The sequence continues at coordinate 2,744 of JXCR01147998.1, forward strand.
TTACTAACACATCTTCTATAACTCCCTTAGGATATGTAACTGAATGATTCGCTAACTAAGGAGTTACAGAAGTAGGTGAGACTTCTCCTAATCTTAATCTTTTGAAGATTGATAGAAGCATAAGATTAATGATGGCTCCGAAATTGCATAAAACTCTTCCATAAAATTTTTCACAGATAGCACACGGTATAGTGAAACTTCCTGGATCTTTTAATTTTTTCGGAAGTTTTTTCTAAATAATTACACTACATTCTTCGCTAAGTGCAACAGTTTCATTATCAGTGAACTTCCTTTTCTTGTTCAGAATATATTTCATAAACTTCACATGATTGGGCATTTTCTTTAAAGCTTCTACGAAGAGAATATTTACCGTTAATTTCTAAAGAATTTCTATAAACTTAGAAAATTGTTTAGTCTGTTTGTGTTGCTTTAATCTTCGAGGAAACGGTGGAGGAGATTTCTCCACAGTAATTTTTATTGGTGTAAGTGGATATTCTAAATCTTGGTATTCATGATCCTTTTCTTTTTCCGTATCCACTTTCTCTTTTTTAGTTTCCGTTTCTTTCTATGCTCTTGTTTTTTTTCACTTCATAATTGTATCGCTTTTATTTGATCTTTTCCTTGATCTTTAGGATTTGGTTCCATAGTACTAGGAAAAGTTCCTAATGTTTGGCTACTAAGCGCACTAGCCATATGCCCCAATTGATTTTCAATATTTTCTTAATAGCAGTTCCTTGATTTTGTAACTGATTTCCTTGAATTTGTAATTTTTTTCCTTGATTATACAATTTTTGACCCATGTTTAATTTCAACTCTTCCATAGACAACTTCTTTTCCTTAATTTGAGTGTTACTGTTAAATCCCTGAGGATAAGAAGGTTTATAATTACATTTCTTTGGTTGGATGAATTTCCTAATGGGTTCACTGGGTTGTTCGCCCATTATTGATTTGTAGAAGGATTGTTATTCCAATTAAAATTTGGATGATTCTTCCAACCTGGGTTATAATAGTTCGAATAAGGGTTGTTGGGTCTATTAATAGCATTTAAAGTCTCATAGGAAGGTTGAACATCCACAAATTGCCTAGATTAATTCTCTTCCATCATAGTATGTGTTAGAGAATAATTCATTCCATAATGATCTAATTTCCTTGATATTGCAGCAATCTGCAAAGCTAACATAGATATTGCATCAGAATCGTGGATACTAGCTACTCTTTTAGGATTTACCATTTCAGAGGGGCATTGAATTTTGTTGGTAGTCATCTCTTCTATTAACGAATAGACCTCAACAAAAGGTTTTAACATTAAAGAACCACCAGCTGCAGCATCTATAATCGATCTAAGTGATCCCACTAATCCATTACAAAAAGTTTGAATTATCAACCAATTTGATAATGAATGATGAGGGCACTTTCTAAGAAGATCTTTAAATCTCCCCCAAGCTTCATATATCGACCCTCCATCAATCGGACAAAACGATGTTATGTCGTTTCTAAGTTTAGCACTTTTGGATGGAGGGAAATATTTAGATAGAAATTTTTATGAAAGTGCTCCCCTAGTTCTAATAGATTCAGGTGCTAATGAATTTAATCACATTTTAGCCTTATCCCTAAGTGAAAAAGGAAAAAGTCTAAGTCTAACAATATCGTTTGAAACTCTGTCATATTTATAGGTAGCACAAATTTTTAAAAAACTAGCAAGGTGTAAATTAGGATCTTCATTTGTTGTACCTCTGAATTGATTGTTTTGTACCATTTGGATAATAGCAGGTTTAAGCTCAAATGAAATAGCAGCTACATCATAATTTTGGATAGATAAGTGAAATTCATCTGCTGTAGGATTTGAATATTCTCGTAGAGGTCTAGGTTGGTGTTCATTTTCTATTCCTTGATTGTTTATGTTGTTTTCCATTGTATCAAAATTTCTAGGTTCTCTTCTTAGTTTTCTAATTCTTCTAACAGTGCGTTCTAATTCCGAATCATAGGGTATACAATTTTTCAGGTCCAAATTTATGCATACAATTGAAATCAGTACACAGAAAAACATTTAACTTAATATGAAAATAAGTTGCAATTCAAGTAAAAATTTTCTAATAATCCTAATTTGTCTGTTACTATAATCATGATTTTTGTTTTACTCCCTAACAACAGTGCCAAAAACTGGACAGCAACTTTATATATGCTTAAAAATACAAGTATTTAATACTGCTGCTAGAAGATTTAATTCCTCAGCAATTGTACCAAAAACTTAATAACGATTATAGATTTGATAAGGATATATATATAAAATATTTAATAATGGTAAAGTCACACTTAATAATGCAAGTATACGTATCACTCAATTAATATAAGGCTCTAATGGAGTCCTAGATATTGATCCCACAGGGAGTAATATTAGAGGCTATGAACTAAGATTTTAGAAAATCAATACTTAATCACAAAAATATAATTTAAATTGCTTATCTATCACTAATAGGCAATTGAAATAAATATATAATTTTAATAACTCTTAAAAAACTAATTCTACTAATAAAGTTTCTAATGTGAAATTCAACATATAAGAAAGCATCCTTCTTCTTGTCAAGAAATTATAGTGAATGGATAAAGTGAATCAGTTTAAATTGGATTGTGTCAAATAGGAGCATACCTATTCTTTACCCTTTGATCTAGGCATAAATAACATTAACTAATCCTATGCTTGGTTATTGAATCTACGGCTAGACTGGGAGGATACCGGCTCTCACTTTGATGCTCCCACGTTCCCCTTACCTGAGGGCTAACATCTACACTTCAACACCCAAACGATACGACCAAATTGGGCATTTTAGTCTGTCACTCTAAAATCACCAATTCTACGCCCCATAATTTTATTTCTCTATTTATTTGCACCCAACTTCCAAGGGCTTTGACCTCCCTGAATCTTGGATGTAATCTTCTCTTTAGTTGTAAAACTCAACATATTTTAACAAATCAATTGGCCAGATTGAAAGTAAATTAAGATCAAAGTGAAAAGATCATCACAACTTCTTTAACATTTTCAAGGCTCAACCAATTCAAATCACCATTTCACAAATCACAAGACAAGAAGAAAGATAGAGAAAACTACTCAGAACTCACGAGGAAGATACGACAAAACTTGAAATTTATATATAAAAGCAAAGTCATACAAACTACAACAAGTAAATAACACTTATCTCTAATTTCTCCCCAAGAAAACTCCTTGAAGTTCCTCTAAATCTCTTCCTTTTTTTACGACACACAAAATTTTTTTTCAAAGTAGCAAGGAGGAAGAAATCTCTCACTTTCCCTCCACGCTTACAATCTCTTGAAGAATTCCTCACAATTTAACAATAAATTAGACTCTCTACACACTACTGAAACCTCTCTAACACTTGCAACTTCCTAACTCCTCCTTAATTTTTGGCCAAAATTTTCTGTTAAAGATGTAGAAGAGTTTTCGCAAGAGTTGCCTAAGCATCCCTCCAAAAATTGTCCACATTCAATGCACCTTTTGAAATAACCGCCGATCTAGTCGTCGGCGGGCCTTCTAAATTACTTGGCTGGAGTCTCGGGAAATTCTCGTCATTGGCGCCCTAGTTTACTTCTTCACAGTTTGGTCCTTTTCGCTCCAAATTCGCTCCTTTTTGCATCTTTTTGCTCCAACGACCATAATTCATCATACCTGCAACAAAACATCAAAAATACCTTTCTTTAAAGTGCAATATCCATTAAAATTGTGTAAAATAAGTATGAAAATCTCAACATATTTTCCTTTGGTCACTACCCAATGCTGACTTTTTCCTACAACTTGCCAACAAGCCATGCAACCCACAACGTTGCTCCCACCATCAAGTTTGGAGCCATATTTGAAGACCTCGATGTTATCATAAAAAAGGCTCTGTTCATCATGATGTAAGTCACCGCTCCGGAAGTTCAGGAGCCGTCTGCTAAGTTCAATCTGAACTTTCTTAAGGACTTCCCTTCCTATAAGAAAGCCAAGATTATTGCCACCGTAGCACATATCAAACCTGGTTTCCTCGTTGGTGCTTAGGGGAAAGAAGTAATGATCATTGAAGATCCTACCGAGGGATTAGCTATCCCGTCATTAGTGTTCGAAATTGGGTTGGGTACATAGAATACACCAGTAACCCGGACTCAAAAAAGAAATCACAATAGGAGAGTTTAGAGGGATACTTAAGCTCAGGCTCCTAAGGAAGTACCTACTAATGAAGATCCTCACCAAGACGAGTTAGAATTACTGGAAGCATATCCACTTCTGCAGGGAAGTAGATGTCATCCTATGAGGGATGCCAATGAGTACAAAATTATCCAGAAGATTGCCACTACATTACCATCACTTCATGGATAGGGTGTAGAGAGAAAGAAATGTACTCCTATCACGTGAGTCAATCCAACTTTTCAGAAGCTAGCTGCTAAAGAAGGTTATTCAGTCGGTGAACTACATAAACGAGTAGGACATGCAATATCCCCTCGCATGAAGAAAAAAATTTTAAAGGACGTCAGATCCACCAAAAAATCTCAAAAGTCAACTAAAAATATGCCTACTCGTACTCGTGTATGGTTTCTCTTGGGGAACAGAGTTTATACCACCATAGTCACCATCGAGTCTGCCATCACCAGGACCGCAGGTCTTCGGCCAATTAAGTGAAGACTGAGTCCATGAAGTTTTTCGAGCACGCACCACAAAGACATCCCTAAAGTTCTAAAGGAAAATATAAAGAGATTACCCGATACTGTAGCTAGTCTGCACCATGGGGAGCATACTCTTCCTCGGCATACAAATGTTTTTGGTAGGACACTCCATCTTGAGACATCATCGTCAAAGAATAATGTATGTATACCCATGGTCTCTGTACCAATATAGTCTAGTAAGCCCACAAAGCAAGAACATGGAATGAAGCCAGAGTCTGAAGTATCTGACATCATCGCAGTGATAGCCAGTAAAATGGAAGAATAAGAGGAGGAGGTCCAGCAAGGTCCTCCAGATCTTAGAACAATCAAAGAATAAATGATTGAAGAAAAATTTGAAAAGCTCGGGGCTGAGATTTTCGAGTTAGCTCGGGAACACAGAGTTTTCATCGATAACAATGATGAAGATTTTGACTATAATAATTACCTCAAAGAAGATTTCATGGATATCTATGTCATCGAAATTAGAGTCGCCACATCTGTGCACGAGGGTCAACCACTCATCGAAGAGATCACCATAGATGAGCTGCGTAGGGCTATTCTCCTAAGGGATGAGCAAGTCAGTTAACTGGAGAAAAGGATAGAAGAGATGGTCGTAGCCATGATCGCCATGGCCATCATTCAAGGCCAATCACAAGCGCTGCAACTAACATCTCCAAATGTCAACCAACCCGAGATAATATACATTACAGATGAAAGAAGAGAAGTTGCCTTGGTAAACAAAGATTAGCAACCAAAGAAGGATTCTCCATTGAGTGCCATGTTAGAGAAATAATTTAAGCAAATAGTCGAGCAAGTTCGGGAGGCCTTAACCTAATCTAATGGTGGTGCATTGATTCTAAAGCGTAGAACTTACCCGGAAGAATTCAATGTCGTGCCCTTCCCCAAGGGTTTTGTGGCCTTAAACATTAAGATATTTGACAAAAATGGAAATCTCAGACAGCATATAGCACACTTGTGGCAAGCAATTACTCTTCCAACAGTTTGTCAGTAACCCAATCAAATGGAAATCTCATACAGCATATAGCACACTTGTGGTATGCTGACTTACGCAACAGATCAGTTAAGACATTTGTCGAGCTGAAATAATTATTTATGAAAAGATTTACCAGAGTGCAACATCATGTGTCTATAGGAGAGCTCATGATGGAAAAGCAGAAGCCCAGTGAGACTTTAGAGGATTATATTTTGAGGTGGAGAAACCTTAGCATGAAGCGTGAACCTCAACTACAGGAACATCATGTAATTGAGATTTTACTCAAAAGCATTCTTGGCCTAGTAGTTTTCATGCTCAAGGGACTCACCATCAAATCCTTCAAGAAGCTACTTAGTAAAGCTAGCAGTCTTCAAGAAGAAATCAAACATATGGATTCACACAAGAAGTATAATGCAACCAGAGTGTTTGAAAGAAATTAGGAATAGTAGCGACCCTCGACAAAGGAAAACAATCAATGAAGATATATGCAGAAAATCCTCATCTGTCTTCATCACAGCAGGCTCCGAAACATAATAGCCAGTCCAACCAGCAACCGTCCCAAGGAGGATCATCTCAGAATAAGAGAATATCTCTCGTAGAACGACAAAAAATGGTGTATTCTTTCAAAGATGAAATTGTATCCAAAATGTTCAAAAGTTTGATGAAGAAGCCTGACTTCAGACTACTAGAGCCAAAGAAGCCCGAGGAAGTTGATAAGAAAGATCAACCAAATTATTGTCCATATCACCGATTGCTGAGTCACACTATAGAAGAATGCTTCATCTTTAAGGATTAGCTTGAGAAGAACCTTAAAGAAGGGAATATAACAATCCCGAAAGAATTTTTAAAAGAACCTAAAAAATGTTCCATAAATATGATTACGGCCAAGCTGATTTCTCCAATTGATCCATATATCAGAGAAGAGGGATGGAGTACGACTTAGGAAAAACTCAAGCAGGTCCTAAATCAAATCCAAAATTCATCAAAACTATCTTCCATATATAATGGAAAATATGGATGGAGTGTGGCCTAGAGAAATTCATCTAAGAATATGTTAAACCAAATCCAGAATGTGTAAAAACAAAATTTCATTCAGAGTCTTCAGCCAGTCAAGCCTAAGATGAAGATTTCACCACAAGAGCCGTCAATGTAAAAGATAAAGAGAAAGAAGAATGCCATCATGAAGATTGATAACAGGAAGGGTAGGATAGGGGCTGCCTCTGCTAGATTGGTTGTCTTAGATTCGGAGAAGAAAATTCTCGAGCCCTTGACTTTGTATGACTATCTTTCTACCCCTCCAGGACTTATGAATATAATGATCATCATTTCGGCTACATTTTAATTATTTCTAGTGATGACATAATCAAATGTGACAAATCTAACTTCGATCTCAATTCCCAAAATGATCCTCAAATCATACTTGAGTCCGACAAACTCGTTAAAAACACCGAAGAAGACATCAACGATACCAGCTATGATAGCACTTGAATTGAGGAGCCAATCCTTGAGCACCACAGTACACCACTTGCCATCAACTTAGATCTTTTCGACAAAGAAGAAACACCAAAAAATTTAGTAAAGGTACCTCAAGAAAAAGAAACTATAGAAATAAAATTGAGGAGCGAGAAAGTGTTACCCTCGAGAACAGCTCCAGTGGATAAAGGAAAACAAATAGTAACTCGAGAAGAACTACCTCCACCTCCACCAGTGGAAGAAACACATAACTAAGAGAAAATTGAAGGGTCATACTAACTGGAGTACAACGTGCTAGCTCATCTTAGGAAGTTGCCGGCATGATTATGCATCTATGATGCTCTAATCCTATCAAAGGAGATGAGGGAGTCTCTGGTTATAGCGTTGCTCGACCCAGAGATTTGCTTAGCCCAGTTGGCCAGCACATCCTCAGATGAATTTTGCTCGTTGAAAGAACAGCCTGGGGTAACCTTCACTGATGAAGATTTGCTGCTCGGTACCGCTGACCATAAACGACCACTCTACATCTCCGTTAACATTGGCAGATTTGTGTTGTCCAGAGTTTTAGTAGATCCTAGAGCATCACTCAACTTGATGAGTCTACGAACATTGATCATTTTGGACATTGAAGCTCAAGAGCTTACGACCGATAAAATGATGCTAATAGGATTCAACCAAAAGGGAAAAAGAGCCCTTGGATCGATTACATTGTTTATGAAGGTTGGAGAACTAGCAATAACCGCCAAGTTTCATATCATCGACACTGAGACCTCTTTCAACGCTCTACTTGGTCGACCGTAGATTCATGAGCACAACATGGTTCTAACGTCTCTACCTAGTGTAACAAGTACTACAAAGAAGGACAAGAACATTGCATCAAAGGAGATCTATAACTGTTTTCAGTGCATGAAGTTGGCATTCATGAACATGATGCCTACTTTGCGGCTTCAAAGAAAATTGTCTTCTCTTGCAAAATTACAGCGAATAAAAGTAAAGACCCAGAAGAAGTACAATGGCAAGGCTATTCAACTCCGCTTCAGTGGTCTTCGACTATTCTCTTGTAACAAGTTGGTGGAGGTTCTTTTAGTTTTCGCACCTGAGGTCGAGGTCGGGGACGTGGACGAGCAAGAGCCAACTTAATCATTGGACGGAATAGGCCAACCATCAACATCGGTGATGAAGATAGTTCCGAAGATGAAATAATGATGAAAAAACAGAAGAAGCCTCAGTACAAGATATCCTTCGAAGATGCAGAGAAAAAGGAATATGATATGATGTATGATTAGATAAACTACTATGTGAATATTATGTTCCTTGCTCTGATCCTCCCTCAAAAGGTTGAGAGTTTAGTTGTCAAAGAAGTCTTTAGTGTTGGTTCAAAACCGATCAAATTTTATAGTGTTTTTACCTCTACTAATCTTAAAAATCATGTAAATTTGGATGAGGATCCTAATGAATTAATGGAATTGCCTTTTGGCCACTTTTCTCCTTATGTATAAAAGTTAATTCATCAAGGACATTTGCCAGAACAAATGCCAAAAGATAAATTACAACTTTTTGAAAAGTTATGGACAGTTAAAAGTTGAACTCCCAACTCAAAAGAGGGTATCGAATTTGGTACGGTCGGACCAGTCGATGATTCAGAGTTTTATATGGTTGTTACTAGTGAATCAGGAGAGCATTGCCTCGATATAGAGGATGAGTCTACTGATCAACTGATAGAAGATGCTCCGCCAGAATTTGAGGAGGAAATTAAACTAACGATTTGAGTTGAAAGAAATCAACCTCGGGACTGGAGAACAACCTCGACCTACATTTATAAGTTCTCTACTTAATGATGAAGAATCTCTTCGGTTGAGCAATGTATTAACAAAATTCAAAGATTGCTTTGCATAGAGTTATGATGAAATGTCAGGACTATTTGCAGAAGTTGTAGTTCATAAACTCGGGGCATATAAAAATGTAACCCCATTAAACAAGCTCTAAGAAAAATGCACCTCGAAATAAAGCAACAAGTCATTATCAAGGTAAAGAAACTAATAGATGCTAACTTTGAAAAATAAGAACAATATCCCACATGGTTAGCCAATATTGTACCTATCAAGAAGAAAAATGGACAAATCAATGTTTGCGTTGACATCAGAGATCTAAACAAAGCATGTCCGAAAGATGAATTTCCACAACCAATACTAGAAATGATGGTGGATACCACTTCTAGACATGAAATCTTCTCTTGCATGGACGGATCATTGGGATACAACCAAATCAAGATGGCTCTCGAGGATGCAGCACTTACAGCCTTTAGGACACCGATTAGAATTTTCTGCTACATAATGATGTCATTTGGGTTAAAGAACGTCAGAGCAACATATCAACATGCAATGACGATGATTTTTGACGACCTCATTCACAATCAAGTAGAATGCTACATGGGCGATTTTGTCATCAAAAGTAAACGAAAAATAGACCATTTGTACGATTTGAGGATTGTGTTCGAACGGATACAATGATATGACCTTAAAATGAATCCCTTAAAGTGCGCCTTTAATGTTACCTCTAGGAAGTTTTTAGGATTTGTTGTTCGTCATCAGGGAATCGAGATCGACCCAGATAAGATTAAAGCTATCTTGAAAATGCCTCCACCTAAAACTTTAAAACAACTACGTTCCTTCCAGGGGAAGTTGGCATATCTGAGACACTTTATTTTTAATATCTCAGGTAAGTGTCAGCCCTTTTTGACATTAACTAAAAAGGATGCCAAATTCATTTGAGAAGAAAAATGACATCGAGCTATTGAGGACGTTAAACAAAACTTAATGACACATCTTGTTTTGGCAGCCACTATCGAAGGGAAACCTTTGATACTTTATACCGCGGTCCTAGATGAATCTCTTTGAGCCCTCTTAGCCCAAGTCAATGAAGAGGGTAAATAAAAAGTACTCTACTACTTTAGTCGTTATCTAATACCGACGGAAGTGAGGTATCCACCTATTGAGAAGCATTTTCTGGCGTTACATTTCATCTCCCAAAAGTTTAGACATTACATGCTCTCTCATAAGATTACCCTAATTTCAAAAGTTAACCCATTGCAATATTTGATGACCTGACCAACACTCTCCGGACATCTGGCAAGATGGTCGATGATCTTATTGCAATTTGGCATAACTTTTGTTCCTCTTCGTGCTATCAAGCAAAATATTCTAGCAAACTTTCTCGCTGCACACCCACTTCCATCTAGGTCCCCTCTCGATGATGAACTACCAGATGAACAAGTATAATAAATTGAATTCTCTAGCACACAAGGCTAGGAGATGTACTTTATCTGTGTTTTGTCAGCAAAGAAAGAAAAAGGATCAGACACATTCATACCAAGCAAAGTAGGAATTGGTTTGATTTTCATCACACCAGATAAGGGTATGTTGAGGTTCTCATACAACCTGACAGAGCCGTGCTCCAACAACAAAGTAGAATATGAAGCCTTAATCACCGAATTGGAGTTGGCAATTTTAATGGATATAACAAACATTGCCATCTACGGTGACTCTCAACTCGTAATCCAGCAAGTCGGCAGATAATACAAAATTATGAAACCAAGACTAGCAGAATATCATTGATACGCAATGAAGCTACTGGAGAAAATCCCCTACGTGTCTTTCTACAGGATTCCTTGGGGAGATAATGCCCATCCAGACACTTTATCAAAACACGCTAAAGAACTGGCGTGTCCCTCGAAGGATATAATTGAAATCACGGTACAAAAAAGGCAAGTTCTGTCTTGAATCAACCTAAAAAATCTACACAAGCTTGGAAACAAAGAAACAATAAATACAGTTGTAAATATCAACAAAGATTGGCGCAAGCCATTAATAGTATATTTGCATACTGGAAAGCAGCGGGAAGACAAGTCTGAGGCACATCACATTACAAAAAAGGCTATGTCATACGCCTTGATTGGTGATGTCCTCTACAGAAGATTGTTCGACCAGATGTGGCTACGATGCCTAAGCAAAGCTGAAGCTCGAAATATCGTCATAGAGGTACATGTCGGATTGTGTGGCGCTAACTAGTCAGAACCAAAAATGAAAATGTAGATCAAGGTACTCGAATATTATTGGCGAGCAATGATGTCTGACTGCATGGTTACAGCCAGAAAATGTCACCAGTGCCAAGTGCATGGGGTGGTCTTGCACCAACCTCCGAATGTGCTGCACCTAACCGTTACTTCGTGGCCATTCGAGTGTTGGGGCACGGACATAATAGGTCTGATAGACCCTCCATCCTCCAAAATACACAGGTTTATACTTGTTGCTATGGATTACTTCTCCAAATGGACCGAGACAGTGCTGCTACGAGAGGTTACGACACAACACATCCTTCAATTCTTCAAGAGCCAACTCATATATCATTTCAGAGTATCGCGAAGAATAACTTCTGACAATGGAACAGCTTTTAAAAGCATAAAGAACAACAATTTCATGAAAAGACACGGGATAGATTGGAGATACTCTACAATTTACAATCCTAGAGCGAATGGATTGAGTGAGGCATTCAATATGATACTGGTACAGATTTTAAAGAAAATATTGGATGAAAACAAAAGGGTGGCACAATAACTTGCTAGAAGCTTTGTGGGTGTACCGAACGACGTTCAGGACTTCCACTCAGTGTACACCCTACATGCTCATGTACGCGTCCGAGGCAGTGTTACCGTTAGGAATTCAGACGCCATCTCTCAAAGTCGCTATCACTAACCAAATCACAACAGAAGAAAGTGTAAAGCTCAGGCTCGAAGAACTAGAGAGTTTTTAAGGAAAACAACTTGAAGCACAACAAATTTGGAACTTTACCAGGAAAAGATGGTATAAGCTCATGACAAATTGGTCCACCCAAAAAAATTTAAAGTTGGTGGCTTTGTCCTCATGATCAAAGGCCTATTCTTGCATGCTGCATGATAGGTGGAAAATTTGAGCCAACTTGGGAGGGACCATTTGTCATTGAAAAGGTCTACACAAGATGAACCTACCAGTTAGTATACTTCTAGGGTGAAAGACCCATGCTACCAATCAATAAACGATACCTGAAGACATACTACACAACTTGATACTGCTTGCCTTCGCTTGATTTGAAATTTTTAAATTTGGGTTGTTTTGGGGTTATCTATGTGGCCAAACATCTGTGAGTGGGTCTAAAATTATTGTAACAAAATTAATCTCAACGTAATAAAAAAAAAGAGTTTTTTTAAAAATTACACACCTCAATTTTCTCTTTTCAAACTTAATATACTACAAATTTAAACAAAATTCACACATAAATAAACGATCTCTTCACAAAAATAAATAAATAATTTCCTTTAGTAAATACTTTTTTTTTCTTGTTCATGCTAAGTTTCATCCCACTGACATTTTCTTATCATCTAAAGAGAAATGTCAGGCCAGAGGCTGATCTTCGCCTTTAAGGATGGCTGGAATCTCGCACTAAATGAAGAAATGGCGCAGTAGGGTGGCACTATAAATTTTGACATGGAATTTAACCAAGTCGGCATGGATTACAAAGGGCCTTTAACGAATTTTATCAGTCAACGGGAAAAGGAAGGGTTGCCCTCACTACTAAGGGTGGACACCAAAGACAATGTGTCACTAAAAGGAAAGAACGTGATGGTACATCAAGACCGATTGAAGGGCCCAGCCGTTTACCAGCCATGATTGCTACGCCTACCGGGGGCCTAGTTTTTTGCTGATAATGAAAGGATATTGTTTGCTCCACTACGAAGAACACATCAAAGAAACACCAACCAAGAAAAATAGAGAGCTTTCTTACTAGAAGAGAAGAGACGCCAAAAAGAGGCAAACAACTTGCTCACTCCTATTCCTGAGGGACACATTTATGATTCGGGCATGAAAGAGACCTCCTCCAGCTAGCCCGCTATGGATGAGGATCCGAGTTTCTTACAAATCCAAAGATACTTCCATCTTCAGATGTTCTGTGTATGGGTTGCACTACTTGGAATGCTGAAATACCTGCACGAGCGTCAGCTACGGGGGCATTCGTGGAGTGCCCGGACTGCAACGTCCTACATCAACAACACTACAACACATTAGAGGAATATAGTTCTACCGATGACGGATCTCAGACTACTGATTACCTGATAGAGGCAGAGCCATATTTAATACCCGCGACAACTGCCGACTCCCAGTACTGTGTAATGTTATAAAATGAGCAATGTAAATAAAAGAGACATCGAATTCTACTAAGAAGTAAAGGGAAAATTCATCAATATACTAGAGGGATTAGAACTTTATACCAGAGTCTTCTTAGAGACTGATGAAGAAAGTATTCTTGACTACATTTTTGACCTAAGGGACAGAGGTCGAGCGGGTTTACTTATGGAAATGACCCATTCTGAGCCGAGTAAATGAATGTGAGGAAAAGGGTGGTTTACTATCCATTGTGACTGCTACTACAACTTCACAAATGATAGACAAGGGAATCCTCTTAGGATCCTCAGACACAATCAAGTAGATCACTACCTCCAATGATAAATTGGATGATCAAAAGAATGGTCAGATGGAGTATTTTGCCCGCTACCTGCATTCCAAACAGTTGTATTATCAACATCTACGATGAGGGTGATTGCATTCCTCCACACATCAACCACCATGACTTCGTGAAGCCTTTTTGTATGGTCTCATTCATGAGTAAAAGCAACATCTTATTTCAGAAAGTAATTGACATCATCGGCCCTTGTGAGTTCATCCCCTACTAGTTGTCTCAGTGCTTGTTCTCAAAGGCAACGGTGTAGACGTTGCCAAGCATTACATTCCAAGAGTGTGACACCATAGGGTGTCTGTAACCTTCCGACGGATGGATGACAACAAAATGCCGCACGGATTTCAGTCAAGTCCAAAACAGGAGGAACTACTACCTTACGAGCTATGAGAGGGTTGCACCTCTAAGTACATGCAAAGAGAACTCTTGTCCTGTAGCATGGCTTTGAAGGTCAGCTCAATCAAGAGCTCGTCACAACAGTAACAGACAGTCAAAGGATTCCTTTCTAATTTACTAGATTACAACAATGTGATATGTACCAGAGATGCTCAGCCTATAATATGTACTTGGCATGAGATATTTTGGATGTAGTGTTGCATTTCACATATAGTACTTTTTGAGGCGTTGGACTACACTTGATTTATAACATTTTTGTTGAAATAGATTAATGAAGTTTCATTGAGAAATGTATCTTTTTGTAAATTGTCTTTCGTGCGATGGATGGAAGCCACAAACCACACATTGGTTCAAAATTACAACGAACAAAGAAAAAAAAAACAAACAAAAAAATTTAACAATAATAAAATTTAAACAAAAATAACCAATAAACAAACAATAAAACAACTCTCTTTTAAAAAAAAAATTTAACCAACTAAAATCAAATTTTGAAAGTATATTTTTAAAAGAATTAAATATGATAAAAAACAATAAGAAAAGAAAATAAATTTGTTGGGTGGATTCTCTAGGTTTCAAAGTTTCGTACTCTTTGCTCGTGCAACACAACTGTCTTTGTCAGCACTAATTCTCTTCACATCCCCGCAGAATTTTACATTCTTGGCATAGTCCCACAAAATTTGACATATCTTTTTAAAAAATGTCAACCTTTCACATGACACATATCTTTGGGTTTAATACCATCAATTCTCATTTTCAAATCAGTCCATAATTTCTAGTTCATGATTTTTTAGGTTGGTCCTTACCTTCAAACGCTCACTTTTGAGATTGATTTTTACCTTTCAATTCTCATTTTTGAATCAGTCCCTAATTTTTGATTCACCCATTTGAGGTCATTCCTTACCTTCCGATACTCTCTTTTGAGATTGAACCCTACCTTTCAATTCTCATTTTCAAATTAGTCCCTAATTTCTTATTCACTACTTTTGAGATCAGTCCTTAACTTCCGACGCTCTCTTTTGAGATTGATCCTTACCTTTCAATTCTCATTTTCGAATCAGTCCCTAATTTCAGATTCGCTACTTTTGAGGTCGATCCTTACCTTCCGACGCTCTCTTTTGAGATTGATCCCTTCCTTTAAATTCTCATTTTTGAATCAGTCCCTAATTTTTGACTACTTTTGAGGTCTATCCATACCTTCGACGCTATCTTTTGAGATTGATCCTTACCTTTCAATTCTCATTTTTGAATTAGTCCCTAATTTCTGATTCACTACTTTTGAGGTCGGTCCTTACGTTCCTACGATCTCTTTTGAGATTGATCCTTACCTTTCAATTCTCATTTTTGAATTAGTCCCTAATTTAAGATTCACTACTTTCGAGGTTGGTCCTTACCTTCCGACGCTCTCATTTGAGATTGATCACTACCTTTCAATTCTCTTTTTTTAATCAATCCTTAAATTCAGGTTCACCTTTTTTAGGTCGGTTCTTACCGTCTGATACTCTCAATCTCTACCTTTCAATTCTCATTTTCGAATCAGTCCCTAATTTTTGATTCACCTTTTTGAGGTCGGTCCTGACCTTTTGATGTTCTCTTTTGAGATTGATCTTTACCTTTTAATTCTCATTTTTGATTCAGTCTCTAATTTATGATTCACCCTTTTGAGGTCGGCCCTTACCTTTCGACATTCTCTTTTGAGATTGATCATTAGCTTTCAACTATTGTCAGCGCTATTTCGAGGGTATGTAGGGAGTTGCCCGTAAGAAGCTGTCGGTCACCAGAATCGAAATCCCGTCGCCCGCTTCGGAAGGATGTTGGAGTGTGAAATCAAACTGATCCATATTTTTCATAGTTTAAAATAAAAGTGCATTGTACCTCAAATCCTGTATCTATCCCGAAGGATAAACACAAGACTTGAGTATGAGGCTCAATCAAATAAACTAAGGAAAGTATGACGACTGTTTGGTCTGCGAAACCTTTGTATTTGATTACAAGTTCCATTATTTGATATAAAGGGTCCAATAGGGTTTATATAAAGCTGGGTTTGGAAATGATTCCTATAAGGGCAAGCCTCTATAGTTAATTACATCTTAAATGACCAAAGTCACTCAAGAAGACTTTCGATAATATCAGGAAATATTATCTTCAAGGAGTTTCAAAGGGTAGGACTCTCCAATGAGATCAGACATAAAGGTGTAAAAGAGGATTGGTTCAAGTTTTTAACATTTTATTGTAGAATCCAAAGGAAGAAGAACTAGGGGATGTCATGGATCCAGAGGAGAATCCGGTGACTTCCCCAGCTATCCTAATGTTTGGCTTCAGTTTTGAGGAGAAATATTTAGGTGTTCCGGTGACTTCCTAAGCTATCCTAATGTTTTGCTTCAATTTTAAGGAGAAATATTTGGGTGTTTCATCCTGCCAATTTTATTAGTTAGGGATTACATTCGCGTGAAAGGATCACACAAAAAGCCTAGAAGATATGAGGATTTAGGTCCTGACAAATGACAACCTCAGAATCGTAAGACGAGTTAGGGCTTATATTGTATAGCAGGGCTGTACAAAAGCCTAAAGATAAGGTGAGGTGAGTTAGGGCTTATATTATATAACAGGGCTATACAAAGGCCTAAAGATAAGGTGAGGATTTATGAGTTAGGGCTTATATTGTATAGCAGGGCTATACAAAGGCCTAAAGATAAGGTGAGGATTTATATTTCATAAGAAGACAACCTCAAAATCCTATGGCTTGGTTGTTTATATCTAAGGAAGGAAGATTGGTTTAGCTAGGGAAGATAGGTTTTGCTGTTGAAGATGGTCGTGCTACCCACCATGCTAGCTCCGAGCTTCTGCCGCGATGAGTTTGAGTTTTCTAGTGTGTCAAGTTATAATGTCAAATCAGGTGGCCCTATGGTTGAAGTTCTTTAAATTTTATGAGGGCATATTAAAGTTGATTAGAGCAACATCGGTTAGGATCCTACGGTTCCCTCATCCCGACACCATTATTTTCTATTGGATTCACTTAGTCCAAATGAACTTACTAAACCTAACTTAATGAATTCCATAATTTCATTTAGACTATGGGAAGTCTGATTAGTAACCTTAGGTTACCTCCTCTGTGGGATTCCTGATCATCCAATAGAGACATCTTAATTTAGTTGCAATTGTAATTTTGTGTGACGTTTGTGATTAAATTTTGAGTTGTTTTATATTTTGAATGTTGTGGCGATGGATTTTATCTTGGTTGATTGTAGTTTTGATTTTGGTTATCCTGGTAGTTTTAGTTTTCATGCAGGGTGGAGTCATTGTTTAGCATGCAAGTTTGCAGGTATGAAAACACAGTATGAAAGTACAAGAAAGACAACACTGAAAACTGTAAAAAGCGTACCTGGTGAGTCTTCTCGTTCCACCACCTGAAACTTAAAAATGCATGTGAGGGCATTTATGAAGAGCAGGATAAGTAAAGTTCTGGTGGTTTTTATTTTGGTCAGTCCTTAAAAGTTTAATGAATGATGATTTGATTGAGCAAAGTATATTAAGTTTAATAGACCTCTTAGGAATCCAACAAGTTAGGAGGAGGGAGCAGGTCCATGCCTCCCTCTCACCAACTGGTGAAAAGCCTCGAGTCCATTTAAACTTATTATAATGTAGGTCCATGCCTCTCTCTCACCAACTAGTGAAAAGCCTCGAGTCCATTTAAACTCATTATGTTGTTTAGTGTTTCATCCTGTGAATACTTCTAATGCTCAGTGAACATTGATGTCTTAATTGTCCCTAAGAATGGGGTAATTATCATTTATCTTTTAATTTGAATATTATGTGAGTGAATTTCCTTAAAGGGCAAGTTGGTGTAACCTGAACACTTAGCCAATTTTTTAATTAGTCTTACTGGTGTTTCAAGGATGTTTGATTATGTTGTGTTTATTTCTCTAATCCTCATTTAGTCAATTTTGATTTGGCTTAGGCATAGTGGTGTTTCAATGATATTGATTATGTTATGTTTATTTCTCTAATCCTCATTTAGTCAATTTTTTATTTGGCCTAAGTCACCACTATGCCCTTAGGATCTAGGTGAGTGTCTTAATTTATTTTGAAAAGGTTAAGTTTTAAGTGGTCATGATTCATGGTTTGGATTTTATTTAAAAAAACAAAATAGGAGTATTAAATCGATTAATTTTTGACTTCAAAAGTCATACCCCTAAGTCCAGGATCATTTAATTTTAATAAACTTCCAAATTTCAATAATTTAGAAATTTATTAACATAATTAAGAAAGTGATATTGGTTTCTACCAATTAACTCCTTGTGTCCCAAACATCAAATAAATTAATTAACGTCAGAGGTTGCCCATTTCCCTCCTTGACTTAAGCCTAAATGTTAATTAAGGCTAGATTTCCAAAATTACACATTTTCCCCTAAGGCTCTAACACTTCATAATTTGTCAAATTCAATTCAAATGACTTTGAAATTTTTATCCTACTTCATTCATGGGTCAATTAAGACATCAGAAGAGAAAATGTGATTTTTCAGAATTTAACTTATTTTACATAATTATTTTCATGCAAAAATAGGATTTTTCAAAGAAAATTCCTAACTTGACCAAGTTATGTCCTAATCCCTTGAAATTTTTACTCGAGCTGGACCTAGACTAGACAAGCCTTTGGACCAAATTTCATGATTTTTAGAATTCTTTGTGATTTATCATAATTATTTTAAGTTCTGGGTTATTTAATAAAAATAAAATATTTTAAATGATGAAAATTAACTTTTTTATCTTTGACAAATCTCTCTGAGGTGAGAGAACCCAGAAGGCAAATTTCATTTTTTTTCTGATTTTTCTTTGATTTATTGGAATTATTTTTATTGAAAACACATTTTTAGCCTTTAAAAATTATTTTAGGCTTTGAAATTCAATATCTTTATTTATAAAATCAGGAAAAATATTCTAATTGTTCTTAAGTAATTAGGAAGCAATTTAGAACATTGCCATGAAACTTGTTATTGTTGTGTTTTTTATGAATTTTTAATCATTTTAAATATTTAAAATAGGCTAAAAATCAAGTTTTTATTCTAAATATTATTTTATTTTATAAAAAATCCTTGATCACAGAGAACTCAAAAAACTAAGTTTCATAATTTTTTGAGTTGTATTTTGATTTTTAAAAATCATTTAGGTGTCAAAGGTAGTATTTATCTTTAAAAGTCAACTTAAGTTATCAAATGAACTCAAAATATTTTGAAATTTTTATAGTGAGTTCTATGGATCATAAACCACAGTGGAGATAACAAATAAAGTCATTTAATTGTTTATATTTTCTAAAATTAAATTTTTTAATGATTTAGTGTTTGTAAAATTTAAGTGCATTTTAAATGACTTGACCCATGAAATTATTTCCAAAAGCTTCTCTAGTCATGGTGGACCTTCCAAATTTTTCTTAGAATTTTCTAATCAATAT
>JXCR01147998.1:23493-56212 GCA_002079205.1 Phalaenopsis hybrid cultivar
CTTTGATCTGTATGCATAGAATTATATTAGATGAATAATATAAACCAATAGTTGATCCACAAAGAAGATTAAATCCTATGATAAAAGAAGTAGTTAAGAAAGAAATTTTGAAATGGTTAGACACTGGAATTATATATCCTATTTCAGATAGTGCGTGGGTAAGTCTAACTCATTGTGTTCCTAAGAAAGGAGGAGTGACTGTTGAAACAAAAGAAAATAATGAATTAATTCCTATCAGACAAGTTATTGGATGACGTATTTGCATTGATTATAGAAAATTAAACACTTTAACCAGGAAAGATCACTTCCCTTTACCCTTTAAAGATCAAATAGTAGATAGACTTGCTGGGCACAAATATTTTTATTTTTTAGATGGATATACTGGTTACCATCAAATTCCTATTGCTCCTGAGGATCAAGAAAAGACAACATTTACTAGTCCTTTTGGAACTTTTGCTTTTCAAAGAATGTCTTTTGAATTATGTAATACACCTGCAACATTCTAGAGATGTATGATATTTATATTTAGTAAGTTAATTGATGATAGATTGGAAGTATTTATGGTTGATTTCTTTGTATTTGGAACATCATTTGATGCATGCTTAAATTATCTTGAGAAAGTTTTGGAGTTATGAGAAAGAACCAATTTAGTTCTGAATTAGGAGAAATGTCAATTTATTGTTGCAGGAGGAATTGTATTAGGGCATAAAATTTCTGAAGATAGTATGGAAGCAGACCCTGCAAAAATTCAAGTTATATCTAAACTAACACCTCCTACTAATGTAAGNGAAGTTAATTGACGATGGGCTGGAAGTATTTATGGATGATTTCTCTATATTTGGAACATCATTTGACGCATGCTTAAATTACCTTGAAAAAGTTTTAGAATTATGCAAAAGAACTAATTTGGTTCTAAATTAGGAGAAATGTCAATTTATGGTTGCATGAGGAATTGTGTTAGGGCAAATTTTAGAANGTTGTGTTAGGGCATAAAATTTTGAAAGATGGTATGGAAACGGACCCTGCAAAAATCCAAGTTATATCTAAACNGTTTTGGAGTTATGAAAAAGAATTAATTTGGTTCTAAATTGGGAGAAATGCCAATTTATGGTTTTAGGAGGAATTGTGTTAGGGCATAAAATTTTGGAAAATGATATAGAAGCAGACCCTGCAAAAATTCAAGTTATATCTAAACTCAAAAGCTCCTACTAAAGTAAGAGAGGTTAGGAGTTTTCTTGGACATGTTAGATTTTACAGGCATTTTATTAGAGATTTTTCAAAAATTACCAAACCTCTAAGCCAACTTTTAGAAAAGGACAAGAAATTTGAATTTACTGAAAGNTATAAAAATCATAAAAGTAATAAAACTCATGGAAATGTTCTAAATTGTTTCCTAATCACTTAGGAACAATTAGAATATTATCCCTGATAAAGATATTGAATTTCAAAGCTTAAAAATAATTTTTAAATGCTAAAAATGAGTTTTCACTAGATATGTTCTAAATTGCTTCCTAATCACTTAGGAACAATTAGAATATTTTTCCTGATTCTCTAAATAATCATGGAAATGTTCTAAATTGTTTCCTAATCACTTAGGAACAATTAAAATATTTTTCCTGATTTTCTAAATAAAGATATTTATTTTCCCAATCACTTAGGAACAATTAGAATATTTTTCCTGATTTTCTAAATAAAGATATTTAATTTCAAATAATTTTTAAAAGGCTAAAATCACTAAAATAATTTCAATAAATCAAAGAAAAATATGAAAAATATAAAATTTGCTCCTTTGATCAATAAATCAAAGAAAAATCAGAAAAATATAAAGTTTTCTCCTCTGAGTTCTCTGACCTTAGGGAGATCTTTCAAAAATACAAAACTTAATTCAATAAATCAAGGGAAAACCAAAAAAATAAGGCTAAAAATGAGTTTTCACTAAAACAATTCCAATAAATCAAGGAAAAATCAGAAAATATAAAATTTGCACCTCTAAGTTCTTTGACCTTAGGGAGATTTTTCAAAAATACAAAACTTAATTTTTCACCATTTAAAATATTTTATTTTTATTAAATAACCTAGAACTTAAAATAATTCTAATAAAGCAGAGAGAATTCAAAAAATTGTGAAATTTGATCCAAAGGCTCCTCTAGTCTAGGTCTACCTCCAGTAAAAATTTCAAGGGATTAACCTTGGTCAAGTTAGGAATTTTCCTTTAAAAATCCTATTTTTGCATGAAAATAAATATGTAAATTAAATTAAATCTTGAAGAATCACATTTCCTCCTCTGATGTCTCAATTCACCCATGAATGAGGTAGAGTAAAAATTTCAAAGTCACTTGAATTGAATTTGACAAATTATGAGATGTTAGGGCCTTAGGGGCAAATGTGTAATTTTGGAAACCTTACCTTAATTAACACTTAGGCCTAATTCAAGGAGGGAAAATGGGTAACCTCTGATCTTAATCAATTATTTGATGCTTGAAACACAAGGAGGGTTAATTGGTAGAAACCAATCTCACTTTCTTAATTAAGATTAATAAATTTCTAAATTATCAAAATTTGGAAGCTTATTAAAATTAAATGATCCTTGACTTACGGGTATGACTTCTGAAGTCAATAACTAATCAATTTAATACCCCAATGTTGAATTTCAAATAAAATTCAAATCATGAATCTTGCCAGCTTAAAACTTAACCCTCTAATTAAGACACTCACCTAGGTCTTAAAGGGTTTAGTGGTGACTTAGGCTAAATCAAAAATACTAAATGAGGAGATTAGAGAAATAAACATAATTAATCAACATCCTTAAAACACCACTAAGCCCAATTAGGTTTAAAAATTTGGCTAAGTGTTCAAATTACACTGACTTGCCTCTTTAAGGGTCACTAAGCCCAATTAGGATTAAAAATTTGGCTAAGTGTTCAAATTACACTAACTTCCCCTTCGCAAGTCCAATTAGGATTAAAATTTGGCTAAGTGTTCAAATTACAATAACTTGCCCCTTTAAGGCGTCCAATTAGGATTAAAAATTTGGCTAAGTGTTCAAATTACACTAACTTGCCCTTTTAAGGGTCCTCATAAACTAAATGATGATTAGAGAAATAAACATAATTATATCAAACATCCTTGAAACACCACTAAGCCCAATTATGAGGATTAGAGAAATAAATATAACTAAATCAAACATCCTTGAAACACCACTAAGCCCAATTAGGTTTAAAAATTTTGCTAAGTGTTCAAATTACACTAACTTGCCTCTTTAAGGGTCTTCACCCACAATTTGGCTAAGTGTCCAAATTACACTAACTTGCCCCTTTAAGGGACTTCACCCACATAATTCTTAAATTAAATCACAAGTGATAATTACCCTATTCTTAGGGATAATTAGGACATCAATGTTCACTGAGCATTAAGGATATTTACAGGATGAACAACCCTATTCTTATGGATAATTGAGACATCAATGTTCACTGAGTAATAAGGGTATTTACAGGATGAACCATTAAGCCTTAGGGATAATTAAGACGCTAATGTTCACTCAGTAATAAGGGTATTTACAGGATGAACTATTAAGCAACATAATAAGTACTCGAGGCTTTTGACTAGTTGATGAGAGGGAGGCATGGACCTGCTTCCCTCTCCTAACTTGTTGGATACCTCAGAGGCTATTAAAACTTCATTATTCTTTAATGAAATCATCCTTAATTAAAATTTTAAGGACTCACCAAGATACAACATAGAGTTAGGAAAACCCCTCAGAACTCTACCTTTCCTGCTCTTCATAAATGCCCTCACATGCATTTTAAGTTTCAGGTGGTGAAACGAGAAGACTTGCCAGGTACACTTTAATAGTTTTCAGCATTGTCTTTCTTGTACTTTCATACTGTACTTTTGAACCTGCAAATTTGCATGCTAAACAACGATGTCACTCTGCATGAAAACTAAAACTATCAGGATAACCACATAACCATAACCATAACCATAACCAAATCAAAACTAAAATCAACCAAGATAAAATTCACCGCCATAACATTCAAAATATAAAACAACTCAAAAATTTAATCACAAACATTACGGAATGATCAGGAATCCCTCGGAGGAGGTAACCTACGGTTGCTAACGAGGCTTCCCACGGTTTAAATGAAATTATGGAATTCATTAAGTTGAGTTTAGTAAGTTCATTTGGACTAAGTGAATCCAATAGAAAATAATGGTGCCAGAACGAGGGAATCGTAGGATCCTAACTGGTGTCGCTCCAATCAAATTTAATATGCCCTCATAAAATTTAAAGAACTTCAACCATAAAGCCACCTGATTTTATATTATAACTTGACATGCTAGATAACTCAAACTCGTCGTGGCGAGGAGCTTGGAGCTAGCATGGTGGGCAGCACGACTATCTTCAACAGCAAAACCTTTCTTCCCCAACTAAATCAATCTTCCTTCCTTAAACTTAAACAACAAAGCTATAAGACTTCGAGGTTGCTTGTTTATGCAATGTAAATCCTCACGTTATCTTTAGGCCTTTGCATAGCCCTGCTATACAATATAAGCCCTAACTCGTCTTAGGATTCCGAGGTTGTAGTTTGTCACGACCTAAATCCTCACATCTTCCAAGCTATTTGCGTGATCATTTCACATGAATGTAAGCCCTAAACTAATAAAATTGGCAGGATGAAACACCTAAATATTTCTCCTCAAAACTGAAGCCAAACATTAGGATAGCTTGGGAAGTCATCGAGGTTCTCCTCTGGATCCATGACATCCCTTAGTTCCTTTTCCTTTGGATTATACAATAAAATGTTCCAAATTTGAATCAATCTTTTTTCACACCTTTACATCCGATTTCATTGAAGAGTCCCAACCTTTGAAATTCCTTGAAGATATTTTTTTTCTTGATTTTTATCGAGAGTCTTCTTAAGTGACTTTGGTCATTTAAGATGTAATTAACTATAGGGGCTTGCCCTTATACGAAGCATGTCTGAACCCAGCTTAATCCTTTATATTTAATAGGGGAACTTGTCGGCAAATACAAAGGTTTCGCAGAACAAACAGACGTCATACTTTCCTTAGTTTATTTGATCGAGCCTCATCATCAATTCTTGTGTTTATCCTTCAGGATAGATACATGATTTGAGGTACAATGCTCTTTCATTTTAAACTATGAAAATTATGGGGTCAGTTTGATTTCAATTTGAGGTACAATGCTCTTTCATTTTAAACTATGAAAAATATGGGGTCAGTTTGATTTCATCTTCAATGTCCTTCCGAAGCAGGTGACGGGATTTTGATTCCAGCGACCGACAACTTCTTACAGGCAACCCCACAAACTAATCCGAAATAACGCTGACAGTATCCATGATTCTAATGCAATATCTATGTTAGCTTCGCAGATTGCTGCAATATCAAAGAATTAAAAGAGTAGCTAGTATCCATGATTCTAATGCAATATCTATGTTAGCTTCACAGATTGCTGCAATATCAAAGAAATTAGATGTGGGATGAATTATTCTCCAACACCTCTTGTGATGGAAGAGAATTCATCTGGGCAATTTGTGGATATGCTTCGTAGATTGCTGCAATATCAAAGAAATTAGATCATTATGGGATGAATTATTCTCCAACCCTATGATTGAAGAGAATTCATCTAGGCAATTTGTGGATATTCAACCTTCATATGAGACTTTAAATGCTATTTATAGACCCAACAACCCTTATTCAAATTATTATAACCCAGGTTGGAAGAATCATCTAAATTTTAATTGGAATAACAATTCTTCTACAAACCAACAATGGGCAAACAACTCAGTGAACCCATTAGGAAATTCATCCAACCAGGGAAATGTTAATAAACAATGGGCAAACAACCCAGTGAACCCATTAGGAAATTCATCCAACCAAGAAAATGTTAACTATGGCGAACAACCCAGTGAACCCATTAGGAAATTCATCCAACTAAGGAAATGTTAACTATAGACCTTAAGTTGGAAGATCATCCAAATTTTAATTGGAATAACAATTCTTCTACAAATCAACAATGGGAAAACAACCCAATAAACCCATTAAAAATTCATCCAACCAAGGAAATGTTAATTATAGACCTTCTTATCCTCCAGGATTTAACAGTAACACTCAAATTAAGGAAAAAAATTTGTCTATGCAAGAGCTGATATTAAACATAGGTCAACAATTGCAGAATCAAGAAAATCAATTAAATATTCAAGAAAATCAATTACAAAATCAAGGGACTGCTATTAAGAATATTGAAAATCAGTTGGGGCATATCGCTACTGTACTTAGTAACTGAACTTTGGGAACTTTTCCTAGTACTGTGGAACCAAATCCTAAAGATCAAGAAAAAGAACAGATAAACATCGCTACTACGCTTAGTAACCGAACACTAGGAACTTTTCCTAGTACTGTGGAACCAAATCCTAAAGATCAAGGAAAAGAACAAATCAAAACGATTGAATTACAAAGTGGAAAAGAATTGGAAACAAGGGTGCAAAAAGAAACTAAAATTGAAAAAGAGTATTATGAAGTGGAAAAGAATTGAAAATAAGAGTACAGAAAGAAGCGAAAATTGAAAAAGAGAAAGTGGATACCGACAAAGAAAAGGATCATGAGTACCCAAATTTAGAATATCCACTTACACCAATGAAAATTACTGTGGAGAAACCTCCACCACTGTTTCCTCAAAGATTGAAGCAAAATAAAGAGAATAAACAATTTTCAAAATTTTTAGAAATTATTAAGAAGTTAACGGTGAATATTCCCTTCGTAGAAGCTTAAAAAAATAAATAATTCTCCAAGTTTTTAGAAATTCTTAAGAAGTTAACGGTAAATATTCCCTTCGTAGAAGCTTAATTTTCCAAGTTTTTAGAAATTCTTAAGAAGTTAACGGTAAATATTCCCTTTGTAGAAGCTTTAGAGCAAATGTCTAATTTTGTGAAATTTATGAAAGATATGCTGAACAAGAAAAGGAAGTTCACTGATAACAAAACTGTTGCACTTAGCGAAAAGTGTAGTGCAATTATTCAGAAAAAGCTTCCCGAAAAATTGAAGGATCCTGGTAGTTTCACTATACCGCGTGCTATCGGTGAAAAATTTTATGGAAGAGGTTTATGTGATTTGGGAGCCAGCATTAATCTTATGCCTCTATCAATATTCAAAAGATTAGGATTAGGAGAAGTCTCACCTACTTTTGTAACTCTTTAGTTAGTGGATTGTTTAGTTACATATCCTAAGGGAGTTATAGAAGATGTGTTAGTAAAAGTTGATAAATTTATCTTTCTATGGATTTCACTTTAGATATGGAGGAAGATAAAGAAATACCTATAATTTTAGGGAGAACATTTTTAGCTACTGGGATATGGAGGAAGATAAAGAGATACCTATCATTTTAGGGAGACCATTTTTAGCTACTGGAAAAGCTATGATAGATGTTCAAAATGATAATTAACTATGAGAGTTAACGATCAAGAAGTGACTTTTAACATTGTGAAATCTATGAAATCTATCATTTTAGGGAGACCATTTTTAGCTACTTTGTGGATTTCATTGTTCTAGATATGGAGGAAGATAAAGAAATACCTATCATTTTAGGGAGACCATTTTTAGCTACTGGAAAAAGCATTTTAGATATAGAGGAAGATAAAAAAATACCTATCATTTTAGGGAGACCATTTTTAGCTACTGGAAAAGCTATGGAGAAAGATAAAGAAATACCTATAATTTTAGGGAGACCTTTTTTAGCTACTGGAAAAGCTATGATTAGATGTTTAAGAAGATAAAGAAATACCTATCATTTTATGGAGACCATTTTTAGCTACTGGAAAAGCTATGATAGATGTTCAAAGGATATGGAGGAAGATAAAGAAATACTTATCATTTTAGGGAGACCATTTTTAGCTACTGGAAAAGCTATGATAGATGTTCAAAAAGAAGAATCGTTTTAGGGAGACCATTTTTAGCTACTGGAAAAGCTATGATAGATGTTCAAAAAGGAGAATTAATGAGAGTAAACGATCAAGAAGTGACTTTTAATATTGTAAAATCTATGAAATACCTTGCTGTTGAAAGAGATAAAAAGACCATTTTTAGCTACTGGAAAAGCTATGATAGATGTTCAAAAAGGAGAATTAACTATGAACACCATTTTTAGCTACTGGAAAAGCTATGATAGATGTTCAAAAAGGAGAGTTAACTATGAGAGGGAGATCATTTTTAGCTACTGGAAAAGCTATGATAGATGTTTAAAAAGGAGAATTAACTATGAGAGTTACGATCAAGAAGTGACTCTTAGCATTGCAAAATCTATGAAATACTCTGCTGTTGAAAGAGATAATGAATATTTTTGCAAGGAAATTAGTGAACATCTATTGAATGAACATTTTAAAGAAAATTTTGAAGAGAAAAAACAATTTGAAGAGACTGATGAAGTTATTTTGGACGAATTAAAAAATGAAAAATTAGATTATGCTTAGGAAAGATTTGAGATGCTGAATATTACAGAAAATGCTAATAAAAATCTATTTCCGTAAATTATAAAACCACCTGAACTTGAGTTGAAAATATTGTCTAACCACTTGAAGTATGTGTTTCTGGGAGACTCATACATTACCTGTTATTATATCTCCAGAATTAAATGATTTGCAAGAGCAAAGACTGTTAGATACATTAAAAAGATATAAGAAAGATTTTGGTTGGACCTTAGCTGATATTCAAATGCTGTTAGATACATTGAAAAGATATAAGAAAGCTTTTGGTTGGACCTTAGCTGATATTAAGGAATCAATCCTTCGATCTGTATGCACATAAATATATTAGATGAACAATATAAAACAAGAGTTGATCCACAAAAAAAATTAAACCCAATGATGAAAGAAGTAGTTAAGAAGGAAATTTTGAAATGGTTAGACACTGGAACAATGATGAAAGAATTAGTTAAGAAGGAAATTTTGAAATGGTTAGACACTGGAATTATATATCCTATTTCAGATAATGGGTAAAAAAGGAAATTTTGAAATGGTTAGACACTAGAATTATATATCCTATTTCAGATAGTGCACAGAGGAAATTTTGAAATGGTTAGACACTGGAATTATATATCCTATTTCAGATAGTGCGTGGGTAATAAATTTTGAAATGGTTAGACACTGGAATTATATATCCTATTTCAGATAGTGCATGAGTAAGTTTATTCATTGTGTTCCTAAGAAAGGAGTGACTGTTGAAACAAAATAAAATAATCAATTAATACCTATCAGACAAGCTCCTAAAAAAGGAAGAGTGACTGTTGAAACAAAAG
Source organism: Phalaenopsis hybrid cultivar (assembly GCA_002079205.1). Classification (NCBI taxonomy): domain Eukaryota; kingdom Viridiplantae; phylum Streptophyta; class Magnoliopsida; order Asparagales; family Orchidaceae; genus Phalaenopsis; species Phalaenopsis hybrid cultivar. The sequence goes on from JXCR01147998.1 coordinate 32,804, forward strand.
AAAATAATGAATTAATACCTATCAGACTCGTAAAAAGGAGTGACTGTTGAAACAAAAGAAAATAATGAATTAATACATATCCAAAAAGTTACTGGGTGAAAGGTGAGTGACTGTTGAAACAAGATAGTGCGTGGGTAAGTCCAATTCATTGGGTTCCTAAGAAAGGAGGAGTGACTGTTGAAACAAAATACAATAATGAATTAATACCTATCATACAAGTTACTGGGTGGCGTATTTGCATTGATTATAGAAAATTGAACACTGCCACCAGGAAAGATCACTTCCCTTTACCCTTTTTAGACCAAATAGTAGATAGACGTGCTGGGCACAAATATTTTTATTTTTTAGATGGATATACCGATTACCATCAAATTCCTATTGCTTCGGAGGATCAAGAAAAGACAACATTTACTAGTCCTTTTGGAACTTTTGCTTTTCGAAGAATGCCTTTTAGATTATGTTATGCACCTTCAACATTTCAGAGATGTATGATGTCTATATTTAGTAAGTTAATTGATGATGGATTGAAAATATTTATGGATGATTTCTCTATATTTAGGACATCATTTGACGCATGCTTAAATTATCTTGAAAAAGTTTTGGAGTTATGCGAAAGAACTAAAATATCATTTGACGCATGCTTAAATTACCTTGAAAAAGTTTTGGAGTTATGCGAAAGAACTAATTGAGAAATGTCAATTTATAGTTGCAGGAGGAATTGCGTTAGGGCATAAAATTTCAGAAGATGGTATGGAAGCAGACCCTACAAAAATTCAAGTTATATCTAAATTAACACCTCCTACTAATGTAAGATAGGTTAGGAGTTTTCTTGTACATGTTAGATTTTACAAGCGTTTTATTAAAGATTTTTCAAAAATTACTGAACCTCTATGCCAACTTTTAGAAAAGGACAAGAAATTTGAATTTACTGAAAGCTGTTTAAATGCCTTTGAGTTACTAAAGAAAAAATTAATAACAGCCCCTATTATAATTTCACCTAACTGGGAGAAACCATTTGAAATGATGTGTGATGCTAGTGATTATGCTATTGGAGCTGTTCTTAGACAAATGTATGAAAATATTTGTAAAGTTATATACTACGCTAATAAAACTCTTAATGATGCACAAATTAACTATACTATTACTGAAAAAGAGTTACTGGCCATTGTGTATGCTTTAGACAAATTTAGATCTTATTTAATTGGAGCTAAATGTATTGTGCATACTGATCACTTTGCTATTAAATATCTAAAGATCTTATTTAATTGGAACTAAATGTGTTGTGCACACTAATCATTCTGCTATTAAATATCTGATGCAAAAGAAGGATGCCAAACCAAGGTTAATTAGATGGATACTTTACTATTAAATATCTGATGCAAAAGAAGGATGCCAAACCAAGGTTGATTAGATGGATACTTTTGAAAGAATTTGATTTTGTGGTTATTGATAGAAAGGGAACTGATAATCAAATTATTGATCATTTGTTCTTATGCAAAAGAAGGATGTCAAACCAAGGTTGATTAGATGGATACTTTTGATGCAAGAATTTGATGTAGTTATTGTTAGAAAGGAAACTGATAATCAAATTGCTGATCATTTGTCAAAATTAGAAAACTAGGAATTATCTGACACTGACAATGAAATTACAGACAATTTCCCTGATGAACAACTTTATAATATCTGAAAAATACCATGGTATGTTGATATTGTTGACTATATTGTAAGTGATATTTCGCCACCTATGCTGACACTGCAACAACAAAGAAAATTCATTCATGATGCGAAAACATATTTTTGGGATGAGCCTTATTATATAAACAATGTAAGGATATTATTATGAGGAGTGTACTTTATGATGAAACTGATCTAATCATTCAGATATGTCATGATTTTGAATTTTGAGGACATTTTGAGATTGATAAAACTGCTTATAAAATTTTACAAGCTGGATTTTTTTGACCTACTATCTTTGGAGATGTTTTTAGATACATAAAAACTTTTGATCGATGTCAACGAGTAGGCAATATATCCATGAGAAATGAAATGCCTCTGAATTTCATGTTAGAAGTTGACATCTTTGATGTGTGGGAATTAGATTTCATGGGACCATTTATTCCTTAATTTGGGAACTTATGTATATTAATTGCAGTAGACTACATTTCTAAGTGGATTGAAGCACAAGCTTTACCTCGTTGTGGCGGTAAAGGTGTTTCAAGATTTTTAATGAAAAATATTTTCACTAGATACTGAATGCCAAGAATGATTATCACTGATGGAGGATCCCATTTTAGAAATAAATACATTCAGAGATTGACAGAAATTTAATATTATTCATAGAATCTCTACTGCCTATCATCCTCAAACCAGTGGGTTGGCTGAAGTTTCTAATAGAGAGATTAAACAAAGTTTAATATTATTCATAGAATCTCTCTGCCTATCATCCTTAAACCAAGGGGTTAACTGAAGTTTTTAATAGAGAGATTAAACAAATACTTGAAAAGACTGTAAACCCTAGTAGAGTAGATTGGTCCACTAGACTGGATAACGCATTATGGGCTTACAGGACTGCTTATAAAACTCCTATTGGAATGACTCCTTACAGACTAATTTTTGGAAAGACTTGTCACTTACCAGTAGAATTGGAGCATAAAGCATATTGGGCGATTAAAGAATTCAATTGTAATATGAAAGATGCTGGTAAGAAGAGATTGTTACAATGAAATGAATTAGAAGAACTAAGAAATGAATCTTATGATAACGACAGGTTTTATAAGGAGAAAATAAAGTTATGGCTGTTGACCTCACTTTTGGTTGAGGTCTAGAAACTTCTTTGGTAGCCTAGGTCTAGCCATAGGACTTTCCTANTAGTTATGGCATGATCGGAAGATTAACCAAAAGAACTTTGAACCAAGATAAGAAGTTTTGCTTTACAATACTAGGCTGAAGTTATTCTCTGGAAAATTGAAGTCTCATTGGTTAGGGTCATTTACTGTGACTCAAGTTTATACTAAGGAGCTGTTGAAATTGAAGATCAAAAAACGGGAAATAAATTTAAAGTAAATGGACATAGATTAAAACCACATTATGAGGGTAAAAGACCAAATATTAAAGAGGTTTTAATGATCAGTCAACCTGAATAACACCTGAATAGGTCGGGCTGACGACGTTAAAACTAAGCGCTTTATGGGAGGCAACTTATATTTATCTTTATTTTTATAGTAATTATAGTAGTTTTTATTTGAGATTATCGCTAGTTTATNAGAAAGAAGAGATTGTTACAATTAATTGAATTGGAAGAATTAAGAAATGAGTCTTATCATAACGACNTATTTTGAAAGATGCTGGTAAGAAGAGATTGTTACAATTAAATGAATTGGAAGAATTAAGAACAAAGAATTCAGTTATAATTTGAAAGATGCTGGTAAGAAGGAATTGTTACAATTAAATGAATTGGAAGAAATAAGAAATGAATCTTATGATAACGACAAAATTTATAAGGAAAANATAAGAAGAGATTGCTACAATTAAATGAATTTGAAGAATTAAGAAATGAATCTTATGATAACGACATAATTTATAAGAAGAAACTAAAGTTATGGCATGATTGGAAGATTAACCAGAAGAGATTTGAGCCAGGACAAGATGTTTTACTTTACAATACTAGGCTGAAGTTATTTCCTAAGAAATTGAAGTCTCGTTGGTTAAGACCCTTTACTGTGACTCAGGCTTATACTTATGGAGGTGTTAAAATTGAAAATCAGAAGACTGGAAATAAATTTAAAGTAAATGGACATAGATTGAAACCATATTTTGAGGGTAAAAGACCAAATTTTCATGAGGTTTTAATGATCAGTCAACCTGAATAGTTCGGGCTGACGACGTTAAACCAAACGCTTTATGGGAGACAACCCATAGTTATCTTTATTTTTATTGCGATTATAGTAGTTTTTATTTGAAATTATCGTTAGTTTGTGGTCNCCATGATCAAAAGATTAACAAAAAGAACTTTGAACCAGGACAAGTTTTTCTTTACAATACACGGTTGAAGTTATTCCCTGGGAAATTGAAGTCTCGTTGGTTAGGGCCATTTACTGTGACTCAAGTTTAAACTTACAGAGCTATTGAAATTGAAGATCAGAAAACGGGAAATAGATTTAAAGTAAATGGACACAGATTAGAGTTGAAGATCGGAAGGAAATAGATTTAAATTAAATGGACACAGATTAAAACCATATTATGAGGGTAAAAGACCAAATTGGAAATAGATTTAAAGTGAATGGACACAGATTAAAACCATATTTTGAGGGTAAAAGACCAAGTAAATGGACACAGAATAAAACCATATTATGAGGGTAAAAGACCAAATTTTAAAGAGGTTTTAATGAGACCTTTTACTGTGACTCAAGTTTATACTTACGGAGCTGTTGAAATTGAAGATCAAAAGACTAGAACATATTTAAAGTAAATGGACATAGATTAAAACCATATTATGAGGGTAAAAGACCAAATTTTAAAGAGGTTTTANATAATTATAATTTGAAAGATGCAGGTAAGAAGTCATTGTTACAATTAAATGAATTAGAAGAATTAAAAATGAATCTTATGATAACGACAAAATTTATAAGGAAAAACTAAAGTTATGGCATGATCGAAAGATTGACCAAAAGAATTTTGAACCAGGATAAGAAGTTTTGCTTTACAATTCTAGGCTAAAGTTATTCCCTGGAAAATTGAAGTCTCGTTGGTTAGGGCCATTTACTGTGACTCAAGTTTACACTTACGGAGCTGTTGAAATTGAAGATAAAAAAATTGGAAATAGATTTAAAGTGAATGGACACAAATTAAAACCATATTTTGAGGATAAAAGACCAAATTTTTCAACAGGTTTTAATGATTAGTCAACCTGAATGACACCTGAATAGGTCGAGCTGACGACGTTAAACCAAGCGCTTTATGGGGGTCAACCTGAATAACACCTGAATAGGTCGGGCTGACGACGTTAAACCAAGCGCTTTATGGGAGGCAACCCATATTTATCTTTATTTTTATTGTGATTTTAATAGTTGTTATTTGAATTTATCATTAATTAGTGGTAGTAATAAACTCTACTACTCTTATTTACCCTAGAATTATCATAAAAATTGGATCCATAATAAAATTGGAACGCATTTGTACCAGAGCGAAACTGTGCAATTTTCACCTTGGGCGCCGAAGACGACGACGAGTTGTCCCGAGAGTCCAGGAAAAAGTAACACAGAGGCGCGCCGATGGCGCCATCGACCCCGCCGATGGCGAAACCGGTGAGATGACGGTTTCTTGTGTTCAAGTGGCAGTTTTTGACGGTTTTTAGGCGGGAGTTACCTTTTTAAACTCTTAAATTCAATTCCTTTTCATATTTTCCCTCAAAAATGAAGTGAAACTCCACCAATTGCATTCCTATGGCATTCAATTCCTCTGATAATCCCATAATGCAAGTTTTTAATCGGCAAAAGTTTATTAGTGCAGAAGCGCAGCAGATCTTTAACAAAGTACTAACAAAGAAAAGATTGATCAAGGAACGAGGATTCATGAATCGAGGACAGAACAATCCTACGACACCAATTGAAGAGATGATTGTGCGGCAAATATGGGAAGTGCTGTGCTACACTACCGCCACTGTGGTTGTCCCTGTAGTGAAAGATTTTTATGCAAATTTGCATGGAATCAACCAGGGAGTTGTTTATGTGCGAGGTTGGTGGATCACTTTTACTCATGCACGGATAAAAAAAATATATATGATAGAAAACATTCATATCTGCCACTATTCAAATTTTGTCCCGAAAAGGAACCAAATGAATGAAATTTACCAGTATTTAACGGACGAAACTGATGATTGGGAAATGAGAGAGAACGAGTATGTTAGTTTTTCTTCAACACTTCTGAATCCCTTCTCTAAACATTGGCACTTCTTCATTTCTGTGAAACTATTATTGATAATGAAAGTTGGTAAAGTTTCTAAGGAAAGAGCTATTTTGAACTACTGTATCCAAAGGGGACTGCCGATCGATATTGGATCAATAATTGTGAAGTCAGTTTTGGGCTTGATCGTTCATGGATCAACTTATGGGCTTGGACACCCTTCCACAATTTTCTCAATTTGCAGCCAGTCCCAAGTATCCTACAAAAATTTGGAAAAGGTACTGCTACCTTGGAAGCCTTTGGACCCAACTGAAAGATTCCCATCATTTGAAGATGAAAATGACATGGCCATGATAATTGATCAATCATCTCAGAATTCACTGTCAGTTCAACCCTTAATTCCTGATAAAACTCTGGTGATTTTGCATCGAATCAAGAAATCGGAAAAGGAGGTACAAAATGTGATGAGTATAATTAATAATATCTCTGATTTCCTTGATCATTTAGACTGGAGGATGAAGGAACATTTCGACCATTCTGGGCATTTAGAAGATAGTTTAATACGACTGATGAGGAGGATGAAACTGATAGAGGAGGATTCTACTGAAGAATTTCCTTTCTGACCCTTCTATAACCTCTCGTTCATGTGCAATCAATGGGTGATCTCAGAGGAGAAACGAGCACAGAATCTGATGAGTAGTAAATTTACTATGCTACCTTTGTGTTTGTGTGTGTTTAGATTTAAACTTTATGTTTGCATTACTTTGGATGTATGCTTTTAGATCTCTATATAGTTGAGACTAAGCATAGGATGTTTTGTTTTCAGCATTTTGAGTGTCTTTTAGATCTCTATATAGTTGAGACTAAGCATAGGATGTTTTGTTTTCAGCGTTTTGAGTGTTGTGGCTTAGATTACGATGTTGAATTAATATATTGAGGTTGAGAAAATACCGAACTTAGGTGTGTTATGTAAGATATATTGCACCCTCAAAATTTATATATAAATCTGATGTTTTGTGTTGTGAAAGTTTATTTGTGCTAAGTACATCAGTTAGTCAGTTAAAATTATATCTATAATGATTAAATGAATGTCGATGAGCTTGAAACTGATCGAAATCACAAAAATCCAGAATTTGAACATTTTGAATAGAGCCCGCCGACGACGCCCTTGACATCGCCGATGACAGGAATTTTCTGATACTTAGGTTCAATTTCAATTGAGTGCTCGGACGGCGCCATCGACCCCGCTGACGGCGAGCTTGCAAAAAAACACCTTTTACAAAGTCCCTGACTCTTATAGTTGCCACTATGAACCCTTTAGTATAATGGAAGCGCCCCTAAATGAGGTGATCAACTTTCTCATTGATGGGAAAGGAACATGGAAAACTAAACAACGAAAATGAGTAAAATTTTTTGCTTCCATGCTGAATGCCACCTCTAAAGCGTGACACTATTTCATTTCCTCTACTATGTTACCGACTTATCATCATAGTGAGGTAACTAGAGATAAAGCTTTTTTGAATTTCTGTATTCAGAATAATAGAACTATAAATGTGGGGAGAATTATTTTTAAGAACATATTGACTACGACAAGGAGTGGGACAAGTGGAGAGCTAGGACATTCTGACCTTATTTATGCACTTTGCCAACTTTCTGGAGTGGAAAGTGGAGAGGAAGAATGGCTTCACCCTATGAAACCCATTAGTAAATCCAATGTGAAAACTTTTGTATCCCATGAGAAATGGAGAACTGGAAGTAGAAGTGAAGAACCTTCTACTAGTAGAGATGTCCTCCTACAAGTTATGACCTTCCACCTTCTAGTTCCCCTACCCTCTCTGATTTGATGAATGAGTTTCATGAGAAATGGAGAACTGGAAGTAGGAGTCAAGAACCTTCTACTAGTAGAGATGTCCCCTCTAAGTTATGACCTTCCTCCTCCTTCTAGCTCCTCTACCCTCTCTGACTTGATGAATGAGTTGACCTTGTAGAGGAAGAGTATAGATTTGATAAATGAAAGGATTAGAGGTTTAGAACGTCGACAAGATTACGATAGTGAGTACCTGCGGAGGCATTCCAACTTTGAGATAGCTTATTATGATGCTCAGGCCTGATACTACAGAGGTGAGCCTGATGTTACATTTCCTGAGTGCCCCCGATATACTTAGTATCAACCCAATCCACTTGCTGATCAAGGCGACAAAGATATAGCTTGGGATTTTTATATTGAATGAAATTGATGTACTTATGTTTGTATTTTTATTTTATGTAATCTTTTGTAATATAAATGGATGTTTATGTATTTGGACTTTCATTTTTATTTTGTGTTGCGTACTTGGATTTTTGTAATAAAGTTAGTGTTATAGTTAAATGTTCATGTGTAGTTCAATATATGTTGAGTAGAATTGTGGATTGTAATGTGATTTTCGTTTCACATTTTAGTTTTTATTGTTTAGTATTGTGGTTGTGTTAGGAAATGTTGTGCTTATTTAATTTTTTAGTTTTATAATTATTTCAAAATTTCATTACCCAGAAATTTCTCTAATGATTTATATGTGTAGAAAGCTGCTAATATTACAGACCAGGTGAAGTAAGAGTTTAAGAAGACCTGCAAAAATTTTAGAATGATGAAAATGCCTCAATTGCTGAGGTATGATCTATATTTAGAGTTTTTTCTTTCCACCTGTATTATCTCATATTTAAAAATTTAAGTTTAGGGGGAAGGAAGAAAAAGATAAACTATTAGAGGTCCTCTATTTCAATATTTTTGAAAATTATTTAAATGATTTCATGTAGTGAATTTAATTCAGGTAACTATATTTTTGTAATTATTTAAATATTATGGTAGATTTAANGGATATTTTTGATGTTTTGTTGCAGGGATGATGAATTAGGGTCATTGGAGCAAAAAGATGCAAAAAGGAGCAAATTTAGAGCGAAAAGGACCAAAATGTTAAGAAATGAACTAGGGCACCGGCGACGCCATCGACCTCGCTAACGACGAGATTTTTCCGAGAATCCGGAATTAATTCATTAAGAAGGTCCGCCGACGGCGCCCACGAGGCCGCCGAGGGCGAGCTCGGCGGTTATGCTCAATTAGTTTTTTAATAAGGCAAAATTTTGAAAGGATGCTTAGGCAAATCTTGGGAAAGCTCATCCACAACTTTGAAAGACTATTTTGGCCGAAAATTAGAGAAGTCCTGGAGGTTAGAAAGGTTTCAATAGTGTTTAAAATTGTGAGGAATTCTTTGATAGATTGTAAGAGTGGAGAGAAAGTGAGAGATTTGTTCCTCCTTGCTGCTTCAAAGAGGAATTCTATGTGCTGTAAAGTAAGGAAGAGATTCAGAGGAACTTCGAGGAGTTTTCTTGGGGAGAAATTAGAGATAAGTTATTTACTTGTTGTAGTTTGTATGACTTTGATTTTATATATGAATATTGAGTTTTGTTGCATTTTTTCCATCAGATCTGAGCAGTTTTCTCAATCTTTCTCCTTGTCTCAAGATTTGTGAAATGGTGATTTGAATTGGTGAAGCCATGAAAATGTCTTCTCCTTGTCTTGAGATTTGTGAAATGGTGATTTGAATTGGTGAAGCCATGAAAATGTTGATATTTTCACTTCGATCTTAATTTACTTTCAATCTGACCGATTGATTTGGTAAAATATGTTGAGTTTTACAACTAAAGTGAAGATTATATCCAAGATTCAGGGAGGTCAAAGGCATTGGAAGTTGGGTGAAAATAAATAAGGAAATAATATTATCGGGCGTAGAATTGGAGATTTTAGAGTGACAGAAATTGGGTGCAAATAAATAGGGAAATGAAATTATCGGGCGTAGAATTGGAGATTTTAGAAAATGACAGACTAAAATCCCCAATTCGGTCATTGGGTGCAAATAAATAAGGAAATAATGTTATCGGGCGTAGAATTGGAGATTTTAGAGTGATACACTAAAATCCCTCAATTCGGTCTTATCGTTTGGGTCCTGAAGTGTAGATGTTAGCCCTCAGGTGAGGGGAACGTGGGAGCTCCAAAGTGAGAGCTGGTCGCAGCAAATCCACAGATTCAGTAAACAAGCGTAGGATTAGTAAATGTTCTTTATGCCTTAAACAAAGGGTAAAGAATATGTATGCTCCTATTTGGCACAATATAATTTGAACTGATTCACTTTATCCATTCACTATAATTTCTTGACAAGGAGAAGGATGCTTTCTTATATATTGAATATCACATTTAAAACTCCATTAGTATTATTAGTTATTTAATAATTATTAAAAATATGTAATTATTTCAATTACCTATTGGTGACAGATAAGAAATTAAACTTCGTTGTTGTGATTAAAGTATTACTTTTCTAAAAACTTAGTTCGTAGTTCTAAACTTACTCCCTGTGGGATCAATATCTAGGACTCCATTAGAGCCCTATATTACTTGAGTGATACGTATACTTGTGTTGATAAGTTTGACTTTAACATTATTGAATATTATATCTATACATCTTTATAATCATATATATATATATATGATTTTGCACAATTATTGAATATTTTATACACATCTTTATCAAATCTATAACTGTTATCAAGTTTTTGGCGACTCTATTAGAGCCCTATATTACTTGAGTGATACGTATACTTGCGTTGATAAGTGTGACTTTACAATTATTGAATATTTTTATACATACATCTTTATCGACTCTATAACTGCTATTAAGTTTTTGGTGCAGTTGCTGAATTATATACATCCATCTTTATCGAATCCATAACTGTAATTAAGTTTTGGTACAGTTGCTGAGGAATTAAATCTTTTAGCAGCAGTATTAAATCTGTCCATATTTATCTTATATTTTAAGCATATATAAAGTCGCTGTGAAGTTTTTGGCGCCGTTATTCATCCATATTTATCGAATCTATAATTATTATTAAGAATTTAGTACAGTTGCTGAGAAAGTATATCTTTTAGCAGCAGCATTAAACACTTATTTTTTTAAGCTTATATAAAGTTGCAGTCAAGTTTTTGGCATCGTTGCGTGGGAGTGAGTAACAAAATCACAATTAGAGTGACGAAAAAATTAGGTATATTAGAAAATTTTTACTTGAAATGCAACTTATTTTTATATTAAGTTAATTGTTTTACTGTGTGTTGATTTCAAATTATATGCGTAAGTTTGGACCTGAAAAATTTTATACACTACGATTCTGAATTAGAACGCATTGTTAGAAAGATTAGAAGATTGAGAAGAAAACCCAGAAATTCTGATACAATGGAGAATAATATCAACAATCAAGGAATAGAGAATGAACACCAACCTAGACCCCTATGAGATTATGCAAATCCTACAATAGATGAAATTCACTCATCTATCCAAAATCCTGATGTAGTTGCTAATTCATTTGAGCTTAAACTTGCTATTATCTAAATGGTACAAAATAATCAATTCGGAGGTACACCAAATGAAGATCCTAATTTACACATCGCTTATTACCTATTTATCTAAAATCCTGATGTAGCTGCTAATTCATTTGAGCTTAAACCTACTATTATCCAAATGGTACAAACTAATGAATTCGGAGGTACACCAAATGAAGATCCTAACTTACACCTCGCTAGTTTTTTAGAACTGTGTGCTACTTTTAAATATGACAGAGTCTCAAATGATGTTGTTAAACTTAGACTTTTCCTTTTTCACTGAGGGATAAGGCTAAGATCTGGTTAATTTTGTTAGCACCATGACTATTAGAACTTGAGGAGAACTTTTGCAGAAATTTCTATCAAAATATTTCCCCCATACAAAACTGCTAAACTTAGAAATGACATAACATCGTTCTGTCATATTGATGGACAGTCAATATACAAAGCTTAGGAAAGGTTTAAAGATCTACTTAGGAAATGCCCTCATCATTTGTTACCAGATTGGTTGATAATTCAAACTTTTTATAATGGCTTAGGAAGTGCCTTCATCATTCGTTACCAGATTGGTTGATAATTCAAACTTTTTATAATGGATTAAGATCTCTTAGATCGATTATAGATGCTGCGGCTCGTGGTTCTTTAATGTCAAAACCTTTTGATACCCTCATCATTCGTTACCAGACTGGTTAATAATTCAAACCTTTTATAATGGATTAGTGGGATATGTTCTCATCATTCATTACTAGATTGGTTGATAATTCAAACTTTTTATAATGGATTAGTGGGATCTCCCATCATTCGTTACCATACTGGTTAATAATTCAAACCTTTTATAATGGATTAGTGGGATCTCTTTGATTGTCACCAGATTGGTTGATAATTCAAACTTTTTATAATGGATTAGTGGGATCTCTTAGATCGATTATGATGTTGCGGCTGGTGGTTCTTTAATGTCAAAACTTTTTGCGAGGCTTATTCATTAATAGAAATTGCGGCTGGTGGTTCTTTAATGTCAAAACCTTTTGATGAGACTTATTCATTAATAGAAGAGATTGCGGCTGATGGTTCGTTAATGTCAAAACCTTTTGAGGAAGCTTATTCGTTAATAGAAGGGATGGCAACCAACAATTTTTAATGGCCCTCTGAACGGGTAAATCCTAAAAGAGTAGCTAGTATCCATGATTCTGATGCANCAAGAAAGGAGTGACTGTTGAAAAAAAGAAAATAATGAATTAATACCTATCACACAAGTTACTGGGTGGCGTATTTGCATTGATTATAGAAAATTAAACACTGCCACCATGAAAGATCACTTCCCTTTACCCTTTTAGATTAGATAGTAGATAGACTTGTTGGGCACAAATATTTTATTTTTTAGATGGATATACTAGTTACCATCAAAGTTCTATTGCTCATGAGGATCAAGAAAAGACAACATTTACTAGTCTTTTTGGAACTTTTGCGTTTAGAAGAATGCCTCGGATTATGTAATGTACTTGCAACATTCCAGAGATGTATGATGTCCATATTTAGTAAGTTAATTGATGATGGATTGAAAGTATTTATGGATGATTTCTCTGTATTTGGAACATCATTTGACGCATGCTTAAATTACCTTGAAAAAGTTTAAAGTTATGCGAAAGAACTAATTTAGTTCTGAATTGGGAGAAATGTCAATTTATAGTTGTAGGAGGAATTGTGTTAGAGCATAAAATTTCAGAAGATGGTATGGAAGCAGACCCTGCAAAAAGGTTGCAGGAGGAATTGTGTTAGGGCATAAAATTTCAGAAGATGGTATGGAAGCAGACCCTGCAAAAATCTAAGTTATATCTAAACAAACACCTCCTACTAATGTAAGAGAGGTTAGGAGTTTTCTTGGACATGTTGGATTTTACAAATGTTTTATTAATGATTTTTCAAAAATTACCAAACCTCTATGCCAACTTTTAGAAAAGGACAAGAAATTTGAATTTACTGAAAGCTGTTTAAATGTCTTTGAGTTATTAAAGAAAAAATTAATCACAGCCCCTATTATAGTTTCACCTAACTGGGAGAAACCATTTGAACTGATGTGTGATGCTACTGATTACGCTATTGGAGCTGTTCTTGGACAAAGGTATGAAAAGATTTTTAATGTTATATACTACGCTAGTAAAACTCTTAATGATGCACAAATTAACTATACTGTTATTGAAAATTGGTCATTGTGTATGCTTTAGATAAATTCAGATCTTATTTAATCGAAGCTAAATGTGTTGTTCATACTGATCACTCTCCTATTAAATATCTGATGCAAAAGAAGGATGATAAATCAAGGTTGATTAGATGGATACTTTTGATGCAAGGATTTGATCTTGTAGTTATTGATAGAAAGGGAACTAATAATCAAATTGCTGATCATTTGTCAAGATTAGAAAATCAAGAATCATCTGACATTGACAATGAAATTACAGACAGTTTCCCTGATGGACAACTTTATAATATTAATGAGTGGAAAATANAAAGGGAACAGATAATCAAATTGCTGATCATTTATCAAGATTAGAAAACCATGAATAGTTTCCCTGATGAAAAACTTTATAATATTAATGAGTGGAAAATGCCATGGTATGTTGATATTGTTAACTATATTGTGAGTGATATTTTGCCACCTATGCTGACATTGCAGCAACAAAGGAAATTTATTCATGATGCAAAAACATATTTTTGGGATGAGCCTTTTGTATACAAACAATGTATAGATATGATTATGAAAAGATGTGCACCTTATGAAGAAACTGAGCTAATCATTCAGAAATGTCATGATTCTTAATTTGGATGACATTTTGGTATTGATGAAACTGCTTATAAAATTTTACAAGCTGGATTTTTTTGGCCTACTCTCTTTAGATATGTTTATAGATACATAAAACTTGTGATCGATGTCAACGAGTATGCAATATATCTAGAAATAAAATGCCTCTAAATTTCATGTTAGAAGTTGAGATCTTTGATGTTTGGAGATTAGATTTTATGGGACCATTTANCTACTTTTAATGCAAGAATTTGATCTTGTGGTTATTGATAGAAAGGGAACTAATTTTCAAATTGTTAATCATTTGTCAAGATTAGAAAACAATGAATTATCTGCACTGACAATGAAATTATAGACAGTTTCCCTAATGAACGCCTTTATAATATTAATGAGTTGAAAATACCATGGTATGTTGATATTGTTAAATATTATGTAAGTGATATTTTGCCACCTATGCTAACATTTCAAGAATAAAGGAAATTTATTCATGATGCAAAAGCATATTTTTGGGATGAGCCTTATTTATATAAATAATGTAAGGCTCNTTAACCTTGTGGTTATTGATAGAAAGGGAACTGATAATCAAATTATTTATCATTTGTCAAGATTAGAAAATCAAGAATTATCCGACACTTACAATGAAATTACAAACAGTTTCCCTGATGAACAACTTTACAATATTAATGAGTAGAAAATAACATGGTATGTTGATATTGTTAATTATATTATAAGTGATATTTTGTCACCTATGTTGACATTGTAACAACAAAGAAAATTCATCCATGATGCGAAAGCATATTTTTGGGATGAGCCTTATTTATATAAATAATGTAAGGATCTTATAAGATGTGTACCTTATCAAGAAACTGAGCTGATCATTCAAAAATGTCATGATTTTAAATTTGGAGGACATTTGGGATTGATAAAACTGCTTATAAAATTTTACAAGCTAGATTTTATTGGCCTACCATCTTATGTTTTAGATACATAAAAACTTGTGATCGATGTCAACGAGTAGGCAATATATCTAGAAGAAATACGATAAAACTGCTTATAAAATTTTATAAGCTGGATTTTATTGGCCTACTATATTTAGAGATGTTTGATAAAACTGCTTATAAAATTTTACAAGCTGGATTTTATTGGCCTACTATCTTTATGTTCTGTTTATAAAATTTTACAAGCTGGATTCTATTGGTCTACTCTCTTTAGAGATGTTTACAGATACAAAACCGATGTCAACGAGTAGGCAAAATATCTAGAAGAAATGAAATGCCTCTAAATTTTATGTTAGAAGTTGAGATCTTTGACGTTTAGGGATTACATTTTATGGGATTTTTTATTCCTTCATTTGGGAACTTATATATATTAATTGCAGTTGACTATATTTCTAAGTGGATT
Organism: Phalaenopsis hybrid cultivar; assembly: GCA_002079205.1. Taxonomy (NCBI): domain Eukaryota; kingdom Viridiplantae; phylum Streptophyta; class Magnoliopsida; order Asparagales; family Orchidaceae; genus Phalaenopsis; species Phalaenopsis hybrid cultivar. The sequence goes on from JXCR01147998.1 coordinate 48,307, forward strand.
GAAGCACAAGCTTTACGTCGTTGTGACGCTAAAAGTGTTTCAAGGTTTTTAATGAAAAATATTTTCACTAGATACGGAATGCCTAGAATGATTATCACTGATGGATGATCCCATTTTAGAAATAAATACATTCAGAGATTGGCAGAAAAATTTAATACTATTCGTAGAATCTCTACTGCCTATCATCCTCAAACCAGTGGGTTAGCTGAACTTTCTAATAGAGAGATCAAACAAATACTTGAAAAGACTGTAAACCCTAGTAGAACATATTGGTCCACTAGATTGGATACTGCATTATGGTGTTATAGGACTGCTTATAAAAATTCTATTGGAATGGCTCCTTACAGACTGATTTTTGGAAAGACTTGTCACTTACCAGTAGAATTGGAGCATAAAGCATGTTGGGCGATTAAAGAATTCAATTATAATTTGAAAGATGCAGGTAAGAAGAGATTGTTACAATTAAATGAATTGGAAGGATTAAGAAATGAGTCTTTTGATAATGACGGAATTTATGAGGAAAAATTAAAATTATGGCATGATCGGAAGATTAACCAAAGAACTTTGAACTAGGACAAGAAGTTTTGCTTTACAACACTAGGCTGAAGTTATTTCCTGGAAAATTGAAGTCTCATTGGTTGGGGCTCTTTACTGTGACTCAAGTTTATACTTACAAAGCTGTTGAAATTGAAGATCAGAAGACGGGAAATAGATTTAACGTAAATAGACATAAATTAAAACCATATTATGAGGGTAAAAGACCAAACTTTAAAGAAGTTTTAGTGACCAGACAATCTGAATAACACTTGAATAGGTCGGGCTGAACGTTAAACCAACCGCTTTATGGGAGGCAACCCATATTTATCTTTACTTTATTCACAATTATAGTAGTTTTTATTGAGATCATTGCTAGTTCATGGTAGTATTAAGCTCTACTTTTCTTATTTACCCTTGAAACATCTTAAAAATTGGATCCATGAAGAAAAGTTGGAACGCATTCAGACCAGAGCGAAACTGTATATATTTTTCCTTAGGCGCCGATGGTGCCCTTGATGCCACCGACGGCAGTTTTTTCCCTAGAGTCCAGACAAAATTAATACAGAGGCTCACCGACGGCGCCATCGACCCCGCCGATGGTAAGACCGGTGAATGGACGGTTATGCGGGTTCAAATTGCTATTTTTGGCGGTTTTTGGGCGGGAATAGTCTTTTTAAACTAAAAAGTTTGAATTCTAGTTCATATTTTCCCTCTAAAAATGAAGTGAAACCCTACCAATTTCATTTCTATAACATTCAATTCACCTGATAATCCCAGAATGCGAGTTTTCAATTAGCGAAAGTTTATTAGTGCAGAAGCGTAGCGAATCTTCAACAAGTTGCTGACGAAGAAAAAATTAATCAAACAACAAGGATTCGTGAATCGTGGGTTGAATAATCCCATGATGGATATTGAAGAATTGATAGTGCGACGATGATAGGAAGTGTTGTGCTACACTACTGCCGTCGTGGTGGTTCTAGTGGTAAAAGAATTTTATGCAAATTTACATGGNACTACTATATATCATCCTCAAACCAGTGGGTTAGCTGAAGTTTCTAATATAGAGATTAAACAAATACTTGAAATACTAGAATAAATTGGTCCACTAGATTGGATACTGCATTATGGGCTTACAGGACTACTTATAAAACTTTTATTGGAATGACTCCTTACAGACTAGTTTTTNCTAGGCTTACAAGACTGCTTATAAAACTCCTATTGGAATGACCCCTTACAGACTGATTTTTAGAAAAATTTGACACTTACCAGTAGAATTGGAGCATAAAGCATATTGAGCGATTAAAGAATTCATATATAATTTGAAAGATGCTGGTAAGAAGAGATTGTTACAATTAAATGAATTGGAAGAATTAAGCAATCTTATGATAATGATAGAATTTATAAGGAAAAGCTAAAGTTATGGCATGATCGAAAGATTAATATGCTGGTAAGAAGAGATTGTTACAATTAAATGAATTGGAAGAATTAAGAAATGAATCTTATTTGGTAAGAAGAGATTGTTACAAATAAATGAATTGGAAGAATTAAGAAATGAGTCTTATGATAACGACAGAATTTATAAGGAAAAAATTAAAGTTATGGCATGATCGGAAGATTAACCAGAAGAACTTTGAATTAAATGAATTGGAAGAATTAAGAAATGAGTCTTATTATAACAACTTAAGAAGAGATTGTTACAATTAAATGAATTGGAAGAATTAAGAAATGAATCTTATGATAATGTAGAATTTATAAGGAAAAATTAAAGTTATGGCATGATCGGAAGATTAACCAGAAGAATTTTGAACCAGGATAAGAAGTTTTACTTTAAAACACTAGGCTGAAGTTATTTCCTAGAAAATTGAAGTCTTGTTGGCTAGGACCCTTTACTGTGACTCAAGTTTATACTTACGGAGCTGTTGAAGTTGAAGATCAGAAGACGAGAAATAGATTTAAAGTAAATGAACACATATTAAAACCATATTATGAGGGTAAAAGACCAAATTTTAAAGAGGTTTTAATGATCAGTCAACCTAAATAATACCTGAATAGGTCGGGCTGACGACGTTAAACCAAACGCTTTATGGGAGGCAACCCATACTTGAACAGGTCGAGCTGATGAAGTTAAACCAAGCACTTCATGGGAGGCATTATCTTTACTTTTATCACGATTATAGTAGTTTTTATTTGAAATTATCGTCATTTTGTGGTAGTATTAAGCTCTACTGCGCTTACTTACCCTTAAAATATCTTAAAATTGGATCCACGAAGAAAAATTGGAACGCATTCGGACCAGAACGAAACTGTGCAATTTTTCCTTAGGCGTCGACAGCGCCCTCGACACCACCGACGGCGGGTTTTTCCTGAGAGTCCAGACAAAATTAATACAGAGGCGCACCGATGGCGCCATCGACCTCGCTGACAGCGAGACCACGAATTGGCGGTTACTTGGGTTTAAATGGAGGTTTTTGGCGGCTTTTGGGCGGGAATTGTCTTTTGAAACTCAAAAATTTGATTTCTAGTTCATATTTAAGCTCCAAAAATGAAGTGAAACTCCACCAATTTCATTCCTATGACTACCAATTCCCCTGATAATCCCATAATGCGAGTTTTCAATCGGTGAAAGTTTATTAGTGCGGAAGCGTAGCGAATCTTCAACAAGTTACTGATGAAGAAAAGATTGATCAAGTAATGAGGATTCGTAAATTGCGGATTGAATAATCCCACGACGAATATTGAAGAAATGATAGTGAGACAAAGATGGGAAGTGTTGTGCTACACTACCGCCGCCGTGGTTGTTCCAGTGATGAAAGAATTTTATGCAAATTTACATGGAATCAACCAAGGAGTTGTTTATGTGCGAGGAAGATGGATCACTTTCACTCCTACACGGATCAATAAATTATATATGATAGAGAATGTTATTGTCTGCCACTATTCCAATTTCATCCCAACGAGAAACCAGATGAATGAGGTTTACCAATATTTAACGGACGAAAGTGACGATTGGGAAACAAGAGAAAACGGGTATGTTAGTTTTTCTGCGACACTCCTAAATCCTGTTTTGAAACATTGGGAATTTTTCAATTCTGCAAATTTGTTACCGACAATGAAAATCGGTAAAGTTTCTAAACAAAGTGTCATTTTGAATTACTGCATCCAAAGGGGACTGCCGATCGATATTGGATCTATAATTGTTAAGTCAGTTTTGGGCCTGATCATTCATGGATAAACTTATGGGCTTAGACACCCCTCCACAATTTTCTCACTTTGCAGTCAGTTCCAAGTGTCCTATGAAAATTGGGAAAGGGTACTATTACCTTGGAAGCCTTTGGATCGAGATTTTAATTTTTGAAGATGAAAATGACATGGCCATTATAGTAGATCAAGCATATCAGAATTCACTGCCAGTTCAACCCTTAGTCCCTGATAAGTCTTTGGTGATCCTGCGCCGAATCAAGAAATTGGAAAAGGTGGTACAAAATGTCATGAATGCGATTAATAATATCTCTGATTTCTTCGATCATCTAGACTCGAGGATGAAGGAACATTTCGAGCACTCTGGACATTTAGAAGATAGCTTAATATGACTGATGAGGGGGATGAAATTAATAAAAGAGAATTCTACAACATCTTCATTCATGTGCAATCAATGGGTGATCTCAGAGGAGAATCAAGTACCGAGTCTAAAGATTAGTAGATTTATATTACTAGCTATGTGTCTATCTATGTATTTTGATTTGAACTTTGCATTTGTTTTGCTTTAGAATTATGCTTGTAGATCTCTGTATAGTTGAGACTAAGCATAGGATGTTTTGTTTTCAGCGTTTCGAGTGTTGTGGCTTAGATTACGACGATGAATTAATGTATTGAGGTTGAGAAAATACCAAACTTAGGTGTGTTATGTAACGTACATTGTACCCCTTGGAATTTATATATAAATGTGATGTTTTGTGTTTTGAAAGTTTATATGTGTTAAGTACATCATTTAGTCACTTAAAATTATGTCTCTAATGATTAAAAACATGTTGTTAAAGTTTGAAATTGATCGAAATCGCAAAAATCCAGAATTTGGACAAAATCAATAGAGTCTGCCGATGGCGCCCTCGACGCCGCCGACGACGAGATTTTCCTGAGACTTAGGATTTTAATTCCATTAGAGCGCGCCGACGGCGAGCTCACAAAAAAACACATTTAACCGCAATTTTGACCAGATTTAACCACTATTCATCATCCCTTTCCTCCTAAAAACACCATTTTCGACCTAGGGCTTGAAAGATCTTGGATTTAGAGGCAATTTCAAGGCTTTTTGACACCGAACTTGATCATCTCTAGACTGAAATGGCTCCACGTCAAAAGAGAAGAGTTGAGTTCAACGAGTCTAGCTTCGTCAATGCGATGGCTCAAACAAAATTTAACCATATTTAAAGGAAAGAAGTGCATACAAGATCAAGTTTTTGAAAGTCCGGGAGGAGAAATCAAACGAGTTATTGCTGAGCGGAGGTGGGAAAACTTTTCTTACACCACCAATAAAGCTGATGCAAATGTTGTGAAGGAGTTCTACGCCAATGTTATTTATTCTGATGATGGAATCGTTCAAGTGTGTGGATTTCTTGTTGAGTTTACTGTCGTCCGCATCAACACTTTTTATGAAGTCCCAGACTCTTATAGCTGCCACTATGAATCCTTTAGTAAGATGGAAGGCCCCCCTCAATGATGTGATCAACTTTCTATGTCACTATGAATCCTTTAGTATGATGGAAGGCCCCCTCAATAATGTGATCAACTTTCTCACGCTGCCAATATGAATCCTTTAGTACAATGGAAGGCCCCCTGAATGATGTGATCAACTTTCTCACTGATGGGAAAGGAACGTGGGAGATTAAACAACGAGAATGGGTAAATTTTTCTGCTTCAATGGTGAATGTCACCTCTAAGGCGTGGCACTATTTCATTTCCTCTACTCTGTTATCTATCTATCACCATAGTGAGGTAACTAGAGATAGAGTTATTCTGAATTTTTGTATTCAGAATAATATAACTATAAATGTGGGGAGAATTATTCTTAAGAATATATTGACTATGGCTAGGAGTGAGACTATGGGAGGTCTAGGACATCCTGGACTTATTTATACAATTTACAAACTTTTTAGAGTAGAATTTGGAGATGAAGAATGGGTTTATCCTATGAAACCCATTAGTAAAGCTAATTTGAAGACTTATGAATCTCATGAGAAATGGAGAACTGGGAGTAGAAGTCAAGAACCTTCTACTAGTAGAGATGTCCCCACTATAAGTTATGACCTTCTACCTTCTAGTTCCCTAACTCTGACTGACTTGATGAATGAGCTGACCTTGCAGCGGAAGAGCATAGAATTAATAAATGAAAGGATTGGAGGTTTAGAACGTCGACATGATTACGATAGTGAGTACCTTCAAAGGCATTCAAATTTTGAGGTAGCCTATTACGAAGCTCAGGCTAGACACTACAGAGGTGAGACTGATGTTACTTTTCCTGAGTGCCCCCAATATACTCAGTATCATCCTGATCCAGCTGCTGATCAAGGCGATGAAGATATAGCTTGGGATTTTGATATTGAATGAAATTGATGTACTATATTTGTATTTTTATTTCTGTGATCTTTTTGGTAATAGAAATGGATGTTTATGTATTTGGACAGGTGAAGTGGAAATGTTGAGAAGGCCTGCAAAAGTTTCAGAATGATGAAAATGCCTACAAAATTGAGGTATGATTTATATTTATAGTTTTTCTTTCTGTCTGTATTATTTCATATTTAAAAATTTAAATTTGGGAGAGGGAAGAAAAAGATTAACTGTTAGATGTCCTCTATTTCAATATTTTCAAAAATTATTTATGGGAGGAAAGAAAAAGATTAACTATTATATGTTCTCAATTTAAATATTTTCAAAAATTATTAATATGATCATATAGTGAATTTAATTCAGGTAACTATATTTTTGTAGCCATTTAAATATTATGGTAGATTTAAAAGAAATATTTTCTAATGAAAATTAATTTTGTAACAAGATATTTAGAATAAGAGAATAAGATTATAGTTAACTATTTAAAGTAAAAGAAACTATATTTTGAAGTATTAATCGAAAATTCATTTTGAGAAGAAAAGATTGGGGCTCGATGATGTAAGATCTATGAAATATTTATAAGGTAAAGGAATGCTTTGAGTTTCAAATTTAAGGAAAGAAAAGTCAAGTTCAAAATCATTAAAGGCTATCCAGATATAGTAATCCTCACTTGAAAAAGGAAAAAGAAAGAAACACCCTGAAAAGAAAAGAAAAATATATAGGATTGAAAGCAATCCAAATGAAAAATAGAAAAGAAAGAAAAGCTGAAAAGAAAAGAAAAATATATAGAATTGAAAGCAATTCAAATGAAAAAGAAAAAAAAAAGAAGACTATCCAGATATAGTAATCCTCACTTAAAAAAGGAAAAAGAAAGGATTGAAAACAATCCCTGTGAAAAGAAAAATATATAGGATTGAAAGCAATCCAAATGAAAAGAAAAAAGAAAGAAAAAAAATAAAAACAATCCAAATGAAAAAAAAAAAGAAAGAAAAATGAAAGTGAGGAGAAGCTTGAGGATATGCCTTAGATATAGTAATCTTCACTTGAAAAAGAAAAAGAAAGGATTGACAATAATCCCTGAAAAGAAAAGAAAAATATATAGGATTGAAAGCAAGAAAAAGAAAAGATTGACAACAATCCCTGAAAAGAAAAGAAAAATATATAGGATTGAAAGCAAAAAAATAAATGATTGAAAACAATCCCTGAAAAGAAAAGAAAAATATATAGGATTGAAAGCAATCCAAATGAAAAAAGAGAAAAGAAAGAAACTGAAATGAAAAGAAAAAATATATAGGATTGAAAACAATCCAAATGAAAAAAGAGAAAAGAAAGAAAAAAAAAAAGAAAAATATATAGGATTGAAAGCAATCCAAATGAAAAAGAGAAAAGAAAGAAAAAATTATGGAAAGTGAGGAGAAGCTTGAGGATATGCCTAATAAAAAATTGGCTTCACTAGACCTTCCTGAAGTGAGGAGAAGCTTGAGAGGATATGCCTAATCAAAAAGCTTCACTGGACCTACCATGAAAGTGAGGAGAAGCTTGAGGATATGCCTAATCAAAAATTGGCTTCAGTGGACCTACCTAATGGGGGGAGAAGCTTGAGGATATGCCTAATCAAAAATTGGCTTCACTGGACTTACCTAAAGTAAAAAACCTAATACATTCTTGAACTTATATTTATAGATTAGATCTTTTACTAGTAGTGTTCCCATGAAGTTCCTATCATTTGAATATTCTAAGTGACTTAATATTGCAACATATAGTC
>JXCR01147998.1:56531-68195 GCA_002079205.1 Phalaenopsis hybrid cultivar
TGAAGTGTAGATGTTAGCCCTCAGGTGAGGGGAACGTGGGAGCTCCGAAGTGAGAGCTTATATCCTCCCAGCCTAGCCGCAGATTCAGTAAACAAGCGTAGGATTAGTCAATGTTCTTTATGCCTGGACTAAAGGGTAAAAAATAGATATACTCTTATTTGGCATAATATAAATTAAATCAATTCACTTTATCCATTCACTATAATTTTTTGACAAGAAGAATGATGATTTCTTATATATTGAATATCACAATTAAACCCTCATTAGTATCATTAGTTATTTAATAATTAAGATATATTGAATATCACATTAAAAACCTCATTAGTATAATTAGTTATTTAAGAGTTATTAAAAATTTAAATAGTTCATTTTAATTGCCTATTAGTGACAGATAAGCAAATTGAACTTCGTTGTTATGATTATTGCTTTCCTAAAATCTTAGTTCGCAGTTCTAAACCACTCTATGTGGGATCGATATCTAGAACTCCATTAGAGTCCTATATTACTTGAGCGATACATATACTTGCATTGATAAGTGTGACTTTACAATTATTAAATATTTATTACGTCCATATTTATCTCATATTTTAAGCATATAAAGGTCGCTGTCAATACTGCATTATGGGCATACATGACTGCTTATAAAACTTTTATAGGAATGTCTCCTTATAGACTACTTTTTGGAAAGACTTGCCACTTACCAGTAGAATTGAAACATAAAGCATATTGGGTGATAAAGGAATTAAATTTCAATTTAAAGGATGTTGGTGAGAAAAGATTATTGCAAATAAATGAATTGGAAGAAATTAGAAATGAATCTTACGATAATGACAGAATTTATAAGGAAAAAATGAAGATGTGGCATGATCGAAATATTATAAAAAAGAAATTTGAACCTGAACAGAAAGTTTTGTTATATAATATGAGATTGAGATTATTTCCTAGGAAACCAAAGTCTAGGTGGTGGATAGGACCTTTAATTGTTATAAAAGTTTATAAATTAGGTGGTGTTGTTAATCTTGAAGATCCTAAAACTAGAAGAATATTAAAGTTTATGGGCATAAATTAAAACCCTGATTTGAGGGATCTCAACCAAGTCTTAGAGAAGATTTAATGTTGAGTCGGCCTGATTAAAATTAGGTATGTCGGTTGAAAACGTTAAACCAAGCGCTTTGTGGGAGGCAACCCATGTTTATTTTTAAGATTTAATTTTTCTGAGTTATTATTACTATTATATATTTGAGTCCTACTCACTCAGAGATATCAATAATGATAATTAATGGATCGTATCAAAATTTTGGAACATTTCTTGCTAAAATGAAGTTTAGAGAGTTTTAGTGCTCTGGCGGCGATAGCACCAGAATGGGTGGCGACGGCGCCCATTTGCGTAGAGACTGGCCAATTTTCGAAAATATAGCGTTGACGACATCCTATCCAGCGTTGACTACGCTAATGACCAGGAAATGATTATTAGGATTGAATTTGCAGTTTTTGGCAGATTTAGGCAAGATTTTCACCCCTATAATTGCTTAAACTGGATTTTTAAACCCTTGAACTCCAAAAAAATGAAAGGATAGATCCCAAATTTGCACCCCATGGCTTCCAAATTTTTAGAAACTTCAAGCTTCATAGTTTTCAATAGGAGAAAATTAATCAGTTTTGAAGAGCAACGACTTTTCAACAAACTTTTGGTGAAGAGGAGGCTAATCAAAGAGAGAGGCTTTGAAAATCATGGTTTGAATGTTCCATGTACTCGAAAGAGGAAATTATTGTGCAGGGGCGTTAAGAAGTTTTATGCTACACTACTGTCGTTGTAGTCATTTCTGTGGTGAAAGAGTTTTATGCTAATCTTCATGGCATCAACCAAGGAGTCGTCTATGTGAGAGGCAGGTTTGTACCATTTACTCCTTCGAGGATTAACGACTTATTTATGATAGAAAATGTGCCAATCTGTCATTACACAAATTTTGTCCCTATGAGAGACAACATGAATGAGATTTATCAATTTCTTGTGGATGAAAGTGAAGATTGGGAGATAAGAGACAACAGGTATGTAAGTTTCTTTGCTACATTATTAAATCCTATGTTGAAGCCATGGCATTTCTTCATATCTGCAAAGTTACTCCCAACTATAAAAATTAGCAAAGTGACTAAGGAAAGTGTGATTCTGAACTATTACATTCAAATGGGAAGGCCTATTAATATTGTACTATAATTGTGAAATTTGTCTTGGATTGATTGTACATAGATCTAAATATGGGCTTGGACATCCTTCCACCATATTTCTTCTCTACAGCCAATCACAAGTGCCATATGAAAGCTGGGAAAAAATGTTTCTTCTTTGGAAGCCCCTGGACCCAACTAACGTGTTTGACTGCCAAGCAATTGGAGATGAAAATGATATGAGCCTAATTGCAGACCAACCATCTCATAGTTCAGAACCTATTCTACCCTACTTTCATGAAAGTTCACAGTTGATGCTGAAGAAGATTAAGACATTAGAGAAAGAGGTACAGAATCTTATGAATGCAATTAATAATATCTCAGATTTATTTAATTAGCTGGATTGACGGATGAAGGAACAATTTGTTCACACTAGGCGTATTGACGAGGGTTTGATACGTTTGATGAAGAGAAAGGCTTTGATTTCTGAAGATTCGGCTGATGAATTCTTGTATCGTCTCTTTTACAGTTTGTTCGTGCACCACCAATCCATTGGAGATATTAGAGGAGAAGATAACAACGATACTAATGAGGTCTAGTGACTCTACTTTATATCTAGTATTTAGTATTTAAACTTTAATATACTAGGTGTACTTAGTATTTGGATTGCTTTACTATACGATTTCAAACTTATTATGCATGGGATTTATGTTTATGTTTGGTTTTCAGCGCTAGAGTATTGTGATTGTGTGTGACGCTGAAATTTTATGTGGTTTGGTTTGATGAAATTATGTGTTTGAGTGCTCAAATGTGTATGTTTGTAATTTGGATTTTATATATTTTAGAATGATGTTTTGACTTGTTTGTGTAAAATTAATATTAGTTTATCACTTTATTATGATGTTTGATGCTTAAAAAGGCTAATTAGATTCCAGTGTGACTTTGAAAAGATCAAAATTGCAAAAAAAAAAATTATTCGGGACCCTAAAAATTGAACTGGCTCCGACGGCACCCATTTACAGAGAGTTTTGGCCTGTTACTTAAGTAGAGCGCCGACGATGCCCTATTCAGTGCCGACGGCACCCAAAACCCGAAATGTCCATATTTGACTTAAAATTGTGAATTGACCCAGGGACCCACCATTTTCACCCCTTCTATCATCTTCTACCTCCAGCCAAGGCTGAAAACACTTTATAGGGTTTGCTTGCATTACAATTTGGGGTATTTTCAAGGCTTGAAAAGTCTGGATTTAATCTTCCCTAGGTAAGAGCTCTCCTTTAAACTAAGATTTTTTGATTTTCACCATGGAAATATCTTACATTGAGGAGATCTAAAATTTGGAGTTTTTAGTAAAGTTCTGAGATTATCCATTATGCAGACGTTCTTACTTGCTATGATTTGCCTTTGGAGTTTAATACAAAGTGATCTTGGCATTGATTTAGAATTATTTTCACTTTTTTCTTTAGAAAATTTTGAATGGCTCCAAGGATGAGTAAGGGGAAGAGCAAATTGGATTTTGATGAAGACAAATTTGTTAATATTAAAGCGCAATGCCACTTCAACTCTAACATTTGCAATCAAAAGTGTATATAAGATCGAGCCTTTGAAAATCCTGACAGAATTGTGGAGCAGTTACCTGCTGATCAACAATGGGAAATATTTTTTTATTTTACTGCCGAGGCAATTTTGGGTATAGTCCGTGAATTCTATGTAAATCTATCATGGACTAAGGGATGTATTTGTTTTAGGGAAAATGGTAGAATACCCCGAACCAAATTAATGCATTTTACAATTGAGGAATCCAGGTTTCTCTGAGTATACATCATTTGGCACTATGGATTCTAACTTGGATGAAGTTATTGCCTTTCTTACTAATGTGAAAGGAGAGTGGAAAATTAAACAAAGGATAAATTTTCCTGCTTCTATGTTAAATTTCACATCTAAAGTCTGGCACTATTTCATTTCAGCAAGATTACTGTCTACCTATCATCATAGAGAAGTTACTAGAGATAGTGCTATTTTGAATTTGTGTATTCAAATTTTGAGATTGATTGACATTGGTGTTGTTATCTATAAAAGTGTTCAGACTATTGTGAAGGAAGAGACCACTGGAGGATTAAGACATCCTGCCCTGTTTTATACACTATGTGCACAATCAAAAATTGAGTTTGATAATAGTGAATAATTGCTCCATCCTTTGAAGCCTATTAGTAAAGCTAACATTTGTACTTATGAAGCTCATGTGGGATGGAGATTAGGGAGTAAGAGCAGTGATGTTCCTTCTACCCCTTCTGCTAGCCATGATATTCCTTCTACCTCTAGGACCTATACTCTTTCTGATGTTATGGAGCAGTTGATGATGATACGACAAGGTGAAATTGAGAGACTGCACAATCATATTACTAGATTGGAAGCAAGAAATGATAAAATTGACGAGTACACAAGGAAAAGGGTTGAGTATGATATAGCTTACCATGAATGCTCAGGTAAGATTCATGAGGGGATACTCTGGTGTGATCTTTCCTACTTTTCCCCGCTATACTCTATACCAACTAGATGAAGAACTAGAAAATGTAGGACATGATGATTGGTAGAGTAGTGTGTTCGTAGTTTATTTTAGATTTGTGATCTTATGTATTTTTAATATGTTTTTTTATATGATTGTACTATGTTAAAACTATAATGTGATTTTGATGAATGAATGTTTGTTTGTTCCTTTAGTTTGAAATTGGAATAGTTATATATTTGTGGTAAATTTTTAAAGTTTATGATTTAAATTTTCCTTTACCCTGCAAATCTCTAATATATTATGTGTAGAAAAACTTCTAATTGTTTCAGGCTTGCTAGTTCAATTTTTTTATTAATACCTGCCCAGCTTCAAACTATCAAAAGCCCGCTACAAAAGGTTAGATTTCTTTTGTCTTTTTACCTCTACTATTGTGTTTAATGAAAAACTTAAGTTTTAGGGAGGAAAAATTAACTTTTAGTTGTCCTCAATAAAAATATTTTTTTCTTTCAAAATTAAGTTTAATATGATTTTGGANGTTTATGATTTAAATTTTCCTTTACCCTGCAAATCTCTAATATATTATGTGTAGAAAAGCTTCTAATTGTTTCAGGCTTGCTAGTTCAATTTTTTTATTAATACCTGCTCAGCTTCAAACTCTCAAAAGCCCGCTACAAAAGGTTAGATTTCTTTTGTCTTTTTACCTCCACTATTGTGTTTAATGAAAAACTTAAGTTTTAGGGAGGAAAAAATTAACTTTTAGTTGTCCTCAATAAAAATATTTTTTTCTTTCAAAATTAAGTTTAATATGATTTTCGATATTAGAACTTAACTTTAAATAACTAATTTTTTTATTTTATTTAAATATTTTAGAAGGCTTAAGTGAAAATTTTTAGTAATGAAGGTTAACTTTATAGGCCAAGATATACAATATAAAAGGATTAGACTATAGTTAATTATTTAAAGTAAAGGAAAACTATATTTTTGAAATATTAAGAGTCTTATAATTTTATATGAAAGGAAAAAAATTGAGACTCTAGGATGAATCACTTAAAAGCTAACAGACATTTATAAGGTAAAGGAATGTCACAAGTTCTTACTTTAGGGAGAAAATAATGAAGTCCAAATTTATTAAAGGCTATCCAGATATAGTAATTATCACACAAAAATAAAAGAAGGGATTGAAAAACAATCCCTCAAGAAAAACAAAAAAAAGGATTGAAAAATCAATCCATATATAGAAAAACAAAATATATGTGAGGAGAAATTTAAGGAAATGTCTAATCAAAAATTGGTTTCACTAGAATCAACATAAAGGAAAAAATTTAATTAAATTTTTGAATTTATATTCAAAGTAATAACATTCTTACTAATAGAGTTCTCATGGACTTCTTTTTCATATTATTCTTCCAAGTTCCCTTATTGTTAAAATTATATTTATTCTTGAAATGAATATGAGACTAGAACTCTTAGACTTGATGACTAGATGGTCTTACACCTATAATTTTGACCTAAATTATTAAAAACTTTTCTGAAAGTTATGCTATTATATTCATTTAATAAAAAATAATGGTATTTTCAAAGTTCACTACCATGAATCATAATTTTATGTAGTATATGAATTACTTAAGAACAAGTAATAGTTAAGTTTGAGGGATTTTAACACACCAAAAATATGTTGAATTTTTCATATGTATTTTTACTCATTTTTTGTGATATTGCACTTTAAAGGAATGTATTTTTCATGTTTTGTTATAGGTTTGATGATTTAATGCATTTGGAGCAAAAGAAAGCAAAAAGGAACGAATTTGGAGCGAAAAATGGCAAGTTAGACAAATCTGCCTACTAGAGCCGACGACACCCTATCCAGCACTGACATCACGCAATTCTAGAGAATTCAGAACATTTGAAGTGATAGAGCACCGACAACACCCTATCCAGCATCGACGGCACTTGATGTAAGTTTGAGCCCGAATTCAATGTATTTGGGCGGATTTTGGAGGGTTGCTTCAGAAATCTATTAGGAAATTCATTCTAAATGAATTTAAAGTGTTTTTGGCGCCCTACTTCGGTGGTGTGAGTCATGTGGGGAGTGTTTTCTCTTGTTTGGAGAGTGTTGTGAGAGTCTAGGGTTTGTGAGAGTCTTTTGAAGGATTCCTCTTTAAGGAGTGTAGGAGGAGAAGGAGAGTGAGAGATTGCTTCTTCCTTACTTATCAAAAGAGAGAATTGTGTGTTGTTGTAAAGAGAGAAGAGAACTTAAAGGAACTTCAAGGGATTTACTTGGGGAAGAAATTGAGATAAGTTGTATTTACTTCTTATTGTTTGTATGATGTTGCTTTTATATATAAAATCTATGTTTTGTCATATCTTACTCATGAATTTTCAGCAGATTTCTTTCTTTCTCCTTGCAATGAGATATGGTGAAGTTATGATTTAGATTAGATGTGCCGAATTAATGCTAAAATGTTGTGATCATTTTACACTTCGTGCTTCATTTAATTTTTGATCTGGCCAATTAAATTGGTAACACTTATTGTGAAACATACGATCCGGAAGGCCTATGTATTTGATCGACCTTTTTTTTCTGTAAATCGACAATTACAAGAAATTGATGGCGCTACTAGAAGATTTAAATTCCAGCAACGGTGTTAAAAATTTGACAATGACTTTATATATATGTGTTTGATTTAGAAAAGATGTATAGATATAATATTCAATAATGTTAAAATCTAATTTGTCAACGCAAGTATACGTATCGCTCAAGTAATATAAGGCTCTAATGGAGTCCTAGTTATCGATCCCACAGGGAGAAATAGAATACTACGGACTAAGGCTTAATAAAAAGTAATACTTCAACTAAGACATTCAATTTATTTATCTGTCACTAATAGACAATTGAAATAAGTAGATAATTTGGATAACTAGTAAATAACTAATGATAGAAAATAAAGTTTAATTTTGATATTCAATATATAAGAAAGCATTATTCTCCTTGTCAAGAAATTATAGTGAATGGATAAAATGAATTAGTTCAATTTATATTGTGTCAAATAGAAGCATAGCTATTCTTTACCCTTTGGTCCAGGCCTAAAGAACTTTGACTAATCCAATGCTTGGTTACTGATTCTGTGGCTAGGCTGGGAGGATATTGGCTCTCACTTCGGAGCTCCCATGTTCTCCTCACCTGAGGGCTAACATCTACACACAGCACCCAAACGATAGGACCGAATTGGGGATTTTAGTCTGTCACTCTAAAATCTCCAATTCTAGCACCCAAACGATAGGACCGAATTGGGGATTTTAGTCTGTCACTCTAAAATCTCCAATTCTAGCCTGATAATATTATTTCCCTATTTATTTGCACCCAACTTCCAAGGGCTTTGACCTCCCTAATGATAATTTATTTCCTTATTTATTTGCACCCAACTTCCAAGGGCTTTGACCTCCCTAAATACCGATAATTTTATTTCCCTATTTATTTGCACCCAACTTCCAAGGGCTTTGACCTCCCTAAATCACAGCCAAACGATAGGACCGAATTGGGGATTTTAGTCTGTCACTCTAAAATCTTCAATTCTACGCCATAGTATTATTTCTCTATTTTCGATAATATTATTTCCCTATTTATTTGCACCCAACTTCCAAGGGCTTTGACCTCCCTAAATCCTTAGATTCCATATTTATTTGCACCCAACTTCCAAGGGCTTTGACCTCCCTGAATCTTGGATGTAATCTTCACTTTAATTGTAAAACTCAACATATTTTAACAAATCAATTGGCCAGATTGAAAGTAAATTAAGATCGAAGTGAAAAGATCATCANTACAACAAAACATCAAAAATACCCTTCTTTAAAATGTAATATCATTAAAAACAGTATAAAAGAGGTACGAAAATCTCAACATATTTTTATTTGGTCAAAATCCCCCAAACTTAACTATTACTTGTCCTCATATAATCAATATATTTTCCTTTGGTCAAAATCCCCCAAACTTAACTATTACTTGTCCTCAAGTAATTTTAGTTCTACATAAAAGTTATGATCTATTGTAATAAAGTTTTAATTCAAAAATACTATAAGTTTGATTTAAGATATATAAAAGTTATGATCTATTGTAGTAAAGTTTTAATTCAGAAATACTATAAGTTTGATTTATAATGTTATGATCTACTACAGTAATATTTTAATTTAGAAATACTATAAGTTTGATTTAGATAAATATCATAGTGAAATTTTCAGAAAAAAATTAAAGTAATTGAATTAACTCTGTAGCCATCAGATTATCTAGTCATCAAGTTTTAAGAGTTCTAGTTTTCTATTTATTTCAAGAATGACTATAGATTGCAATATTAAGNATTTTTTATTAGGCATATCCTCAAGCTTCTCTTCACTTTCTTTTTTCTTTTTTTTTTATTTTTCATTTGGATTGTTTTCAATCCTATATATTTTTTCCTTTTCATTTCAGGGATTGTTTTCAATCATTTCTTTTTCCTTTTTCAAGTGAGGATTACTATATCTAGATCTTCAATGATTTTGAACTTCACTTTTCTTTCCCTAAATTTGAAACTCAAGGAATTTCTTTACCTTAAATTGTTGTCAATCCTTTCTTTTTCCTTTTTCAAGTGAGGATTACTATATCTGGATAGCCTTTCAGGGTTTGTTGTCAATCCTTTCTTTTTCCTTTTTCAAGTGAGGATTACTATATCTGGATAGCCTTTAGATTTTGAACTTCGCTTCTTCCCTAAATTTGAAACTCAAATTATTTCTTACCTTATAAATATTTCATAGTTTTCACATCATTGAATCACAATCTTTTCTTCTCAAATGAATTTCCAGATTCTTAATACTTCAAAATATATTTTCCTTTACTTTAAATAGTTAACTATAATCTTATTCTCTTATACTAAATATCTTAAGTTACCACTTCAAAATATAGTGTCCTTTACTTTAAATAGTTAACTATAGTCTTATTCTCTTATACTAAATATCTTAATCTACAATATTATTTTTTATTGCAAAAATATTTCTTTAAATCTACCATAATATTTAAATAGTTACAAAAAATATAGTTAGCTGTAAATTTCGTTATAAAAATATTTCTTTAAATCTACCATAATAATTAAATAGATACAAAAATATAGTTACCTGAATGATAGTTAACTATAATCTTATTCTCTTATACTAAATATCTTAAGTTACAAAATTAATTTTCATACAAATTGACTATAATCTTATTCTTTTATATTAAATATCTTAAGTTACAAAATTAATTTTCATTACAAAATCATTCCTTTAAATCTACCATAATATTTAAATATCTACAAAATATAGTTATCTGAATTAAATTATATTCCGTCTACCATTATATTTAAATAGTTACAAAAATATAGTTACTTGAATTAAATTCACTACATAAAATCATATGAATAATTTTTGAAAATATTGAAATAGAGGACATCTAATAGTTAATCTTTTTCTTCCCTCCCCCAAACTTAAACTTTTAAATATGAAATAAAGGTGGAAAGAAAATAATATAAATATAAATCATACCTCAGTATTGAGGCAGCTTTATCATTCTGAAATTTCTGCAGGCCTTCTCAAATTTTTACTTCACCTGGTCTGTAATATTCAGTATTGTAGGCATTTTCATCATTTTGAAATTTCTGCAGGCCTTCTCAAATTTTTACTTCACCTGGTCTGTAATATTAGGAGCTTTCCTACACATAAACAGGCCTTCTCAAATTTTTACTTCACCTGGTCTGTAATATTAGGAGCTTTCTACACATATAAATCATTAGAGAAATTTCTGGGAAAAGAAATTTTGAAATAAGTATAAAAACTAAAACAAAAACATACAACATTTCCTAACACAATTACAATGCTAAACAAAAGACAAAAATACTAAAATGAAAACAAATATCACATCACATTACAATTCATAAAGTACTGAGAAACATCTACAACTTACACATGCACATTTCTACTACCACATTAAACATTTAAAACAATAAAATTATCTAAGTACACAAAATGAAAGTCCAAATACATAAACATCCATTTTTCTTACAAAAAGATTACATAAAATAAAAATATAAACATAAGTACATCAATTTCATTCTAAATATCAAAATCACAAGCCATTTCATCGTCGTCTTGATCAACAGGTGGATTGGGTTGATACTGAGTATATCGGGGGCATTCAGAAAATGTAACATCAGACTCTCCTCTGTAGTGTCGGGCCTAAGCGTCATAATAAGCTATCTCAAAATCGGAATGCCTCTGCAGGTACTCATTATCATAATCATGTTGGCATTCTAAACCTCCAATCCTTTCATTTATTAAATTTATTCTCTTCCTCTGCAAGGTCAACTCATTCATCAAATCTATTAAGGTAGGGGAGCTAGAAGGAGGAGGAGGNAAAGAGTTACAGAAGTAGGTGAGACTTCTCCTAATCCTAGTCTTTTGAAAATTGATAGAGGCAGCGCTAACTAACGAGTTACAGAAGTAGGTGAGACTTCTTCTAATCCTAATCTTTTGAAAATTGATAGAGGCATAAGGTTAATGCTGGCTTCCAAATAAAATAAAGCTATTCTATATAATTTTCAACGATAGCACACGGTATAGTAAAACTATGAGGATCTTTTAATTTTTCAGAAAGCTACTTCTGAATAATTGCACTACACTCTTCGCTAAGTGCAACAGTTTCGTTATCCGTAAACTTCCTTTTTTGTTCAGAATATCTTTCATAAATTTCACATAATTGAGCATCTGCTCCAAAGCTTCTACGAAGGGAATATTCACCGTTAACTTCTTAAGAATTTCTAAAAATTTTGAAAATTGTTTATTTTGTTTATGTTGCTTCAATCTTTGAGGAAACGGTGGTGGAGGTTTTTCCACAGTAATTTTCATTGGTGTAAATGGATACTCTAAATCTGGGTATTCATGATCCTTTTCTTTTTCAGTATCCACTTTCTCTTTTTCAGTTTCTATTTCTT
>JXCR01147998.1:80644-91229 GCA_002079205.1 Phalaenopsis hybrid cultivar
TATGGGTTGTTGGGTCTATTAATAGCATTTAAGGTTTCATATGAAGGTTGAACATCCACAAATTGCCCAGATAAATTTTCTTCCATCATAGGAGGTGTTGAAGAATAATTCATCCCATAATGATCTAATTTTTTTGATATTGCAGCAATCTGCGAAGCTAACATAGATATTGCATCAGAATCATGGATATTAGCTACTCTTTTAAGATTTACCCGCTCAGAGCGTCATTCAAAATTGTTGGTAGTCATTTCTTCTATTAA
Organism: Phalaenopsis hybrid cultivar; assembly: GCA_002079205.1. Taxonomy (NCBI): domain Eukaryota; kingdom Viridiplantae; phylum Streptophyta; class Magnoliopsida; order Asparagales; family Orchidaceae; genus Phalaenopsis; species Phalaenopsis hybrid cultivar. Next base: position 80,905 of record JXCR01147998.1, read on the forward strand.
TGAATAAGCCTCATCAAAAGGTTTTGACATTAAAGAACCACCAGCCGCAGCATCTATAATCGATCTAAGAGATCCCACTAATCCATTATAAAATGTTTGAATTATTAATCAGCCTGGTAACGAATGATGAGGGCATTTCCTAAGAAGATCTTTACATCTCTCCAAAGCTTCATATATTGACTCTCCATCAATCTGACAGAACGATGTTATGTCATTTCTTAGTTTACAGCTTTGGATGGAGGGAAATATTTGGATAGAAATTTCTGTGAAAGTTCTCCCCAAGTTCTAATACCTTGGATGGAGGGAAATATTTGGATAGAAATTTTTGTGACAGTTCTCTCCAAGTTCTAATAGTTATATATTGACTCTCCATCAATCTGACAGAATGATGTTATGTCATTTCTAAGTTTAGCAGTTTTTTATGGAGAGAAATATTTGGATAGAAATTTCTGTGAAAGTTCTCCCCAAGTTCTAATAGATCCCATGGAGGGAAATATTTGGAGAGAAATTTCTACGACAGTTCTCCCCAAGTTCTAATAGATCCAGGTGCTAACGAGTTTAACTGCATCTTAGCTTTATCCCTCTGTGAAAAAGGAAAAAGTCTAAGTCTAATAGCATCGTTTGTAACTCTATCATATTTAAAAGTAGCACATAGTTCTAAAAAACTAGCGAGGTGTAAGTTAGGATCTTCATTTAGTGCACCTCCAAATTGATTGTTTTGTACCATTTGGATAATAGCAGGTTTAAGCTCAAATGAATTAGCAGCAGGATTTTGGATAGATAAATGAATTTCATCTGTTGTAGGATTTGCATAATCTCTTAAGGGTCTAGGTTGGTGGTCATTCTCTATTCCTTGATTGTTCATAATGTTTTCCATTATATCACAATTTCTAGGTTTTCTTTTTAATTTTCTAATTTTTCTAACAGTTCGTTCTAATTCTAAATCGTATGGTATAAGATTTTCAGGTCCAAATTTGCGCATACAAATGTAAAATTAGTACTCAGTAATATAGTTAAAAATATAAATATAAATATATAAATATATAGATAAGTTGCAATTTAAGTAAAAACTTTTTTAAGAATTCTAATATGTCCGTAACTCTTAAAAATCTCCCTGGCAACGGCGCCAAAAACTTGACCGACCTTTTTTTTTTTGTAAATCGACAATTACAAGAATTTGATGGCGCTACTAGAAGATTTAAATTCCAGCAACAGTGTCAAAAACTTTACTGTGACTTTATATATATTTGTTTGATTTAATAAAGATGTATAGATATAATATTCAATAATGTTAAAGTCGAATTTGTCAAGCAAGTATCGCTCAAGTAATATAGGGCTCTAATGGAGTCCTAGTTATCGATCCCACAGGAAGAAATAGAATACTACGGACTAAGGCTTAATAAAAAGTAATACTTCAACTACAACAATGGTGTTCAATTTGCTTATCTGTCACTAATAGGAAATTGAAATAAGTAGATAATTTGGATAACTAGTAAATAACTAATGATAGAAAGTAGGGTTTAAATTATGATATTCAATATCTAAAAAAGTATCCTTCTCTCTATCAAGAAATTATAGTAAATGGATAAAATGAATTAGTTTAATTTATATTGTGTCAAATAGGAGCATACCTATTCTTTACCCTTTGATCCAGGCATAAAGAACTTTGACTAATCATATGCTTAGTTACTGATTCTGCGGCTAGGCTGGGAGGATACCAGCTCTCACTTTGGAGCTCCCACATTCCCCTCACCTGAGAGCTAACATCTACACATAAGCACCCAAACGATAGGACCGAATTGGGGATTTTAGTCTCTCACTCTAAAATCTCCAATTCTACGCCCGATAGTAATATTTCCCTATTTATTTGCTCACCTTGTCACTCTAAAATCTCCAATTCTACGCCCGATAATTTTTATTTCCCTATTTATTTGCACCTAACTTTCAAGGACTTTGACCTCCCTAAATCTTGGATGTAATCTTCACCTTAGTTGTAAAACTATATTTATTTGCACCCAATTTCCAAGGGCTTTGACCTCCTTGAATCTTGGATGTAATCTTCACTTTAGTTGTAAAACTCAACCATATCAAGGGCTTCGACCTCCCTGAATCGTGGATGTAATCTTCACTTTAGTTGTAAAACTCAACAAATTTTAACAAATCAATTGGCTAGATTGAAAGTAAATTAAGATCGAAGTGAAAAGATCATCACAATTCTTAAACATTTTCGTGGCTTCACCAATTCAAATCACCATTTCACAAATCTCAAGATAAGGAGAAATATTTTCATGGCTTGACCAATTCAAATCACCATTTCACAAATCTCGAGACAAGGAGAAAGACAGAGAGAACTACTCAGAACTAGTGGGGAAAGCACAACAAAACTCGAAATTCATATATAAAATCAAAGCCATACAAACTATAACAATAAATAACTTATCTCTAAATTTCTCCCCAAGAACACTCCTTGAAGTTCCTCTGAATCTTTTCCATTATCTCTAAATTTCTCCCCAAGAACACTCATCGAAGTTCCTCTGAATCTCTTCCTTTCTTTATTCTCTAAATTTCTCCCCAAGAACACTCCTCGAAGTTCCTCTGAATCTCTTCCTTTCTTTACAACCAACTTGGAATTCATAAATGAAATCAAAGCCATACAAACTATAAAAAGTAAATAACTTATCTTTAAATTTCTCCCCAAGAACACTCCTTGAAGTTCCTTTGAATCTCTTCCTTTCTTTACAGCACACGGAATTCCTCTTCGAAGTAGCAAGGTCACTATGATTCAAAGGGTGGCTGTAGTCGCTTTGGCTTGATCAATTTGCCTAGGTTTGGTTACATGCATGGCTTTGGTTCAAAATCATGTCATGGGCTTGGATTTAAACTTGGGTTTAACTAGACTTTGAATTTCATTTAATTGATTGATTAAATTAGCTTGAATAATTTTCATAAGGAATTTGGAAAAGGGATTGAGTGATTTTGAATTTATTTTGAAGGTCAATTTGGGGAAATTTGGTTCATGGTCGACTTTGGGCATTTGGGTTAGACTTGGGCTTGAATTGGGCTAAACTTTAGATATGATTCAATTTATGGTTCACTTTAATCTAAAAGATTGACATGAAAGATTTTGGACATCAATTGGGAGGAAATTTTGAAGTTATAAGGTTCAATTTGAGAGAATTGGGCTTAAGTGCAAATTTGGAGATTTTTGCTCAAGTTGAATTTGGGTGTGCTTTGAGTTCAAATTTGGGTCAATTGCATGTTCAAACTGACTTGAGGAAGTTTTACGAAGAAATTGGAATTAAAATTTGGGAAATTGATTTGATCATTGAGTTCAATTTGGGGAATTTAAGGGTATGGCTAAAATTGGGGATCTTGGATTGAGCTTGAAATTGGTTTTGAAATTGGGTTCAATTGGTCTTGGATTTTGTTTCAATTGGGATTGGGAATGTTAAATTTGAGTTTGGAATTGAAATTGAGGGAGATTACAATAAATTTGTTAGAAATTAGGAGTGAATTGAAGAATATGGGCCCTTGAGGCAATTTGAAGATTTTGGTCAAAATGGGTCAATTTGGTCAAATTAGGGTGAATTGAGTGGTTTAAATTGATTTTGGGGATATTTTGAGTGATTTTGTAGATTTTGTAATTTTTTGAAACTTTAAAATTTTTTTAGGCATGTGTGTCATTTTGGTAATTTTGGGGATATTTGGGGGCATTTGGGAATTGATGAAATTTGGGGCCAAAGAGGGTCAAAGTTGGAATTTGATAAGGTTGGGACTAATTGAGGATGTTAATCATGAGGTCACTCTATTTGAGCCATAGGACCAAAGGAACTCCCATTTTGGATTCTCCATGTGTTGATCTTAGTCAAACCCTAACCCAAGGCTAATGGTTTAGTGACCATCCACAAGAGTTTCCAATAGATTAGAGGATCAAGCTATGAATGCTTGGGTTAGTATTGAGGTTGTGAGTGCATGTGCAAGTGTGTGTGTGCAGAACTGACCAAGGCCACACCACCCAGGGTTAACCCTAAGGCCAAACAATCATATGGGGACTCCTCTTGATTTCCCTCATATTGGTCCCACCTATTAAGTGCTAGAGATTAGAACCAACATGTGGAACTTAAAGATGAGCAAAGAGGAGTTTAGAATTTCTATTGGTGAGGGTACCATCACTAGTCCTCTAGGAATAATCAACAGGAAAGTTCTATGGCTAGGCCCTAGGCTACTAAGGAGGAAACTATACCTCAACCAAAAGTGAGGACAACAAATAGACCCCTAAAAGTTGTGGAGTATCGGACCGACACACCGCACATATTTTCATTGATCGAAGAGATCAACAAAACCAACATGACTGTCTGAGTTAGCACACTCAGAAAAGAACAGAAGAAGAGTAGAAAATTTCCACAGGGGAGTAAGCAGGGACTCCCGCTGGGAAAAAGGAAGGGAATTCTAGAAACAACCTTCAAGAAAATTGACAGTCACTACGAAGATTTGATTTTAATTCGATGTTTAAAAATTTTAATTTTGATTTAAACTTTAACAGTTTTGGAGTGGAAAGCACAATGACTTACATCCAACTCAAGAGATGACAACAGTGCAAAGAACTGCAACCATTAAGGACATTACACCAGGAAGAAAAGTCTATACCAATTCAGGCAACTGTTAGGGACATTACGCTAAACTGGCTCTAGTAGAAGAATGACAACCACTCAGGACATTACGCTAAACTTTAAGGTGGGAATCAGAATTCATGTAGGAGAACTGAAACTCAGGTACCATACCTAGAATGAGAATCAGAAGCCTCGTACCATTTAAGGGGGTCTCACACTGTTCACGAAGAGAAAGCCTTGATTTAATTGAAGGGCTTATTCCCTCAACATCTAGAATTTGATTTGAAAGATAGCGATAGGAGGGGCTCCTGAGGCAATGCAGAATCGGATGCAACATCCTCAACCTCTATAATTTGATTTGAAAGATTACAATAGAATGTGGTATTGGATGTTTGAATCCTCAACCTCAAGAATTTAATTTAAGAGATTGCGATAGGAGGGACTCTTAAAGCAACGTGGTATCGGATGATAGAATCCTCAACCTCTAAAATTTAATTTAAAAGATTATGATAAGATTGGCTCCTAAAGCATCGCGACATCGGATGTCTGAATCCTCAACCTCTAGAATTTAATTTCATAAATTGTGATAGGAGGAGCTCCTAAAGCAACGCGGTATTGGATGCCTGAATCCTCAACCTCTATAATTTAATTTGAAAGATTGCAGTAGGAGGGGCTCCTAAAGCAACGCAGTATCGGATGCTTGAATCCTCAACCTCTAGAATTTGATTTGAAAAATTTTGATAGAAGGAGATCCTAAAGCAATGCGGTATCGGATGCCTGAATCCTTAAGCTCTAGAGTTTAATTTGAAAGTCTAAAGCAACTCGGTATCGGAGGTCTAAATCCTCAACCTCTAAAATATAGTGTGAATCATTGCAAAGCAATGCAAAATCGAATGTCGGAATCCTCATCCTCTAAAGTATAGCGTGAACCATTGAAAATAAATGTAGAATCGAATGTCGGAATCCTCATCCTCTGAAATATAGTGTGAACCATTTTAAAGCAATGCAAAATCGGATTTCAGAATCCTCATCCTCTAAAATATAGTGTGAACCATTGCTAAGCAATGCAAAATTGAATGTCAGAATCCTCATCCTCTAAAATATAATGTTTCAAATTTTTGAAGATTTCTGGAATTGAAGTTTGGGACTTCAAGCTCCGTCGCTACGCTTCGTGTATCTGGCCATTTTATGATTTTTTTTTATTGAATTATCCTTTTCTTTTTTTTCTTTTGTTGGGATTTGGACTCAATTTTAGACAAGCACGGCGTCTGAGCTTCTAAGAACGAGTATTTGCTTCTGAAACATCACAATGCATGGTACTTCTTGAAGTATCATCCACTGACTAATGACAAGTGTAGAAAATAAGCTATTCCTTAAGGTACTATCGGAACTATATTCTTTCAAGTACAATTAAAGATGCATTATTTCTACGGGCACCACATTTGAGGAGGTCACAACTTCGTAGCTTCGTTTGTAGCAGACATCATTTGCTTTTGACATTGATTTTGTAAGGGTTGTTCAAGTCATCTTTGAGAAATAGCTCTGACGTTATTCGAGTTGACATTGAAGTTGTTTCTGCTGGGCACTAAAGGATATGACTTCATGGTTGAATTTCTATTAACTGCTAATATCATTGTCATTTCTTTAATTCTTTCTTTCTAGGCTTAAGCAGATTTCAGAAATTCTGCTCATGTGATTAAAATATTTTTGATTGTCCAAAGATATTTCTGAGCAAATTAATAGCCGACCAAAAGACTCGAGTTCGTTGAACTTTTTCTTAAATATAATATCGGAAGAGTTTTCTTAAGAGAGCATTTTATATATCATTAATTAGGGGAAACTTGGACACCAATTTTTGACTATGCATCCACCTCAAACTTCTTCTCAGGGAGACCATTCTTTTGCTTTGATTTTTTGGATCAAACTTTTCACACAATCTTTTTTTTTTGCTTTCTTTGTTTTTCTTAGAATTGCTATATCTGGTGGAACATATTTCTTTTAAGGATTTTGAATGTCCAAACTCCCTTGACTAATGATCCTCAAATATTTCTTATGAAGAATTCTGAGATATTATAATTCGTTCGAAAGTCATGGCACAGTGATGTGGCATAAAATTAAAAGGCTCGTGATATCTCAAGTCAATTACTTGTATTTCAACCACACTATTTTATTTTGAAATCAACTTAGGATCTAGTCTGAATTCTTTAAATTGAAAGTCATGGCCCTGCTTAACCGTCGTTCTATTCGGGTTTAAGCCTCTAAGTCAGTTGGTTTTTCTTTTCCCAAAAACTTTCCTTGTCATTTAACTTGAAGTTATCTGTTGAACGTATGTAGCAAAAATAGAACATTGAAGAATCTTGAACAACTACAATTTTCCATTTCTTTAATGTGGTGGGAGGGATAGGATAGACTAACACTGATCCTACTAATATCCCATTTTAAATAAATAATAGTACAATATTAATCAAGAGGTTTCCCATCCATTATCAGCTACGTAAGGGTCAATTGAAACAAATAGATCAACGAAATCATATTGATAGAACCTCTTTCAGGTTATTTTCAAATATTTTTTTTGGATTGTTATGTCCCCATTCTTGAAACTCTCTTCAAGGAAGTCCTTGAAACCGCATCACTTCTCGATAGCGTGTCCAATGAATATGTGGTATGGAAAATATCTAGGATGTCCTTTCTTCTTGACCTCATCGGGCTTCTTCGGGTTGGGCAACCTAAACTCGGGATTCTTGATCAGATTGTGGAACATTTTTTTTGTTGCTTCATCTTTAAAAGAGTTTATCCAGTTTGATCAAGTGTTCATGGTTGGAACTTGTGTTTCATCTGACTTGTAAGGTTTCTGCTGATATGATTGTTGAATATTTTGATGAGGACGTTGGAAGAGGACGTTGGAAGGTCCCTTCACGTTGTTTGGCTTGTATTTGTAATTGTTGCTTTCCCCTACCAACCACAGCAACTGTCCCAGATTTCTGGAAATCCAAATTGCTTAGCTTCTCCTTGGAGATTCCTAGATTTGCTAGACAACTTCTCTAACATTCTAATTGTAAAACTTATAAGCAAGAAACCCACTGGACCGTGGATGCTCTTTAGAAGAATCTCAATTACTTGTTGTTCCTGTATCTATGGCTCATATCTCATGATGAGATTTCTCTAACGAAGAATATACTCCTCCAAGCTTTCATTCGGCTTTTGCATCTCTACCAAAAGATCAGCAATGGTGATGTAGTGCTGAAGTCTGCAAACCAACTGACAAAAAGATTTTCCATTACTGTAAATTTCTTCACTGAACCATTTGGTAGCTCTGCATACCAATCAAAGGTGACTCTAGTAGGGCTACTTACAAACTGATGGAACAAAAGCGCTTCGTTACCCCCCACATTGCAGCAGCTCTCTAGGAAGTGTACAACATGCTGACGAGGTTTTCCGGTTCCATCGAATGTTTTGAAAAAAGGTGGTATGAAACCCTTGGGGTATTTGATGGCCTCAAACTCCTCTAAATAGGGTCTACCCTTTAGAGTTGATGCCCCTCCTTTTGATTTATCCAGGGCTTCTTTCACCTGTTGTCGACCATCTGTTTAATTTCATTTTCATGTATCGGACCCTGAACTGAATCCTTCTTTGGTTGTTTATCGGAGGTGAACTCTTTTATTTCACCTGCAATATGAGTGATTTCCGGCTGGTTTGTTTTTGTAGGTGTCATCCACAGTGATTGTGACTATCTTTGCATTGCAATCACGAAGGTCGTCATTTCTTTAATTTTCTTTTCGAGACGGCTAATTTGTTCGTCCCTTTGTTGGATGGCCTCTTGTCTCTCATTCGCAAAGTTCTCCTTACCATAAGACAGAGCGTCGCATGTAGATAACTCGGTTTGGGTCTCGATGACGTTGACTTTTGTGAAATCACCTTCCATTTAATCTGTTAGGTTGTGATTTCCATCTTCAATATCTTCTTTTTTATCTTTAGGCAGTTGTGCAATGTCAACTCGAAGCTATTCCAAGGCAAACTCAATTAACTTTCCTTTGATAACTTTTAAGTTAGTTGGAGATTTCTGGAGAGTGTCATTTCTTTTTTTGAGCACCGGTGTAGTTGTATAAAAGTTAAACAAATCAACTGAAATCATATTTACGGAACTTTTTTCATGTTCTTCTAAATACTATTTCGGTATTGCTACATTTCTACTTTTGAACTTCTTCCCAAGCCAATCCTTGAAACTAAAGTCGTTTTCTATGGTGTGGTCAAACATCCGGTGGTATGGACAATGTTGGGGATGATCCTCCTGATCGACCTCTTCTGGCTTTTTTTGTTCTGGTAGTCTTAATCATTGTTTCTTTAGCAACTCATGGAACTTCTTCGACACGGCTTTATCTTTGAAAGAATATGTTCTCTTCATCTGTTCTGCAATTGTAATACTTGGTATGCCATTTATCATGGACACCCTCCGCTGAAACTGCTGCTGGCTAAACCGACTATATTGCTGAGCATACTGGTGTTGAGGCTGACTATATTGGGACGACTGTCGAGGCTGTTTGGTTTTCAAAATTTCTTGGTTGTCCCTTCATCAGCTGAACAGACTTTGAGTTGGACTCAATCTTGAATTCAAAAAATGGTGGGGACTGACTCTTCCTTCTATAAAATCTCTTTTCCTTTATTTAGCCGAACAATTGGCGCAGTGATGGTGATTCTGGTAGTAGGAACAGAAGCAGTTCTCGGAGAAGTCTCATCCCAACGACAGACTTTATAGTAATAGTAGGGTTCTTTTCAACCAACACCTTTGGAGGGGAGAATTCCTTAGTAGATTTCAAGTTGAAGTCTACAATAGGCTCTATGGGACTCATCTGTTTTGAACTTCATTACTGTGACAGCCAGCTTCCAGAACTTGATTCCAATATCATCTAACCCTTGTCCAAACTTAATAACCGCCAGGTCAGACAGCTCATCCTTGTTGATAGCGAACTCCATTCCGGAGGTGAAAGAAAAGATCAACTTCGATGAAGACATTGCCCCTATCATTTGAAGATTTTCCGAAAGTCAGCGACGTTCTGTGTCTTGCAGGTTTGACAGAAGTATACAAGTTAACGCACTTGTCTTGTAAACTAGACATATCCTTTCTTATTTTTTTAATATTCAAATTTATTATTCTTTTCTGATTATAACATTAAAGAGTTTTGATTAAAAAATTAAAGTGCAAAGAGATGCAATCACTTGGCTTGATTCATAGAAAAGCAAACCAAACCCGAAAAGATACGAGGAGAAAAGTAAAGTTTAGGACCCAGTGCGGGACCAACTTCACAACGCACATCACCTAGGTAAAACTAGTTCACCAACACACCTATCGTGGGTCCAACCCCACATAAAGATAAAAGCCCTAATGAACTCTTGAACCTCTTTGTTCAAAGATGATTGAACAAACAATCCTGAAGTCTGAAAGAGTTGGTTGTATTTACCCAAGAAAGAAATGGGTGAATCATGTCAACGGAAGAAAGGTAATTTGGTCCATAAGGGACATGGACACATTACCGACGCATGAAGACAAGACTCTCTACTCAAAATAAAGAGAGAAACTACTCCCCAGCAGAGTCGCCAGAATTTGTCGGTCACCAAATTAGAAATTGTCGGCCGCCGGAACAAATATCCTTATGCTCGGTTTTAAAAGATTTTAAATTATATATATATATATATATATATATATATATATATATATAT
>JXCR01147998.1:102674-114324 GCA_002079205.1 Phalaenopsis hybrid cultivar
TATATATATATGAAAAAGTAATATTTTAATTTTTTTTAAAAATACGAGACCAAACTGATCTTATATCTTTAATAGTTTAAATGATCAAGCATAATATCGCAAGTAATATATCTACCTCGAAGGATATATACACTACATGTTGGTGGAGATCAATTAAATAAATTAAAGAATTTATGACATTTGTTTCAGTCAGTGAAAAAAATTATTTTTTATGTTGACCGACAAGTTTTCTTACTTAATATAAAATTAAATAGGGTTTATAAAAAATTATTTTTTATGTTTCCCGTGTCTTGCAGGTTCTTAAAGTTTTCTATAAGAGCAAACCTCTATAATTAATTACATCTTAGATAACTCAATTCACTTAGGAAAATTCTTGATTTAGATCAGGGAATATTGTCTTTAAGAATTTCAAGAAGTAGGACATTTCAAAAGATCGGACCAAAGGAGTGTCAAAGAGGAATGACTCAAATTTGGAACAATGTTATGGAATTCAAAGGAAGAGGAACTAGAGGTTGTCACAGATCCTAAGGAGAACCTCGGTGACTTCCCTAGTTATCCTATGATTTGGCTTTTATTTCGAGAAGAAAGATTATTTAAATGGTACATCCTGACAATTTTATTAATTAGAGCTTACATCTGTGTGAGACTGTCACACAAATAGTCTGGAAGATGTGAGGGTTTAGGTCGTGACGAATGACAACCTCAAAATTCTAAAACGAGTTAGGGCTTAAATTGCACAGCATGATTGTGCAAAGGCCTAAAGATGATTTGAGGATTTATGTTGGATTAGGTAGACGACCTCGAAGTTCTATGACTTAATTATTTAATTTTAAGGAAAGATGTGTTGTTGTAGATCCTCATGCTAATGTAGATTGCTGTTGCAGAAGGTTGGTCACAAAGTCAGCTCTAGGCTTCTCGGTGAAGTAGCAGTCCTAAAGTCTAAGGTTTAAGGATTTAAATGACAAGTTTATATTCAATCCTAGGGAGGCGGTCAAATTGATTAGAGCGACACCGGTTAAAATCCCACAGTTCCCTTGTTCAAGTATCACTATTTTTTTTTAATTTATATAGCTTAAATAAGTTGTTACACTTATTTAAACTAGGAGATCTCATTAGCAATCGTGGGTTACCTCGTCCGAGGGACTTCGTAAATTCAAAATGATGTTTTAAGTTTAGTGACATTTCAAAGAATTTATGATTATCTTTGAAACAATTTGTTTTAAAATTTTGAAAATATTGATTAATTTTTTAAAATGATTTTGATTTTTGCAAGTATAGTAAAGTGCACAACCAAGCATTTATAATATTTTGCANATTTTATAATAGTTAAATATTAAGCAAAATGAAGTCCTAATTCTCATTAATATCAGACTTAGCATCTAATCATCAATTAGTGGGCTTTAAATGACTTGATTATTATTTTCATAACTTAAGCCCAATACCATAGGATCATCTTAATTGAATTATCTTCCAAATCATGACAATTACCAAAATTTCAATTTTACCCTTATCATGAAAAAGATGGCAAATTAAGTTCTACCTCTTAGCCCTTCATATTTCAAACACCAAAGAGATTTTATTAGAATCAATAGTACTCATTTACCCTTTGATTAATCCTAAAATTTAACTAAGGTATTAAAATCAAAAATTAACATTTTGCCCCTAGGGGTCCCTATCATATAACTTATCAAATAAAATTCAAGTGACCTTGAAATTTCCATGGAGACTCAATCATGAGTTAATAAAAATATCATATGAGAAGATGTGGTCTTTTAGATTTTTATTTAATTTAAAATAGGATTTCTCAATATTAATTATTTAATTAATCAAAATAAGATTTTTTTGTCATGGGGGAATTATTAGACGTTCACCTAGGTCAGAAGAACACTTAGAAAAAATTCCATAATTTTTCAAATTATATTTTAATTATTATAATTATTTTAATGATTTTAGTGAATCGATTAAATAGAAAATATGTTTTAATTACAAAAAACTATTTTTGATATTTTNCTTATCAAATGAAATTCAAGTGACCTTGAAATTTCCATGGAGACTCAACAATGAGTTAATAAAAATATGAGAGGAAAAGATGTGGTCTTTTAGATTTTTATTTAATTTAAAATAGGATTTTTCAATATTAATTATTTAATTAATCAAAATAAGATTTTTTTGTCATGGGGGGATTATTAGAGGTTCACCTAGGTCAGAAGAACACTTAGACAAAATTCCATGATTTTTCAAATTACATTTTAATTATTATAATTATTTTAATGATTTTAGTGAATCCATTAAATAGAAAATATGTTTTAATTACAAAAATTATTTTTTATATTTTTATTAAATCTCTCTAAGTCCAGAAAACTCGGAGGAACAAAAAAAATTTATGATTTTTAATTTATTTATTAAAATTATTTTAATGAAAAATTAGGGAAAATACATTTTTAGCCTTTCAAAAATTTATTTTAAACATAGAAAAATTAGGAAAAGTATTCTAATGAGTCCAAAATGATAAGGAAGTAATTATGAATATTTTGAACCATTTTTTTTTTTTTTGGAAATTTTTAATTATTTTTAATTATTTTCAATTCAAAATATATCTTAAAAATAAAGTATTTTCTCAAAAATAATTTTTATTTTTCCTAAGCGCCCCTGATTATAAGAAACTCGAAAAACTACTTTTCATAATTTTTTTAACTATATTTAATTTAATTTAATTATTATTATATATAAATATAATTTTTCTTCGAAAATAAACTTTAATACTTAATGTTAATAAAAAAAAATTTAAATTTTTACAGTGAGTCAACATGATTTTCCTACACAATGTGGAAATGATTTTATTAATTTTTAAATAACATTTAATTCAAATAAAATAATACAAGCTATAATCATTTAACTAACTATAACAATATACAATATTATCCAAACCATTCCGATATTTTTCCTAAACTTATATACAATATTATCCAAACCATTCCGATATTTTTCCTAAGCTTCTCTAACCATAGAAAACCTACTAAAATTTATCCCATAATTTTTCAAGTGGTATTTTAATTTATATAATTAATTTAATTCAAAATAGCCATCTAAGCTTGAAAATTAGGGTTACATGCACATAAATGTTCTCTGACCTTGGAAAAATCAGAGAACATCCCCTCTGTCATAGGGAATGAACCCCCAAAGTTTCAAGCTATGGTGGATAAGATTTAACAATTAAAATTAAAATACCTCAGAGGTTGCTTAATTAATTAAAAATGAAAGACTCATCAAATAATTTTTATTTTTTTGTCCAAATTATTCTCCTATGTTCACTGAGTAATATGGTATTTTTATTTTATTTTTATGATTTTTCTATGCAAAGATATGAATTTTTGAAGTTCTGGAATTAAATAAAATCATTTTAAAAAACATTTTCCTACTTATCCACGTCAACTTAATTGCGCGCGCGTCTTCTTCTGATTGGGCACCGCCAGCTGAGTCAGCCCATTGTTCACGCACCAAGAGTTTGTTCGGCGTCATCTGGTCCATCCATCTGATACACGCTTGATCAGACAGTCTTCCGTCATCGTCCCTGATTAGCCAAACTCGTAAGCCGTCCAACTTCTAGACCTAAGATCTCACTCGATACTCAACCAAATCAAGTGTGTTTTGTTTCTACATCTTCATCTACTAAAAACGAACACATATATACGGTTACAATGCTATAAAATTAAGCTTCTCTTCACAATTGGTGAAACTGAGCTCAAAATTAGGGTTAATTGTCTATACCTTAGCTCAAGAGGTGAGGTCTCAATTGGGTGCTTGTGGAAGCCTCCTTGTGAGCCAGCGAACCTCCTCTAAGTGTCTATTTGAGCTGAAATAGGGTCTAGGTAAGAGTTCAATGAAAAGGTGGAACGGCCTTGGTGTAGGAGTGGGTTAGAGAGCTCAAGAGAGGGGGATTTTGATGAGGAACTTCCTCTCTTGGATTGAGGAAGTTTTTGAAGGTTTAATTGGATGCTTGGTGGGGTTTTTTGGAATGACAAAAAATGGCCTGGATTTTAAACTCAAAATTGAGCTCTCACAGAGGAATTCAGATGGGGGAAAATGGTGGGCTTAATCTTAGAAGTTCTTGAAGAGTCTCTAGAAACAATTGGACAAAGTCTCCCTAAGGAAATTGATTAGCNGTGGAATGACAAAAAATGCCTTAGATTTTAAACTCAAAATTGAGCTCTCACAGAGGAATTTAGATGGGGGAAAATGGTGAGCTTAATCTTAGAAGTTCTTGAAGAGTCTCTAGAAACAATTGGACAAAGTCTCCCTAAGGAAATTGATTAGCTCTTTCTTTTGGTCGTAGAAGAGGGAGTTCAAATAGCCATGTAAAGGGTGGTGCTTAGGGCTTCAATTCAGGTGCTCTTAGTAGCTTATGTCGAGGGTTGAAGAATGACAAAGACCAATTGGGATGAGCCAGCTTGGATGGGTGAATTAGAGTGCATTTGGATGAGAGAATTCTCTTGGTTTGGGGTTTTCCGGCCACTAGGCCGGCCAGCAGGGCCAGGGGTGATGGCTAGNTAAATAGCCATGTAAAGGGTGGTGCTCAGGGCTTCAATTCAGGTGCTCTTAGTAACTTATGTCGAGGGTTGAAGAATGACAAAGACCAATTAGGATGAGCCAGCTTGGATGGGTGAATTAGAGTGCATTTGGATGAGAGGACTCTCTTGGTTTGGGGTTTTCCGGCCAGTAGGGCCAGGGGTGGTGGCTAGAGGAGTCAGGGGAGCCAGGAGAGGGTTAATGATGATTAACCCTCAATGGTTAAGGCTAATGGAAAGTGTATCTTGGATTAAGATAAATATGGTAGGAGATCCCATAAATCAAGGGACCACTGGTCCATAGCTTATATAGGGTGGGCTAGGTGGGTCTAGCCTGGTCACTAGGATCCAAAGGGTGTCTGTGGTGGCTTTGGCTTGATCAAATTGGCTAGGTTTGGTTACATGCATGGCTTGGGTTCAAAATCAAGTCATGGGCTTAGATTTAAGTTTGGGTTTGGCTAGACTTTGAATTTGGTTTAATTGATTGATCAAATTAGCTTGAATAATTGTCNTGCCTGGTCACTAGGATCCAAAGGGTGTCTGTGGTGGCTTTGGCTTGATCAATTTGGCTAGGTTTGGTTACACGCATGGCTTGGGTTCAAAATCATGTCATGGGCTTGGATTTAAGTTTGGGTTTGGCTAGACTTTGAATTTGGTTTAATTGATTGATCAAATTAGCTTGAATAATTGTCATAAGGAATTTGGAAAAGGGATTGAGTGATTTTGAATTGATTTGAAAAGTCAATTTGGGGAAATTTGGTTCACGGTCACCTTTGGGCATTTGGGTTTGACTTGGGCTTGAATTGGGCTAGGATTTGGATATGATTCAATTGATGTTTCAATTTAATCTAAAAGATTGACATGAAGGATTTTTGACATCAATTGGGTGGAAATTTTGGAGTTATAAAGNAGGGAAATTTGGTTCACGGTCAGCTTTGGGCATTTGGGTTTGACTTGGGCTTGAATTGGGCTAGGCTTTGGATATGATTCAATTGATGGTTCAATTTAATCTAAAAGATTGACATGAAGGATTTTTGACATCAATTGGGTGGAAATTTTGGAGTTATAAAGTTCAATTTGGGAGATTTGGGCTTAAGTGCAAATTTGGGGACTTTGGCTCAAGTTGAATTTGGGTGAGCTTTTAGTTCAAATTTGGGTCAATTGATTGTGTTATGAAGAAATTGGAATTCAAATTTGGGGAAATTGATTCGACCATGAAGTTCAATTTGGGGAATTTAAGGGTTTGGCTAAAATTGGGGATCTTAGATTGAGCTTGAAATTTGTTTTGAAATTGGGTTCAATTGGACTTGGATTTGATTTCAATTGGGATTGGGGATTATGAATTTGACTTTGGAATTGAAATTGGGGGAGATTACAATCAATTTGGTGGAAATTGAGAGTGAGTTGAAGAATTTGGACCCTTAATGGCAATTTGGGGATTTTGGTCAAATAAGGGCAAATTGAGTGGTTAAATTTAATTTTGGGGATATTTGGAGTGATTCTAGAGATTTTGGAAATATTTTGAAATTTTTGAGGTATGAAGGGCATTTTGGTAATTTTGGGGATTCGTGGGGAATTTTAGGAATTTGGTGAAATTTGGGGCCAAAGAGGGTCAAAATTGGAATTTGACAAGGTTGGGATTAATTGAGAATATTAATCATAAGGTCACCCTATTTGAGCCATAGAACCAAAGATACTCCCATTTTGGATCCTCCATGTGCTGATCTTAGCCAAACTCTAGCCCGGGGCTAATGGTTTAGGGACCATTCACTTGAGTTTCCAATAGATTAGGGGATCAAGCTAGGCATGTTAGGGATAGGATTGAGGTTGTGAGTGTAAGTGCAAGTGTGTGTGTGCGGAACTAACCAAGGCCTAACCACCCAAGGTTAACCCTAAGGTCAAACAGTCCTATGGGGATTCCTCTTAAGCTCTCACATATTGGTTACACCTACTAAGTGCTAAATATTAGAAACAACATGTGGAACTTCAATATGAGCAAAGAAGAGTTTAGAATTTCTATTGGTGAGAGTATCATCACCAGTCCTCTAGGAATAGTCAATAGAAAAGTCCTATGACTAAACCCTAGGCTACTAAAGAGGAAATTAGACTTCAACCAAAAACGAGGTCAACATACGAACTACCGTCTTTGTGGTCAACTACTTTTGTAGCTTCTGACTTGTGCCCCTTTGGCTTTTAAACGTCATCACAATTCATTAATATGGCCAACGTGACCAATTACAATCTATGTGGCTTATAACATGCTTTACTCCCGACTCCAGCCCCAACGACTTATGAATGTCTTCCTAGCTCAACACTTCAGCCTATGTGACTAACTACGGCCTACGTGATCTACAACTTGTGCATCACCTGACTTTGACCCTTGCAACCTACAAAAAACACCACAACTGACCAATATGGCCTACATGACCAACTACAGTCTATGTGGTTAATAGCTTGTGGAGCTCCAAACTCTGGCTCTTGTAACCTACAAATTTCATACCATCTCAACACTATAACCTATATGATCAACCACAACCTATGTGGTTTACAGCTTGTGCAGCTCTTAACTCCAACCCCTATGGCCTACGGACGTCATCACACCTTACCACTATGACTAAGTAACCAACTCTGTCCCACGTGACTTATAACTCCTATAGCTCTCGATCTGGCTTCTGCGACCTATGGATATCATCCTAACTCACTATTGCAGCCTATGTGACAAGTATGACCAACATGGTCTACATCTGATGCAACTCCCAACCCTGACCTCTGTGACGTACAAAAGTCATCACATCTCACAACTACGATCTATGTGACAAACTCTGACATACGTGCCTAACAGCTCTTACAACTTTCTGCTATAGTCTCTGTGGCCGACCAACACTTCTAAAGCAACCATCTACGGCCCACACGACCAACTACTATCATGACTTTCAACTAATTCTTATACATCAAGTTGAGGAAAATAATACTTGTCCACAGCCTTCACAACATACTACTAACCATCCACTTCTCACCCTTGCAGCTCATTATCACCAAGAACTATATTCGTTATCCGCTATTGTATTTTTAAAATGACCATCTTTGTAAATCCACCTCATAATTCAAGAGATGAGTGAATTGGGTCTTCACAATTCATAATATATTATTTTAACTGAGATAGATCATATGATTTTTTTCACTTTTCAGTTGTTTCAACGTATAATAAAGGTGTCTCTTCCTACTTACTTCTCTTTAATTATCTGAGTGTGTGTTTGAATCTCGTACAATGCTAATACGCTAAATAATCACCATATCACCATGAAACTTCCCCCACATCGATGAATATGAATGCATGTTAAAGGAGTAGAAGTAAATTTCATAAGAAACATGAATCTTATGTGATTTTCATTTTGAACTCTTTTATTTTCTTTGTTGTGTTCTCTACCCTTTTCATGCTTTAACAAACAAGTCTTTTATCTACTATATCACTTGTATATCGTTCATTAATTCTTGTATTATGAGAGACTATAATTGAAAAAGTTTTCATAAGACAAAGCTGGAATGATGCTGGTACATTAGAGGAAGATCTCTATATACTATTTTAGTATAATGATGCTATTCGCGTTAATTACGGCTTAAGAATGAAACTACACTGATAGACAAGGGATGTCAAAAAATTTTGAGTGCATAAGCTCAACAAACTAAGTGATATGTTAGACAAAAAAAATTAGATAATTAAGATTAAAATGTATATAAATCCTCCCAAATTTTTAATTTCAGGAAGCCTAAAGACAATTAGTGGAAAAAAAAAAGATAAAAGCAAACTTCCTAAAATTAGGCTTTTTAACAACCCATCGTGCGGCCCCCACGCGCTNGGCTAAAATTGAGGATCTTAGATTGAGCTTGAAATTTGTTTTGAAATTGGGTTTAATTGGACTTGGATTTGATTTCAATTGGGATTGGGGATGATGAATTTGACTGTGGAATTGAAATTGGGGGAGATTGCAATCAATTTGGTGGAAATTGAGAGTGAGTTGAAGAATTTGGACCCTTAATGGCAATTTGGGGATTTTGGTCAAATAAGGGCAAATAGAGTGGTTTAATTTAATTTTGGGGATATTTGGAGTGATTCTAGAGATTTGGAAATATTTTGGAATTTTTGAGGCAAGAAGGTCATTTTGGTAATTTTAGGGATTCGGGGGGAATTTTAGGAATTTGGTAAAATTTGGGGCCAAAGAGGTTCAAAATTGGAATTTGATAAGGTTGGGATTAATTGAGAATGTTAATCATGAGGTCACCCTATTTGAGCCATAGAACCAAAGATACTCCCATTTTGGATCCTCCATGTGCTGATCTTAGCCAAACTCTAGCCCGGGGCTAATGGTTTAGGGACCATTCACTTGAGTTTCCAATAGATTAGGGGATCAAGCTAGGCATGTTAGGGATAGGATTGAGGTTGTGAGTGTAAGTGCAACTGTGTGTGTGCGGAACTAACCAAGGCCTAACTACCCAAGGTTAACCCTAAGGCCAAACAGTCCTATGGGGATTCCTCTTAAGCTCTCACATATTGGTTCCACCTACTAAATGCTAAATATTAGAAACAACATGTGGAACTTCAAGATGAGCAAAGAAGAGTTTAGAATTTCTATTGGTGAGAGTATCATCACCAGTCCTCTAGGAATAGTCAATAGAAAAGTCCTATGACTAAACCCTAGGCTACTAAAGAGGAAATTAGACTTCAACCAAAAACGAGGTCAACATACGAACTACCGTCTTTGTGGTCAACTACTTTTGTAGCTTCTGACTTGTGACCCTTTGGTTTTTAAACGTCATCACAATTCATTAATATGGCCAACGTGACCAATTACAATCTATGTGGCTTATAACATGCTTTACTCCCGACTCCAGCCCCAACGACTTATGAATGTCTTCCTAGCTCAACACTTCAGCCTATGTGACTAACTACGGCCTACGTGATCTACAACTTGTGCATCACCTGACTTTGACCCTTGCAACCTACAAAAAACACCACAACTGACCAATATGGCCTACATGACCAACTACAGTCTATGTGGTTAATAGCTTGTGGAGCTCCAAACTCTGGCTCTTGTAACCTACAAATTTCATACCATCTCAACACTATAACCTATATGATCAACCACAACCTATGTGGTTTACAGCTTGTGCAGCTCTTAACTCCAACCCCTATGGCCTACGGACGTCATCACACCTTACCACTATGACTAAGTAACCAACTCTGTCCCACGTGACTTATAACTCCTATAGCTCTCGATCTGGCTTCTGCGACCTATGGATATCATCCTAACTCACTATTGCAGCCTATGTGACAAGTATGACCAACATGGTCTACATCTGATGCAACTCCCAACCCTGACCTCTGTGACGTACAAAAGTCATCACATCTCACAACTACGATCTATGTGACAAACTCTGACATACGTGCCTAACAGCTCTTACAACTTTCTGCTATAGTCTCTGTGGCCGACCAACACTTCTAAAGCAACCATCTACGGCCCACACGACCAACTACTATCATGACTTTCAACTAATTCTTATACATCAAGTTGAGGAAAATAATACTTGTCCACAGCCTTCACAACATACTACTAACCATCCACTTCTCACCCTTGCAGCTCATTATCACCAAGAACTATATTCGTTATCCGCTATTGTATTTTTAAAATGACCATCTTTGTAAATCCACCTCATAATTCAAGAGATGAGTGAATTGGGTCTTCACAATTCATAATATATTATTTTAACTGAGATAGATCATATGATTTTTTTCACTTTTCAGTTGTTTCAACGTATAATAAAGGTGTCTCTTCCTACTTACTTCTCTTTAATTATCTGAGTGTGTGTTTGAATCTCGTACAATGCTAATACGCTAAATAATCACCATATCACCATGAAACTTCCCCCACATCGATGAATATGAATGCATGTTAAAGGAGTAGAAGTAAATTTCATAAGAAACATGAATCTTATGTGATTTTCATTTTGAACTCTTTTATTTTCTTTGTTGTGTTCTCTACCCTTTTCATGCTTTAACAAACAAGTCTTTTATCTACTATATCACTTGTATATCGTTCATTAATTCTTGTATTATGAGAGACTATAATTGAAAAAGTTTTCATAAGACAAAGCTGGAATGATGCTGGTACATTAGAGGAAGATCTCTATATACTATTTTAGTATAATGATGCTATTCGCGTTAATTACGGCTTAAGAATGAAACTACACTGATAGACAAGGGATGTCAAAAAATTTTGAGTGCATAAGCTCAACAAACTAAGTGATATGTTAGACAAAAAAAATTAGATAATTAAGATTAAAATGTATATAAATCCTCCCAAATTTTTAATTTCAGGAAGCCTAAAGACAATTAGTGGAAAAAAAAAAGATAAAAGCAAACTTCCTAAAATTAGGCTTTTTAACAACCCATCGTGCGGCCCCCACGCGCTTCAATTATACCTCGTGGCATCTATAGCTTAGCCCACAGCTATAGGCCCGTTAGACATCCAAATTCAGGCCGAAAAAGTCTTCAATTTCCCCCAATAAATCTTCTCCTATCAACAATTGGACGCTGTTTCTGTAATTTAATAAAAAATAAGGGGCTATAAAATTAAACTTCTGAAACCAAGTTCACCGGCGACCTGGTCCCTGTTTTGCCAATTCAACGATATATGAAATAAATCAAAGAAAGGAAAGAAGCAATTACCTGCAGTGTTTGACTCCCTCTCCCGCAATCTCTTCATAAGTTCCATAATCTTCCCTTGGATTACTTAAAACTAAGCTTCTCCTACCTTCTTTGCCGTCAGTTTCTTGATTTCTTTCCCTAATTCATGGGCCAAGAAGTGCTCGGCGACGTCTCCCTGCTCGCCGAAGGTGATCCCATGTCTGCCAATCTCCAGAAAGACAAAGACAAGGATACCAGCGCCGGAGATTCGCCGCAAAACGGGGAGTTACGTGTGAAGAATCATACCGATGAGGCAGGGGATATGGAGCCGAGTCTTGAAACGGTCCTCCATCCGCCTTCTCATTTCCCTCAGCCGGAGGCGCCGGCAGGGCTGATGAAGTCC
>JXCR01147998.1:114751-158216 GCA_002079205.1 Phalaenopsis hybrid cultivar
TAAATTTCGTAAATCCTGCTTGTTAGGATTTGATAAATCCCAAGTTTAAGACAAAATGGAGGAAAAACGTGGTTTAAGAATCTGTAAGATTTAAAAGTTCTTAAAACCATCTACCAAATAGACTCTAAATTTTTGTTATGATGATAAGTCCTAAAATGATTAATATTGTATAAATTATAATTCATCACTAATAAATTAATTAGGAGTAAATTTGATTTGTCCTATTAGACCATAATTCAGAAGATCAAACCGAACCGATCGATTTGACTGTGAAATGAACTTTGATCTGAAAATAAAATTACTATATCTCAGATAAATGTATAAAATTTGTTACCTTCATATCATAATTTATATTTTTGAATTATATTCATTCAAAATATAGACATCAAAATCTACATTATGATGAAAGATGATAAAAATTTCGCATATTATAATAATTTTTATAATTTATTTAATTTAATACGCTATAAATAGCTCGCATATTATATACTTTTAACATATGTATAAAAGATGATGTAGACTTACGCAGGTCTTAATGTATAGAAAAATTATTATGTACTTTTGTTAATTCCTTGAAACCCTTTAGAACCAAAGTGAATTTGATTTTTTGTTTTTTTTTTTTTTTGGTTTGTTGAAGTGGAGGAATGCTAAAGGTCTATTGTATGATAGAAAAGTAACACATAGACTGAAAGATAAATTTTATAAGATGTGGTAAGATCCGCAATGCTCTATGTCGTTGAATGTTGGCCTTCAAAAGAGAAGGATAATACTGTTATGTATTGCCGAAATGAGAATGTTTATCTGAATGAGCGGATTTACACCCTAAACAGTAAGAGACATAATGTGAAAGAAATATATTTGTGATAGGGTTGGTGTAACTAGTGGCGGACAAAATTAGAAAAAGGTGTGTTAGATGATTTGGTCACATTAAATGTCGATCATCTGATGATTTGATTGAAAGAGTAGTTGTTTTAAATCTGACATATGTTAAGAAAAGCAGAAGTACACTAGAAATACTTTGGCATATTGTATAAAAAATGATCTTAACTTATTAGAATTAAAAGAAAATAAGACACTCAAAAGACGCAATGGAGAAAACAAGTTTATGACGCCGACCCCACTTAGTGGGATAAAGACTTGTTATTGTTGTTGTAATTTATTTGTAATTTGTAAGCTGTAACGATTTTTTGGCGGTTAATATATAAATTTGAATTATCTTGCAATATAATATCCATAAGAGTTTCTTAAGTATCAGGCTTAGTTGGTACATTTATTGGTTGTCTTGTATAATACATCAAGAGTTTCTTAAACATCCCCAGCTAAAATGCAACCTAAGCATAAATTTCTCATCTTTTATCAAGTTTGTACCTTTTTTTCTCTAAATCACGTNGACTAGAAATACTTTGGCATATTGTATAAAAAATGATCTTAATTTATTAGAATTAAAAGAAAATACGACACTCAAAAGTCGCAATGGAGAAAACAAGTTTATGACGCCGACCCCACTTAGTGGGATAAAGACTTGTTATTGTTGTTGCAATTTATTTGTAATTTGTAAGCTGTAACGATTTTTGGGCGGTTAATAAATAAATTTGAATTATCTTGCAATATAATATCCATAAGAGTTTCTTAAGTATCAGGCTTAGTTGGTACATTTATTGGTTGTCTTGTATAATACATCATGAACGAATAAACATCCCTAGCTAAAATGCAACCTAAGCATAAATTTCTCATCTTTTATCAAGTTTGTACCTTTTTTTCTCTAAATCACGTTACAGGTTTGGCAGTTAGCACTGCAGTTTTTAAAAGTCAATGAGCGGACATTGGCTGACAAATGGAGCCATCCTGATGGTATTTGGTTAAGCTGTTTCAGACTACCCAACGGAATTAGTTTGCGACACGTAGGAATGCTGTTCAACAATTTTCCAATTACATTAAAAATTTTTAAAATGACAAATTGATATATTGTTCACAATACAGTAATATGTTTTCTTTTTGTTATAAAATTAGCCATTTTTATGTATTATATTTCTGGAATTCATAATTTCCCCTGATTCCGTATAGGCGGTAGAAATCGGAGAAGAACTAGCGAGGAAGCACTTCATACACCATGCCTTCCGGTAAAATTTCCTTCTCCTTAACCGGCCCATCAATCAATCATCTTCTTTTCTTTCAAAAGCTCATTCTTCTCCATCTTCCCTTCCCTGCCTGCAGAGATAACGAGTTCGAAGACAGTAACAGCCAGTTCTACCGCTTCCTTGAGCACGACCCATCCATCCCTANTGTCCTAATCCCTTGAAATTTTTACTCGAGCTGGACCTAGACTAGACAAGCCTTTGGACCAAATTTCATGATTTTTAGAATTCTTTGTGATTTATCATAATTATTTTAAGTTCTGGGTTATTTAATAAAAATAAAATATTTTAAATGATGAAAATTAACTTTTTTATCTTTGACAAATCTCTCTGAGGTGAGAGAACCCAGAAGGCAAATTTCATTTTTTTTCTGATTTTTCTTTGATTTATTGGAATTATTTTTATTGAAAACACATTTTTAGCCTTTAAAAATTATTTTAGGCTTTGAAATTCAATATCTTTATTTATAAAATCAGGAAAAATATTCTAATTGTTCTTAAGTAATTAGGAAGCAATTTAGAACATTGCCATGAAACTTGTTATTGTTGTGTTTTTTATGAATTTTTAATCATTTTAAATATTTAAAATAGGCTAAAAATCAAGTTTTTATTCTAAATATTATTTTATTTTATAAAAAATCCTTGATCACAGAGAACTCAAAAAACTAAGTTTCATAATTTTTTGAGTTGTATTTTGATTTTTAAAAATCATTTAGGTGTCAAAGGTAGTATTTATCTTTAAAAGTCAACTTAAGTTATCAAATGAACTCAAAATATTTTGAAATTTTTATAGTGAGTTCTATGGATCATAAACCACAGTGGAGATAACAAATAAAGTCATTTAATTGTTTATATTTTCTAAAATTAAATTTTTTAATGATTTAGTGTTTGTAAAATTTAAGTGCATTTTAAATGACTTGACCCATGAAATTATTTCCAAAAGCTTCTCTAGTCATGGTGGACCTTCCAAATTTTTCTTAGAATTTTCTAATCAATATGGTAATTTCCATGATTATTTTAAGGAAATAATGTGCAACATTTTGAAAAATATGGCTCTCTATATAGGAACCTCCTTTGACTTTAAAAAAATCAGAGGATGTTTCCCTTGACAGAGGCTACAAAATGCCAAAATTTCAAGCCAAGGTGATGTATCAATATGCATGGAGAATCAAATGATCCCAAATAGTGTTTAATTAATTAAAAACTTTTAGTGATAATATGCATGGAGAATCAAATAATTCCAAATAGTATTTAATTAATTAAAAATATTTTATGCATCAAATGGGCTAAAGTTTATTCTGTTTATTCTCCTCTGTTCACTGAGCAAGTGGGTATTTTTATTTTATTTTTGTGATTTTTCTACACCAAGATAGGATTTTATAAGTTTGGGGGTATTTAAATAAATAGAAGAAGCCATATTTATCTATTTAAACTACGCGTGCCACCTCAACCTACGACGGCTCCGAAGGCATAAAGTTAAGGGTATTTAAATAAATAGGAAAAAGCCCTATTTATCTATTTAAACAGCGCGTGCTTTAGGCTTTTAAATAAATAGAAAAAAAGCCCTATTTTTCTATTTAAACTGCGCGTGCTGACTAGATCTTAGGCAGCTCTGAAACTCCATGTGGCGCGCTCCTATTTGACGATGCCATCCACGTCAGCAGCCACGCGTCCCGCTGTTTATGCCCCGATGCGATATCCAGCTAGATCTCGTCCGTCCATTTCATACACGCTCATTCAAACGACTCCCCGTCATCGTCCCCGATAGAATGATCCCGTGACCGTCCTTACTAAAACCCTAAGATCTCAGCCTAAACTCAACCAAATCACTTCGGGTTTGGTCCAATGGACTCTTCTAAGTGAGACAAACACATCCATATAATAATCATGCAATTAAATTAAGCCTAATCAAATGGAGAATCGAAAAAGGGTCGGGATGAGGTGAGGTTTTGTACCTTTGCTCTGAGAAGTGAAGCTTAGATCAGAGGGTCTTGACATGTTCGTTATGATCCAAAGAGGCTAGCTATTGAACCTCTGGTCTTAGTGTAAGGCCTAGGTATGAATTCGATCACGTCCAGATTTGGGTGTTGGTCTAGAGCTATGGTAGAGGCTCTGTGGAAGGGGGATTTAATGGGGCTTTGGCCTCTTTCACTATTGTGAAGGTGTGGGTAGAGTCAATTTGAGTTTGGGTTGATTGTGGAGGTGTATTGGGTTCTGTCCTGGTTTCCAGATAATGAAACTGGTGCACTTAGCAAAGAGTGTAGTGCAATTATTTAGAAAAAGCTTCCTGAAAAACTATAAGATCCTAGCAGTTTCACTGTACCGTGTGCTATCGGTGAAAAATTTTATGGAAGAGCTTTATGTGATTTGATAGTTTCACTATACCGTGTGCTATCGGTGAAAAATTCTATGGAAGAGCTTTATGTGATTTGGGATCCTGGAAGTTTCACTATACCGTGTGCTATCGGTGAAAAATTCTATGGAAGAGCTTTATGTGATTTGGGAGACAACATTAATCTTATGTCTCTATCGATTTTCAAAAGATTAGGATTAGGAGAAGTCTCACCTACTTCTGTAACTCTTCAGAATTTTCAAAAAACTAGGATTAGGAGAAGTCTCACCTACTTCTGTCTTTAATCTTATGCGTCTATCAATTTTCAAAAGATTAGGATTACGAGAAGTCTCACTTAATTTTGTAACTCTACAGTTAGCGGATCGTTCAGTTACATTTCCTAAGGGTGTTATAGAAGATGTGTTAGTAAAAGTGGATAAATTTATCTTTCCTGTGGATTTCATTATTTTAGATATGGAGGAAGATAAAGAAATACCTATNGGTTCTAAATTGGGAGAAATGCCAATTTATGGTTTTAGGAGGAATTGTGTTAGGGCATAAAATTTTGGAAAATGATATAGAAGCAGACCCTGCAAAAATTCAAGTTATATCTAAACTCAAAAGCTCCTACTAAAGTAAGAGAGGTTAGGAGTTTTCTTGGACATGTTAGATTTTACAGGCATTTTATTAGAGATTTTTCAAAAATTACCAAACCTCTAAGCCAACTTTTAGAAAAGGACAAGAAATTTGAATTTACTGAAAGCTGTTTAAATGCCTTTGAGTTGTTAAAGGAAAAATTAATCATAACCCCTATTATAGTTTCACCTAACTGGGAGAAACCATTTGAATTGATGTGTGATGCTAGTGATTATGCAATTGGAGCTGTCCTTGGATAAAGGTATGAAAAGATTTTTAAAGTTATATACTATGCTAGTAAAACTCTTAATGATGCACAAATTAATTATACCGTTACTAAAAAAGAGTTAATAGCCATTCTGTATGATTTAGATACATTCAGAACTTATTTTAATTGGAGCTAAATGTTTTGTGCATACCAATCACTCTGCTATTAAATATTTGATGAAAAGAAGGATGTCAAACCAAGGTTAATTAGATGGATACTTTTGATGCAAGAATTTGATCTTTTGATGCGAAAGAAGGATGCTAAACCAAGGTTGATTAGATGGATACTATTGATGCAAGAATTTGATCTTGCAAACCAAGGTTAATTAGATGGATACTTTTGATGCAAGAATTTGATCTTGTGGTTATTGATTCAAACTAAGGTTGATTAGATGGATACTTTTGATGCAAGAATTTGATCTTGTGGTTATTGATATGTTGATTAGATGGATACTTTTGATGCAAGAATTTGATCTTGTGGTTATTGATAGAAAGGGAACTGATTAGATTGGTCACTCTGCTATTAAATATCTGATGCAAAAGAAGGATGCCAAACCAAGGTTAATTAGATGGATTACTATTAAATATCTGATGCAAAAGAAGGATGCCAAACCAAGGTTGATTAGATGGATACTTTTGAAAGAATTTGATTTTGTGGTTATTGATAGAAAGGGAACTGATAATCAAATTATTGATCATTTGTTCTTATGCAAAAGAAGGATGTCAAACCAAGGTTGATTAGATGGATACTTTTGATGCAAGAATTTGTTGATGCGAAAGAAGGATGCTAAACCAAGGTTGATTAGATGGATACTATTGATGCAAGAATTTGATCTTGCAAACCAAGGTTAATTAGATGGATACTTTTGATGCAAGAATTTGATCTTGTGGTTATTGATTCAAACTAAGGTTGATTAGATGGATACTTTTGATGCAAGAATTTGATCTTGTGGTTATTGATATGTTGATTAGATGGATACTTTTGATGCAAGAATTTGATCTTGTGGTTATTGATAGAAAGGGAACTGATTAGATTGGTCACTCTGCTATTAAATATCTGATGCAAAAGAAGGATGCCAAACCAAGGTTAATTAGATGGATTATTGATGCAAGAATTTGATTTTGTGGTTATTGATAGAAAGGGAACTGATAATCAAATTGCTGATTAAAAAATCAAGAATCATCTAACACTGACAATGAAATTATAGACAGTTTCCCTGATGAGCAACTTTATAATATTAATAAGTGGAAGATACCATGGTATGCTGATATTGTTAACTAAATTGTAAGTGATATTTTGCCACCTATGCTGACACTGCAACATCAAAGGAAATTTATTCATGACGCAAAAGCATATTTTTGGGATGATTTTTATTTATATAAACAATGTAAGGATCTGATTATGAGGAGATGTGTACCTTATGAAGAAACTGAGCTAATCATTCAGAGATGTCATGATTTTGAATTTGGATGACATTTTGGGATTGATAAAGTGCTTATAAACTTTTACAAGCTGGATTTTATTGGCCTACTATCTTTAAAGATGTTTATAGATATATAAAAACTTGTGATCGATGTCAACGAGTAGACAATATATCTAGAAGAAATGAAATGCCTCTAAATTTCATGTAAGAAGTTGAGATCTTTGACGTTTGGGGATTAGATTTCATGGGACCATTTATTCCTTCATTTAAAAACTTATATATATTAATTGTAGTAGACTACATTTCTAAGTGGATTGAAGCACAAGTTTTACCTCTTTGTGATGCTAAAAGAGTTTCAAAGTTTTTAAGGAAAAATATTTTCACTAGATAAGGAATGCCTAGAATGATTATCACTAACGGAGGGTCCCATTTTATGAATAAATACATTTAGAGACTGACTAAAAAATTTAATATTATTCATTGAATCTCTAGTACCTATCATCCTCAAACCAGTGGGTTAGCCTAAGTTTCTAATAGAGAGATTAAACAAATACTTAAAAAGACTGTAAATTCTATTTGAGTAGATTGGTCCACTAGACTGGATACCGCATTATGAGCTTATAGGCCTGCTTATAAAACTCCTATTGGAATGATTCCTTACAGATTGATTTTTGGAAAGACTTGTCACTTACCAGTAGAATTGGAGCATAAAGCATATTGGGCGATTAAAGAATTCAATTATAATTTGAAAGATGTTGGTAAGAAGAGATTGTTACAATTAAATGAATTGGAAAAATTAAGAAATGAGTCTTATGATAACAACATAATTTATAAGGAAAAATTAAAGTTATGGCATGATTGGAAGATTAACCAAAAGAACTTTGAACCAGGACAAGAAGTTTTGCTATACAACACTCGGGTGAAGTTATTTCCTGGGAAATTGAAGTCTCATTGGTTAGGACCCTTTACTGTGACTCAAGTTTAAACTTACGGGAGATTGAAGATCCGAAAAGGGGAAATAGATTTAAAGTAAATGGACATAGATTAAAACCATATTATGAGGGTAAAAGACCAATTAAAGAGGTTTTAATGATCGTCAACCTGAATGACAACTGAATAGATCGGGCTGACGGCGTCAAACCAAGCGCTTTATGGGAGGCAACCCATATTTATCTTTACTTATATCGCGATTATAGTAGTTTTTATTTGAAATTATCGTTAGTTAGTGGTAGTATTAAACTCTACTACTCTTATTTACCCTTGAAACATCATAAAAATTGGATTTATGAAGAAAAATTGGAACGCATTCGGACCAGAGCGAAACTATGCAAATTTTGCCTTGGGCTCCGACGGCTCCCTCGACACCGCTGACGACACCCTCAATGCCACCGACGGTGACCTCGACACCGCCGATGATGGGTTTTTTCTAAGAGTCCAAACAAAATTGATACAGAGGCTCACCGACGGCAACCTCGACCCCGCCGACGGCGAGACCAGTGAATTGGCGGTAACTTTAGTTCAAATGGCAGTTTTTAATGGTTTTTGGGCAGGAATTGTCTTTTTAAACTAAAAAATTTAATTTCTAGTTCAGATTTTCCCTCTAAAAATGAAGTGAAACTCCACTAATTTCATTCCTATGGAATCCATTTCCCCTGATAATCCCATAATGCGAGTTTTCAATCAGCGAAAGTTTATTAGTGCGGGAGCGTAGTGAATCATCAACAAGTTACTGACGAAGAAAAGATTAATCAAGGAACAAGGATTTTTAAATCAGGGATTGAATAATCCCATGATGCATATTGAAGAATGATAGTGCGGCGAAGATGGGAAGTGCTGTGCTACACTACCTCCGCCGTGGTTGTTCCAGTAGTGAAAGAATTTTATGCAAATTTACATGGAATAAACTAGGGAGTTGCTTATGTGCGAGGAAGATGGATTACTTTCACTCCTGCATGGATCAACAAGTTATATATGATAGAGAATGTTTCTGTCTGCCAATATTCTAATTTTATCCCAACGAGAAACCAGATGAATGAGATTTACCAAAATTTAATGGACAAAACTGATGACTGGGAAACAAGAGAAAATGGGTATGTTAGTTTTTCTGTGACATTCCTGAATCTCATTTTGAAACATTGACACTTTTTCATTTCTGCGAAACTGTTACCGACAATGAAGATGGGTAAAGTTTTTAAAGAAAGTGCCATTTTGAATTACTGCATCCAAAGGGACTGCCAATCGACATTAGATCTATAATTGTGAAGTCTGTTTTGGGCTTGATCATTCATGGATCAACTTATGAGCTTCGACACCCCTCCACCATTTTCTCACTTTGTAGTCAGTTCCAAGTGTCCTATGAAAATTGGGAAAAGGTACTGCTACCTTGGAAGCCGTTGGACCCAATTGAGAGATTTTTAGTTTTTGAAGATGAAAATGACATGACAATTATAGTAGATGAAGTATCTCAGAATTCACTGCCAGTTCAACTGTTAGTCCTTGATAAGTCTTTGGTGATCCTGTGCCGAATCAAGAAATTGGAAAATGAGGTACTAAATGTCATGAACGCGATTAATAATATCTCCAATTTCTTTGATCATCTAGACTGGAGGATGAAGGAATATTTTGAGCACTCTAGACATTTAGAAGATAGCTAGATACGACTGATGTGGAGGATGAAGTTAATATAAGAGGATTCCACTGAAGAATTTCCATTCCGACCCTTCTACAACCTCTTCGTTCATGTATAATCAATGGGTGATCTCAGAGGAGAATCGAGTACCGAGTCTGAGGATTAGTAGATTTATATTATTACCTATCTGTCTATCTATGTATTTCAATTTGAACTTTCTATTTGCTTTGCTTTAGAATTATACTTTCAGATCTTTGTATAGTTCAGACTAAGCATAGGATGTTTTGTTTTCACCGTTTTGAGTGTTGTGGCTTGGATTGCGATGCTGAATTTATGTATTGAGGTTTAGAAAATATCAAACTGAGGTGTGCTATGTAACATATATTGTTCCCCTTGAAATTTATATATAAATGTGATATTTTATGTTGTGAAAGTTTATATGTGCTAAGTACTTCATTTTGTCACTTAAAATAGGTCTATAATGATTGTAAAGGCGTTGTTAAGGATTAGAATTGATCGAAATCGCGAAAATCCGGAATTTGGACAAAATCAATAAAGCCCGCCAACAGTGCCCTTGACGCCGCCGACAGCGTATTTTTCCCGAGACTGAGATTCAAAATTCCAATAGAGTGCGCCGATGACGTCCTCGACCCCGACGACGGAGAGATCACAAAAAAACACCTTTAACCGTTATTTTGACCAATCAACTGCCACTATTCATCATCCCCTTCCTCCTAAAAATGCCATTTTTGAACTAGGGCTTGAACCACTATTCATCATCCCCTTCCTCCTAAAAATGTCATTTTCGACCTAGGGCTTGAAAGATCTCACAATTTTCGACCTAGGGCTTGAGAGATCTTGGATTTGGGGCGATTTCAAGGCTTTTTGACACCGAAATTTAATCATCTCTAGGTAAGAGCTTCACTCCAAACTAAAAATATTTGATTTTCACCATGGATTTCTTCCACATTAGATCCAAAAAAATTGAGAAAGTGAAGAAAATTTGGGAAGAAATTCATGGATCTTAGTGTTGAACTCTTAGAATTGCTATTGGAAGACATGATTTGTATATTTGAAGTAATTTTTGGAATTTTGTTGTAATTTGATTAGATTGAAATGCCTCCACGTCAAAAGAGAAGAGTTGAGTTCGACGAGTCTCGCTTCATCAATGCGATGGCTCAAACAAAATTTACTTCCATATTTAAAGGAAAGAACCGCATACAAGATCGAGTTTTTGAAAGTCCAGGAGGAGAAATTGAACGAGTTATTGCCAAGCAGAGGAGGGAAAACTTTTGTTACACCACCAATAAAGCTGACGCAAATATTTTGAAGGAGTTCTACACCTATATTATGTATTCTGATGATGGAATCGTTCAAGTGCGTGGGTTTCCTGTTGAGTTTACTGCCACGCGCATCAACACTTTTTATGAAGTCCCAGAATCTTATAGCTGCCAATATGAATCCTTTAGTACAATGGAAGGCCCCCTCAATGATGTGATCAACTTTCTATGTCACTATGAATCCTTTAGTATGATGGAAGGCCCCCTCAATAATGTGATCAACTTTCTCACGCTGCCAATATGAATCCTTTAGTACAATGGAAGGCCCCCTGAATGATGTGATCAACTTTCTCACTGATGGGAAAGGAACATGGAAGATACAGCGAGAACAGGTAAATTTTTCTGCTTCCATGATGAATGCCACCTCTAAGGCGTGACACTATTTCATTTCTTTAGCGAGAGCGAGTAAATTTTTTTGCTTCCATGCTGAATGCCACCTTGAAGGCGTGGCACTATTTCATTTCCTCTACTTTGTTACCAACCTATCACCATAGTGAGGTAACTAGATTATTCTGAATTTCTGTATTAAGAATAGTAGAACTATAAATGTGGGGAGAATAATTCTTAAGAATATCTAAATTTTTGTATTCAAAATAGTAAAACTATAAATGTGGGGAGAATAATTCTTAAGAATATATTGGCGTGACACTATTTCATTTTCTCTACTCTGTTACCAACTTATCACCATAGTGAGGTAACTAGAGATAGAGCTATTCTGAATTTGTGTCTTAAGAATAGTAGAACTATAAATGTGGGGAGAATAATTCTTACGAATATATTGACTACGGCGAGGAGTGAGACTATTAGAGGTCTAGGACATCCTAAACTTATTTATACAATTTGCAAACTTTGTGGAGTGTAAAGTGGAGAAGAAGAATGGGTTTAACCTATGAAACCCATTAGTAAGGCTAATTTGAAGACTTATGAATCCCATGAGAAATGGAGAACAGCTTAGTAAGGCTAATTTAAAGACTTATGAATCTCATGAGAAATGAAGAACTGGGAGTAGAAGTTTCTTCTACTAGTAGAGATGTTCCCTCTACAAGTTATGACCTTCCACCTTCTAGTTCATGTACCCTCTCTGATTTAATGAATGAGTT
Source organism: Phalaenopsis hybrid cultivar (assembly GCA_002079205.1). Classification (NCBI taxonomy): domain Eukaryota; kingdom Viridiplantae; phylum Streptophyta; class Magnoliopsida; order Asparagales; family Orchidaceae; genus Phalaenopsis; species Phalaenopsis hybrid cultivar. The sequence continues at coordinate 126,614 of JXCR01147998.1, forward strand.
GAACTTGCAGCAAAAGAGCATAGAATTGATAAATGAAAAGATTGGAGGTTTAGAACATCAACACAATTATGATAGTGAGTACCTTCAGAGGCATTCAAATTTTGAGGTAGCCTATTATGAAGTCAAGCCTGACACTAAAGAGGTGAGCTTGATGTCACTTTTCCTGAGTGCCCCCGATATACTCAGTATCAACCCAATCCACCTATTGATCAAGGAGATGAAGAAATAGCTTGGGATTTTGATATTGAGTAAAATTGATGTACTTACATTTGTATTTTTATTTTTGTTTTCTTTTGTAATAGAAATGGATGTTTGTGTATTTGGACTTTTATCTTTATTATTCAGTGTACTTGGATAATTTTAATTTTTGCTATAAAGTTAGTGTTATGGTTAAATGTGCATGTGTAGTTTAATAGATGTTGAGTAATATTGTGGATTATAATGTAATATGATTTTTATTTCGCATTTTAGTTTTAATTGTTTAGTATTGTGGTTGTGTTAGGAAATGTTGATGCTTATTTAATGTTTCAGTTTTATACCTATTTCAAAATTTCATTACCCAGAAATTCCTCTAATGATTTATATGTGTACAAAGCTTCTAATATTATAGACCAGGTGAAGTAAAAATTTGAGAAGGCCTGCAGAAATTTCAGAATGATGAAAATGCCTACAATACTGAGGTATGATTTATATTTATAGTTTTTCTTTCCACCTGTATTATTTTATATTTAAAAATTAAAGTATGGGGGAGGGAAGAAAAAGATTGACTATTAGATGTCCTCTATTTCAATATTTTCAAAAATTATCTATATGATTTTATGGAGTGAATTTAATTCTGGTAACTATATTTTTGTAACTATTTAAATATTATGGTAGATTTAACGAAATACTTTTGTAATGAAAATTAATTTTGTAACTTAAGATATTTAGTATAAGAGAATAAGACTTATAGATTTTGTAAGGAAAATTAATTTTGTAGATTAAGATATTTAGTATAAGAGAATAAGACTATAGTCAACTATTTAAAGTAAAGGAAACTATATTTTGAAGTATTAAGAATCAGGAAATTCATTTGAGAAGAACTACTAAAGTAAAGGAAACTATATTTTGAAGTATTAAGAATTTGGAAGTTCATTTGAGAAGAAAAGATAACAAAAATTAATTTTGTAACTTAAGATATTTAGTATAAGAGAATAAGATTATAGTTAACTATTTAAAGTAAAAATAAAAAATAATATTGTAACTTAAGATATTTAGTATAAGAGAATAAGATTATAGTTAACTATTTAAAGTAAAGGACACTATATTTTGAAGTGTTAATAATCTGGAAATTTATTTGAGAAGAAAAGATTGGGGCTCAATGATGTAAAAGCTATGACTATATTTTGAAGTATTAAGAATCTGGAAATTCATTTGAGAAGAAAAGATTGGGGCTCAACGATGTAAAAACTATGAAATATTTATAAGGTAAAGGAATGCTTTGAGTTTCAAATTTAGGGAAGAGTTCAAAATCATTAAAGGCTATCCAGATATAGTAATCCTCACTTGAAAAAGGAAAAAGAACTTTGAAATATTTATAAGGTAAAGAAATGCTTTGAGTTTCAAATTTAGGGAAAGAAAAGTGAAGTTAAAATCATTAAAGGCTATCCAGATATAGTAATCCTCACTTGAAAAAGGAAAAATAAGGGATTGGGCTATGTAATATTTATAAGGTAAAGGAATGCTTTGAGTTTCAAATTTAGGGAAAGAAAGGTGATGTTCAAATGTTTATAAGGTAAAGAAATGCTTTGAGTTTCAAATTTAGGGAAAGAAAAGTGAAGTTCAAAATATATCTATAAGGTAAAGGAATGCTTTGAGTTTCAAATTTAGGGAAAGAAATGTGATGTTCAAAATCAATAAGTTAAAGGAATGCTTTGAGTTTCAAATTTAGGGAAAGAAAGGTGATGTTCAAAATCATTAAAGGTGGAATGCTTTGAAAATGCTTTGAGTTTCAAATTTAGGGAAAGAAAAGTGAAGTTCAAAATCATTAAAGGCTATCCAATGTTTTGAGTTTCAAATTTAGGGAAAGAAAAGTGAAGTTCAAAATCATTAAAGGCTATCCAGATTTTTGAGTTTCAAATTTAGGGAAAGAAAAGTGAAGTTCAAAATCATTAAAGACTATCCAGATAATAATCTTCACTTGAAAAAGAAAAAGAAAGGATTGACAACAATCACTGAAAAGAAAAGAAAAATTCACTTGAAAAAGGAAAAAGAAATGATTGACAACAATCCTTGAAAAGAAAAGAAAAATATATATTTTAGGGAAAGAAAAGTGAAGTTCAAAATCATTAAAGGCTATCCAGATATAGTAATCCTCACGTGAAAGAAAGGTGATGTTCAAAATCATTAAAGGCTATCCAGATATAGTAATCCTCACTTGAAATGGAATGCTTTGAGTTTCAAATTTAGGAAAAGAAAGGTGATGTTCAAAATCATTAAAGACTATCCAGATAAAGTAATCCTCACTTGAAAATCAAAAAAGAAAGGATTGAAAACAATCCCTGAAAAGAAAAGAAAAATATATAGGATTGAAAGCATAGATATAGTAATCTTCACTTGAAAAAGAAAAAGAAAGGATTGACAATAATCCCTGAAAAGAAAAGAAAAATATATAGGATTGAAAGCAAGAAAAAGAAAAGATTGACAACAATCCCTGAAAAGAAAAGAAAAATATATAGGATTGAAAGCAAAAAATGAAAAAGAGAAAAGAAAGAAAAAAACTATGGAAGTGAGGAGAAACTTGAGGATATTCCTAAACAAAAATTGGCTTCACTGGACCTACCTAAAGGGAAAACCTAAATACATTCCTGAACTTATATTATGGAATAAATCTTTTACTAGTAGAGTTCCATGAAGTTCCTATCTTTTGAATATTCTAAGTGACTTAATATTGCAACATATAGTCATTCTTGAAATGAATAGAAGACTAGAACTCTTAAACTTGAAGACTTGATAATGTTGTATCTACAGAGTTAATTCAATTACTTGAATTTTTCCTGAAAATCTCACTATGGTATTTATTTAGATCAAACTTATAGTATTTTCGAATTTAAACTTTACTATAGTAGATCATAACTTTTATGTAGTACTAAAATTACTTGAGGACAAGTAATAGTTATGTTTGGGGGATTTTGACCCAAGGAAAATAAGTTGAGATTTTCATACTTATTTTATATTCTTTTTGATGATATTGCACTTTAAAGAAAGGTATTTTTGATGTTTTGTTGCAGGAATGATGAATTAGGGTCATTGGAGCAAAAAGATGAAAAAAGGTGCGAATTTGGAGCGAAAAAGACCAAAATGTGGAGATTTGAATTAGGCAGCCGACGGCGCCCTCGACCCCGCTGACGAAAAGTTTTTCCCAAGGCTATACGACAAAATTCTTCAGAATTCCACCGACGGCGCCCTCGAGACCGCCGACGGCGAGCTTGGTGGTTATACCTACTTAAGCTTTGGATAACGCCAAATTTTGAAGGGATGCTTAGGCAACTCTTGGGAAAGCTCATCCACAACTTTAAAAGACCATTTTGGCCGAAAATTCGAAGCCTGAAAGGGGGAAGACTCAAAATTGAAGTGTGAAACAAGTGTAGAAAATCTACATTGTGAGGAATTCTTTGAGAGATTGTAAGAGTGGAGGGAAAGTTAGAGATTTCTTCCTCCTTGCTGCTTTGAAGAAGAATTTTGTGTGCTGTAAAGAAAGGAAGAGATTCAGAGGAACTTTGAGGAGTGTTCTTGGGGAGAAAATAGAGATAAATTATTTACTTGTTGTAGTTTATATGACTTTGATTTTATATATGAATTTCAAGTTTTGTTGTATTTTCCCCACAAGACCAGAGTAGTTTTCTCTGTCTTTCTCCTTGTCTTGAGATTTTTGAAATGGTGATTTGAATTGGTGAATCCATTAAAATGTTTAAGAAATTGCGATGATCTTTTCACTTCGATCCTAATTTACTTTCAATCTGGCCAATTGATTTGTTAAAATATGTTGAGTTTTACAACTAAAGTTAATTGGTGAAGCCATGAAAATGTTTAAGAAATTGTGATGATCTTTTCACTTTGATCTTAATTCTTTCAATCTGACCAATTGATTTGTTAAAATATGTTGAGTTTTACAACTAAAGTGAAGATATTTCATATGGCCAATTGATTTTATCCAAGATTCAGGGAATAAATTTGTTAAAATATGTTGAGTTTTACAACTAAAGTGAAGATTACATCCAAGATTCAGGGAGATCAAAGCCATTGGAAGTTGGGTGCAAATAAATAGGAAAATAATATTATCGGGCGTAGAATTGGAGATTTTAGAGTGACAGACTAAAATCCCCTCTAAAATCCTTAATTTGATCCTATCGTTTTAGTGCTGAAGTGTAGATGTTAGCCCTCAGGTGAGGGAAACGTGGGAGCTCCGAAGTGAGAGCCGGTATCCTCCCAGCCTAGCCGCAGATTCAGTAAACAAGTGTTGGATCAGTCGATGTTCTTTATGCCTGGACCAAAGGTTAAAGAATAGGTATGCTCTTATTTGGCACAATATAAATTGAACTAATTCACTTTATCCATTCACTATAACTTCTTGATAATGACAAGGATGTTTTCTTATATATTGAATATCACAATTAAAACCTCATTAGTATCATTAGTTATTTAATAGTGATTAAAATTACCTATTTATTTCAATTGCCTATTAGTGATAGATAAGCAAATTGAACTTCATTGTTTGGACTAAAGTATTGCTTTTTTAAAATCTTAGTTAGCAGTTCTAAATCACTCCCTATGGGATCGACATCTAGGACTCCATTAGAGCCCTATATTACTTGAGTGATACGTATACTTGCGTTGATAAGTGTTACTTTATAATTATTGAATATTTATTACGTCCATATTTATCTTATATTTTAAGCATATAAAAATTTGCGGTCAAATCAATCCTTACCCTCCAACATTCTCTTTTGAGATTGATCCTTGTATTTCAATTCTCATTTTCAAATCAGTCCCAAATTTTTTATTCACCTTTTTGAGGTTAGTCCTTACCTTCGGACACTCTCTTTTGAGATTGATCACTACCTTTCAATTCTCATTTTTGAATCAGTCCCTAATTTTTGATTCACCCATTTGAGGTGGGTCCTTACCTTCCAACGCTCTCTTTTGAGACTGATCCTTACCTTTCAATTCTCATTTTCGAATCAGTCCCTATATTTTGATTCACCCTTTTGAGGTCGGCCCTTACCTTCCGACGCTCTCTTTCGAGATTGATCCCTACCTTTCAATTCTCATTTTCAAATCAATCCCTAATTTCTGATTCACTACTTTTGAGGTCGGTACTTACCTTCCAATGCTCTTTTTTGAGATTGATCCTTACATTTCAATTCTCATTTTTTAATTAGTCCCTAATTTCTGATTCACTACTTTTGAGGTCGGTCTTTACCTTTCGACGCTCTCTTTTGAGATTGATCCCTCCCTTTCAATTCTCATTTTCAAAGCAGTCCCTAATTTCTGATTCACCTTTTTGAGGTCGGTCCTTAACTTCGACGCTCTCTTTTGAGATTGATCCTTACCTTTCAATTCTCATTTTCGAATCAGTCCCCAATTTCCAATTCACCATTTTGAGGTCGGTCCTTACCTTCCAACTCTCTCTTTTGAGATTCATCTTTACCTTTCAATTCTAATTTTCTGAATCAGTCCCTAATTTCTGATTCACTACTTTTGAGGCGGTCCTTACCTTCCAACACTCTTTTTTGAGATTGATCACTACCTTTTAATTCTCATTTTTGAGTCGGTCCCTAATTTTTTACTCAACTTTTTTAGGTCAGTCCTTACCTTTCGATACTCTCTTTTGAAGTTGATCACTATTTTTTAATCCTCATTTTCGAATCAGTCCTTAACTTCCTATTAACTCCTTTTGAGTTCGGTCCATACCTTTCGACACTCTTTTTTGTGATTGATCCTTAACTTTCAATCCTTATCCTAGAATGAGTCCCTAACTTCTGATTCCTCTCTTTTCATGATCGGTCCTTAACTCTCGACCCCCATCTGAAATTAATACCTGAATTTCAAATCCCACTCAGGGGTCAGCACTTACACACTGATTCCCATCTTCTATAATTTCCTGAAAACTCATAACTCAAAATCCACTTTCCAATCCCGAGCGAGAGTCCCTACTTCTTGACTTTGATCAAATATTCACCTCCTATATTTTTCAAGAGAAACAAATAGCACACACAATCCCTCACCCCTTCTATGTCTCTTGACTTAGCAGTTTGTATTGGTTTTGTTGATCTGGTCGGTCAACGCCAATACGCACCGTGTGCTTGCCTAGCACACACCACTTATTGGGGGTCCATTTGTTGACCACATATTTAGTTAAAGTCTAGTGTTCCTCTTTAGTAGCCTAAGGTCTAGCCATAGGACTTCCTATTGACTATTCCTAAAAAACTAGAAAACAAACCCTCATCATTAGAAATTTTAAACTCGTATTTACTCAACTTGAAGTTCTACATATTGGTCCTAACCTCTAGCACTTAGTAGGTGGGGTCACTATGGGGGAGCTCAAGAAGAGTTCCTATAGGATTTTTGGACCTTAGGGTTGGCCCTGGGTGTTAGTTTAGAGTGAAGGCACTCACTAGCAATCACCTTACTCACAATCACTCACCAATGCAAACCCAAAATTTTCTTGACTCTAATCTCTTAATCTCTTGGGATACTCATGTAGATGGTCCCCTAAACCCACTAGCTCTAGGCTAGGATTTAGCTAAAACCAATACATAGATGACCCAAAATGGGGTTTCCATTGTTCCATGGCTTATTTATGGTGGTTGACACCCTAACTCTACCAAAATGCCCAACTTAGCCTTTTGCCCCAAAACTCCCCAAAATTACCTAAGTACCCTTGAAACCTTAAAATTGGCCAAAATTACCAAATTTACCTAAAATGCCCAAAGTTTTTCAAAAATCATTTTAAACCTTTTGAAATCACTCAAATTACCCAAAATCGCCAAAAATTGCCAAATTACCAAAATACCCCTCCCTAGCCCAAAATTCCAAAAATTCCAAAAAATCCCAAAAATTTCCAAAATACTTTGAATATTCTCACTTTCACTTTTCTTGACTACCACATGACGTAATTTGGACATTTTTGACCATTTTAACCAAAACCCTAAAATTTCCTTCAAAGGCCCAATCCCCCCAAATTCACTTCAAATGTCCATCAAATTGCACCCCATTTTCCTCAATTTTAATCCTAAACACAAATTCACCTTTCATATGACCAATCTAAACCAAATCCAAACTCAATTGATCCATACTTTGAGCCCAACATTGAACAAAATCAAAAGCCCCAATTTTGGCCACATGGCCTAATCTCACCCAATTAAACTCATGGCCCACTATATTTGCCATAATTTATGTTGAAAGCTCTTCATAAAATTCCCATACATCAAACTTGACTTTCAATTGGCCTTGGGGAAGCCTTAATTTCATTTAACTTTAGCTTAAGTCCAAAATCCCCAAATTTGCCCCAAATTGGCTATACCTCCAAACTTCACCAAATTGATTGCCTTAACCCCAAAATTGGCACCCAATTTATGCTGAAAACACTTTGTGATGTTTATATTGACAATTTTCAACAATCAATTTGGACTTGGCCCAAGGCTAGCCCAATCTAGACCCAAGTCTAGCTCAACATGCCCAAAATGACAAAATCTCCAAAATCCTTCAAATTGACCCTCCAATTGAACTCAAAATCAATTCAAACCTTCACAAAAAATGTTCCTTACAATAATTTACATCAAATGCACCATTCAATTGGGATTAAAATCATGGCTAGCCTAAGTTAAACCCAACCCTTGACCATTTGAACTTAAATGGACCAATATCCAAATTAAACTCAACATGACAAAATTAACTCCACCACAACCAATCCTAGGTCCCCTACGACTGAGCAGAGACCACCTAACCCAAGCTAAATGAGCTATGGACCAAGGGTCCCTGAAATTAAGGGATTTATTGCCTTAATTCCCCAAACTAAAGATATCCTTGCCAAAGCCTCCCACCAATTTAAGTAAATTGCTTGAATAGATTCCCCAAAGGTTCCTGAACTCTTATCCACCTCCCCTTAGTCATCGGAGAAGCCAAAATCAAGGGCCACCCCCTCTTAAACTTCATCAAATTCAAACCTAAAGGCCATGTCACCTTATGTAAATTTTAGATCCCCTTTGCCCTCCACCTAAGTATCACATTGTACCCAAACATTGGCCCTGGTAGTCAGCCTAAACCAAATTTTATAAAATCTCCCCTCTACGGCCATTGAGGTAGTGTTGAAATTTTCTCAGAGAGAGCCCTCCAAACTGCTCACAGAGACTCTTTGAGACCATCTCATCTCAAGCTAATCATTTTCCCCCACTGATTCCCACTAAGGATGCTCAATTTTGAGCTCAAACTTCAGCTAAAAGCAAGGACAGAGCTAAGTATACCTCCATAGTCCACCAAACACAAATTAAACTCACCCACTCCTTCACCATAGTGAAAGAAGGAGAAGCCCATCAAATCCCCTTCCATAGAGACCCGAGCATAGACTTAGACCAACAACTGAAATCGAGTTTGGTCGAATTCATTCCCAGACCTTACACCATAACCAGAGGCTCAATCCATAGCCTCCTTAGACTTCAATGAATGTGTCGAGCACCTCTGATCGAAGCTTCTCTTCTTAAAGGAAAGGTATTTAACTCCCTCTCTTCCCGAGCCTATTTTGATTCTCCATTTTATTAGACTTAATTTCATGGCATCTTAACCATATAGATATATTCCACTAGTCTAAGAGAGCATTTTAAAAATAAAAGAATTCATTCAATTTGGTTAAAAAATGAGGGAGATATCAAGCCTTGAAGATGGATGGTTCTCAGGTTAGGCCATTAGGGACGATGATGGGGAGCTGTCTGATCACGCGTTTATCTCATCGACGGATGAGATTAATCCGGACAACACTCCCTTACATGAAACGTGGTCCTAGTCACCGCTGAGGTGGATGGCAACATCAAATAGGAGCGCACCGCATGAAGCTTCGGAGCCACCATAGGTTGACATGGCGTCGCATGTTTAAATAGATAAGTAGGGAATTAAATAAATTAGAAAATGCCCCTAAACTTTGAAAATCCATATCTTTGTGTAGAAAAATCACGAAAATAAAATAAAAATACCCTCTTGCTCAGTGAACAGAGGAAAAAATTGAGGAAATAATTTGTAGTCCATTTGATGTGTATTTAATTTTTAATAAATCAATTAGTGTTTGGAGTCTTTTAACTCTCCATGCATGTAGGCATTTTACCATGGCTTGCAATTTTGACATGTTGTAGCCTCTCATAAGGGGAACATTCCCTGTTTATTCCAAAGTTAGGAAGACCTCTAGACAGAGATCCATAATTTTCGAGCTTATGTCTATTATTTGCATAAATTAATCATAATAATTAGCATGTTGCTTAGAAAAATCCACGAAAATTTTGGTAGGTCTACTATGACCTAATCTTTCATTAGTCAAGTCTTTCAAAATGCACCTAATCTTCACAAACCCTAAAATAAAAAGATAATTTATTTTAGAAAATACAAACATAAAATTGACTTAATTTTTGATCTCCACTAATGCTTAAGACTCAGAGAACCTCCTATAAAAATTTCAAAATATTTTGAACTCAGTTGATAACTCAAATTGGTTTTTTAACTTGAATGACATTTTTGACAATAAAATAATTTTTAATAATCGAACTATAACTCAAAAAAAATTATGATAACAAGTTTTTAGAGTTCTTTGTAATTAGAAGAATTTTCTAAAAATAAAATTGTGTTTAAAAGAAAAACTTCATTTTTAGCATATTTTTAAATATTTATAATAATTAAAAAAGATAAAACTCACAAAAATAATAAAATTCATGAAAATATTCTAAATTATTTTCGAAGCATTTAGGAACAATTGGAATATTTTTCCTGACTTTCTAAATGAAGATATTGAATTTTAAAGATTAAAGTAAATTTTAAAATCTAAAAAAGGATTTTCACAAAATAATTTTAATAAATCAAAGGAAAATCTAATAAAATGTAAAATTTACTTCTCTAGGTTCTCTGACCTCAGGGAGATTTTTTAAAAACAAAAAACTTAATTTTCAACTCTTAAAATATTTAATAATTAATAAATTCTCCAGAAATTAAAGTTATTCTAATAATTCAGAAAAAAACTCAAGAAATCATAAAATTTAGTCCAAATGGTTCTCCGATATAGATCTACCTCCAATAAAAATTTTAAGGGATTAGACTTTGCCTTGGACAAGTTTTGGAATTTTCTTTGAAAAATTTTATTTTTGCATTAAAATAATTATGTAAATTAAATTAAATTTTGAAAAATCACATTTTCTCCTCTGATGTTTTAATTGACCCATGAGTAAGGTAATATAAAAATTTCAAAAGTCATTTGAGTTAAATTTGACAAATTATGAAGTGAAAGTTCCTTAGGGGGCAAAAGTGTAATTTTGGTAGTTTAGCCTTAATTAACATTGAGGCTTAATTAAAAGAGGGAAAAGGGTAACCTCTGATTTTAACTAACTCATTTGGATGATTGAAACCAAAAGGGGATTAATTGGTAGAAATCAATCTCATTTTTCATAATCAAAAAATAAAAATTGTGATTTCCTAAAATTATTAAAATTTGGAAGTTCATTAAATTAAATAACCTTAGACTTAGGAGAATGACTTTAGAAGTTAATAACTGACTAATTTAATACCCCTATTTGAGGTTCAAATGATTTTCAAAAGTTTTAAAAATGAATCAACATCACATAAGATTTTAATCTCTTTCAAAAATAACTATGATATCAACCAAAATCTTAAGGGCTTAGTAGAGACCTAAGCTAAATCAAATTGGTTAAAAAGGGATTAGAAAAAGTGGAAATAGCTAAAATTAAACACTTTCAGAACACTATAAGCCCAAACTTAAATTGGCTAAATGTCTTTGATAACACTAACTTGCCTCTTTAAGGGTTTTCACCCACATAATTTACAAATTAAATCACAAATGATAATTACCCTACTCTTAGGGATAATTGAAACATCATTGTTCACAGAGCATTAAAGGTATTTATAGGATGTATTATTAAGCAACACATGAAGTTTAAATGAGCTCGAGACTTTTCATCAGGCTTTGAGAGGGAAGCATGGACCTGCTTCTTCCTCTAAACCTATTGGATACCTTGGAGGTCTACTAAACTAATATGTTCTGCTTAGCAAAAATCATCCTTAATCAAACTAATAGGGACCCACAAAGATTTGACCTAGGGTTAGGTATGTCACCAAAACCCTACTTTTTCCGCTTTACATAAAATGTTCTAACATGAATTTTGAGTTTTAAGTGGTGGAACGAGAAGACCTGCCAGATACGCTTTTATAGTTTACAACATTCTCTTTTCTTAAGCTTTCCATATTGTGCTTACTGACCTGCATGAATCACCAAAACACAAACTTGCATGCTAAACAACGATGTCACCCTGTATGAAAACTAAAACTATAAGGATAGCCACAAAACCAAAATCAAAACAAAAAATAAAATCAACCAAGATATAATTCACCGCCACACATTCAAAAGATAGAACAACTCAAAATTTAATCACAAACATCAAAAAAACCATAATTGTAGCTAAATTAAGACATCTCTATCGGATGATCGGGAATTTCTCAGAGGAGGTAACCTACGGTTGCTAACGAGGCTTCCACGATCTAAATGAAATTATGGAATTCATTAAGTTGAGTTTAGTAAATTGATTTGGACTAATTGAATCCAATATAAAATAGTGGTGTCGGAACGAGGGAACCATGGATCCTAATCGGTGTTGCTCTAATCAACTTTAACATCCCCCATATAATTTTAAAAACTACAACTATTGGGCCACCTGATTTGACATCATAACTTGACATCCTATAAAACTTAAACTCATCTTGGTAAGGAGTTTGGAGCTAGCATGGTGGGAAGCACGACCATCTTCAACAGCAAAACCTGTCTTCCCCAGCTAAACCATATTTATTCCTTAGAACTAAACAACAAAGCCATAGGATTTTGAGGTTGTCTACTTATGCAACATAAATCCTGAACTTATCTTTAGGCATTTGTACAACTCTGTTGTGCAATATAAGCCCTAACTAGTCTTAGGATTCTGAGGTTGTCATTCGTCGTGACTTAAACCATCACATCTTCTAGGCTATTTGTGTGATCATTTCATACGAATGTAAGCTCTAATAAATAAGATTGGCAGGATGAAACACCTAAATATTTCTCTACAAAACTAAAGCCAAACCATAAGATAGACTGGGAAGTCACTGAGGTTCTCCTCTAGATCCATGAAATCCCTTAGTTCTTCCTCTATTGGATTCCAAAAAATAAAATGCTCCAAATTTGAGCCAATCGCATTTCACACCTCTTTGTCTGATCTCGTTAAAAAGTCCGATCCTTTTGAAATCCTTGAAGATAATATTTTCTAATTTTTATCGAGAGTTTTGTTAAATGACTTCAGTCATTTAGAATATAATTATCTATAGGGGCTTGCCCTTATAGGAAGCTCATCCAAAGCTAACTTAATATAAACCCTATTTAATTCTTCATATTAAATAGGAGAAATTGTTGGCAAATAAATCGGTTTCGCAGACCAAACGGACGTCATACATTTCTTAATTTATTTGATCGAGCCCCACCCTCAAGTCTTGTGCTTATCCTTTGGGATAGATACAGAGTTTGAGGTATAGCAGTCTTTCATTTAAACTATGAAAAATATGGGGTAAATTTAATTTTATATTTTTCTAAACATTAAAATGTCCTTTCGAAGCGAGCGACGAGATTTTGATTCCGATGACCAACAACTTCTTACGGGCAACTCCGCAACCAAAATACTGTCGAAACCAATCCATTTTTGTTAAATTCATAGATTTTTCTATAATTCTTCTAGTTTCCCGATTGGATAACTCAGCCAAACCACATGCCTGAGGATGATAAGCAGTATCAATCCTATGATTTATATGATATTTCTTTAATAACTTCTCCATTATGACATTTCTGAAATGACTTCCCCCATCAGTAATGATAACTCTTGGCATCCCAAATCTTTAAAATATATTAATTTTAAAAAATTTTGCAACACTTTGTGCATCACATCAAGGTAAAGCAACAACTTCTATCCATTTGGATACATAGTTTACTGCTAGTAAAATATTTAAATTTTTGAAAGATGGTATGTCCCATGAAATCTAATCCACAAACATCAAATATTTCAACTTCTAGCATATAATTAAGGGGTATCTTATTTCTCCTAGAAATATTGCCTACTCTTTGACATTTATCACCAGTTTTGATATAAGCATTAACATCTTTAAGAATTGTAATCCAATAAAATTCAGATTGTAAAATTTTGTATGCTACTTTATCAACACCAAAATGTCCCCCAAAAACAGAATTATAGCATTTTTGGATAATCTCATAAGTTTCTTTTAATGGTACACATCTTCAAATAATCAGATCATTTCCTTCTTTATATAAAAATCGGTCATCCCAAAAATAAGTCTTAGCTTCAGAAATAAATTTCCTCTTCTATTGGTATTTCATTCCATAGGGTATAATATCACTAACAATAAAGTTCAAAATGTCAGCATACCACGGAACACTCCACTCATTAATAATGAACAATTATTCATCTAGTAAATATTCATTAATTGCATTTTCAAAACAAAGTGGTTTTTCTAATTCAAACTTAGACAAATGATCAAATAATTGATTTTCAATCACATTCCGATCTACTACTGTAAAATCAAATTCTTGAAAAAGAGGAATCCATCTTATAAGTCTAGGTTTACTATCATTCTTTTTCATTAATTACTTAATATCAGAATGATCTGTATGCACTATATAATTAGTTCCAATTAAATATGATCTAAATTTATCAAAAGCATATACTATTGCTAATAAATCTTTTTCAGTTGTTGTATATTTAATTTGAGTTTTATTAAGAGTTTTACTAGTATAGTAAATAACTTTGAAAACTTTATCATATATTTATCCTAAAACAGCTCCTATAGCGTAATCACTAGCATCATACATCAATTCAAAAGGTTTTTCCCAGTTTAGTGAAACTATAATTGGTGCAGTGATTAATTTTTTTAAAATAATTTAAAAGCTTTTAGGCATTCCTCATGAAAATTAAAAATTGCATCTTTTTTCCAGTAAATGGCATAAATGCTTAGCAATCATTGAAAAGTTTTTAATATATCGTCAGTAGAATCCAGCATGTCCTAAAAAACTCCTAATTTCCCTTACATTTGTTGGATAAGGTAAATTAGCGATTACTTGAATTTTAGCAGGATCTACTTCCATACGAGTTTCTGATATTTGATGACCTAATATAATTCCTCCTGCTATCATATATTGCCATTTTTCCTAATTAAGGACTAAATTTGTTTCTTCACAGCGCTTAAGAACTTAAGATAAATGTTCTAGACATGAGTCAAATGAAGTTCCAAACACTAAAAAGTTATCCATAATGACTTCAATCTCTTTTTCAATTTAATCACAAAAAATTTTCATCATTCAACTTTGAAATGTAGCAAGGGCATTACATAAACCAAAGGGCATTCTTCTAAAAAAAAAAGTACCACAAGGACCGGTGAACATTATTTTCTCTTAATCATCACGAGATATTTGAAATTGATGATAAACAGTATATCCATCCAGAAAACAAAAGTATTTATGCCTAACTAGTCTATCCAGCATTTGGTCTAGAAAGGTTAATCAAAAATGAACTTTCTTAGTGGTAAGATTTAATTTTCTATAATCAATGCATATTTGCCATCCTGTAACTTGTCTAGTAGGTATTTACTCATTATTTTCTTTCACAGTTACAGTTACTCCTCCTTTCTTAGGAACGCAATGAATTGGACTAACACATGCACTATATAAAATAGGGTAGATAATTCTAGCATCTAACCACTTTAAAATTTATTTCTTAATAACTTCTTTCATAACATGCTTCAATCTCATTTGTGGATCAGCCCTAAATTTGTAGTTCTCTTCCATATGAATTCTATGCATACAAGTTGAAGGATTGATTCCATTAATATCAACAATTATTTATCCAAAGGCTTTCTTAAAATTTTTCAGAATATTCATCAGCCTTTCTGCTTCTTCCATTGTTAATTTTAAGGAAATTATAATAGGTAACGTAGAGGAATCTCCTAAAAATGTATATTTTAAATGATTAGGAAGTAACTTCAACTTTAGTTCTGGAGTTTTATCAATAGATGGACAAAATGATTTATCTTTGTCAACCGTGTACAAAACTTCAAAACTTTCTCAAACATAGTTTGAATCTTCCTTAGACAGATCTTCACGTTGATCGAATTCCTCTTCTTGCTCGTGTTCCAAATCTTTTGTTCAAATTTTTCTTCATAAGTAGTCTTGAAATGGAATTCACTTAAATATCTTATAACATCCATTCAAAAACATTCATCATCTTTACCTTTTCCAGTGTATTTCATTGATCTTAAAATGTTAAAAGTAACAGTTTGATCATTGATGCGCATTGTTAATTCCCCTTTCTGTACATTTATCTTTGTTCTTCCTGTGGCTAGGAAAGGTCTCCCCAAAATAATAGGTATCTCTTTATCTTCCTCCATATCTAGCACAATGAAATCAATAGGAATGATCTCCTCAAAATGATAGGTATCTCTTTATCTTCCTCCATATCCAGTACAATGAAATCAACAGGAAAGATAAATTGATCCACTTTGTCCATATCTAGCACAACGAAATCAACAAGAAAGATAAATTGATCCACTTTCACTAGGACATCCTTATAACTCCTTTAGTGTATGTTAACGAACGTCTGCTAACTGCAGAGTTACAGTAGTAGGGGTTATTTCTCCTAATTCCAATCTTTTAAATATTGATAATGGCATAAAGTTAATGCTTGCACTTACATCGCATAAAGCTTTCCCATAAAATTTATCTCCTATTGCACATGGAATTGTAAAGCTATCAGGATCTTTAAGCTTTTAGGAAGCTTCTTCTGAATTATCGTACCGCACTCCTCACTAAGTGAAACAGTCTCATTATCTTCAAACTTTCTTTTCTTGTTGAGAATATCCTTCATAAACTTTTCATAACTCTGAATTTGTTCTAAGGCTTCACTAAATGGAATATTAATTGTCAGCTTCTTAAATATTTCTAGAAATTTTGAAAATTGCATATCCAACTTCTGCTGATGAAGTCTCTAAGTAAATGGATGTGGTGGTTTTCCCAAATCAATTTTCAGCGGAGAAATAGGTCTCTCAGAAAATTTTGGACCATCCTCTTTTGATTCTTCAATTTTTCTTTCTCACTTTAATTTCTTTTTGAACCCAACCTTCCAACTCTCTTATGCTTCTAAGTTGAATGGCTTTTACTTGTTTTTTATTCTGGTCTTTTGGATTTGATTCAGTATTACTAGGATGTGTTCCTTGGGATCTATTACTTAATGAATTTGCTTTTTGCCCAAGTTGATTCTCGATATTTCTAATTGTAGCTCCTTGACTTTGTAATTTATTTCCCATTTGTAACACCTCTTCTTCTATAGACAACTTCTTCTCCTTAAATTGTGTATTAATATTAAAACCTGGAGGAT
Organism: Phalaenopsis hybrid cultivar; assembly: GCA_002079205.1. Taxonomy (NCBI): domain Eukaryota; kingdom Viridiplantae; phylum Streptophyta; class Magnoliopsida; order Asparagales; family Orchidaceae; genus Phalaenopsis; species Phalaenopsis hybrid cultivar. Next base: position 143,323 of record JXCR01147998.1, read on the forward strand.
ATGTAGATTTATAATAATTATTCCCTTAGTTGTTCCAGTTTCCTAATGGGTTGCCTTGGTTGTTCCCCCATTACTGATTATTACCACCTGAATTGTTATTCAAATTAAAGTTGGGATGGTTCTTCCAACCTGGGTTATAATAATTAGAATATCGGTTATTTTGCTTATTATTTATGACATTTAAAGTTTCTAATGATTCTTGATAATCTACCATTTTGCCTAATGAATTCTCTTCAATCATGAAAATTGGTTTAGAAAAATTGATTCCAATGCATCTGTCTCATGAATGTTTGCTACTTTCTTAGGATTTACCCTCTCAGAAGGCCATTGATAATTATTAGTAGCCATTTCTTCAATTAAAGCAAAGGCGTCATGAAATAGTATTGACATCAATGAACCACTAGCAATGACATCGATAATTTTTCTAAGAGATCCAATTAATCCATTATAAAATGTTTAAATTATTGACCAATCTGATATAGCATAGTGTGGATACTTTCTTAAGAGTTTTTTAATTCTTTCCCAAGCTTCATAAATAGATTCTCCTTCAGACTGATTAAAAGATGTAATATCATTTCTAAGCTTCAAAGTTTTTGAAGGTGGAAAATATGTAGCAAGGAATTTTTGTGCTAAATCACCCCAAGTTCTGATAGATCCAGGTGCTAATGAATTCCAACCACATCTTAGCTTTATTCCTTAGTGAAAAAGGAAATAACCTAAGTCTTATGACATCATCTAATACACCATCGTATCTAAATGTAGAGCACAATTCTAGAAAATTGGCAAGATGTAAATTTGGATCTTTAATTGGTGATCCCCCAGATTATTTGGATAATAGCAGGTTTATGCTCAAATGAATTAGCCGCTATAGTAGGTTTTGAATGTTACAATGAAGTTCATCTACAGTAGGGTTCTCATAATCTCTTAAAGGTCTAAACTCTTAATGATTTTCAAGATTTTGATTATTTTAGTCTTCCATTTCTATAAATTTTTTGGATTTTTCAAAATTTATAATTTTTTTGGTTTTTCTGATTTTTCTAATAGTTCTTTATAATTCAGAATCGTAGGGCACTAGTTCCTTCAGAACCTGAACTACCTTATACACTAACATATAATAAAATAAACCAAACAAAAAAAATAAGAAAAGATAACTTAAAGTTTAAAAAAGACTTTCTAAAAATAGCTTTTTAAAATCAATTTCTCGCCAACAGCGACACCAAAACTTATTCCCTCTTGATACTATTGTTATGCAGAGTACAACAATAATTCAAATAATATTCCACTTTCATTTCCTTATTTTACAACAAAACTAAAAACTTGATCGTGAAGAAAAATAAGAATTTAACTTTTAATTTATATATATTGGGATACTACGCAAGTATACGTATCATTATCAAGTAATATAGGACTTTTTTATTATAAGCTGAATATCGAACCCACAGGGAATTTATGCAATATGGAATTTTAGAAAACTTTCTATTTTTAAAAAGATAATTACTTAAACTAAATATATTTTGCAGTAATAAAAATTCAAATATTTTTTGTATTTTGATAAAATACTAACAACTTAATAAGATAACTAGAGTTTTGTAGATGAAAAGCACTTAATAAGAAAAATATCTTTCTTCTTATCATGAATCAGTAATAAGTATAGGAATTTTGTTGTGCTAAATAGGAGCAATAATATTCTTTACCCTTACTAGAGTTGCTATAAAGAACATTGGCTAATTTAGAGCAATAATATTCTTTACCCTTACTAGAGTTGCTATAAAGAACATTGGCTAATTTAAAGTTATTTCTGAAGACCGGCTAGGTAGGGAAGATACTAGATCCCACTCTAGACTTCCCTTAATTCCCTCCACCTGGGGGTTAACATGTCGTATCTGAACTTAAAATAATCAACCAAGTTGGGGGCTTTAACCTGTCACTCTAAAGTCCTCTAACTCTATACCCTTCAATGAATATTTTCCTATTTATTTGCACTCAATCATATGAACTACATTCTCATTCATCCAACTCATTCGATTCTACCAATTGTTGACTTAGACAATACCAGCCCGGTTCTTACATGTTCTCACAACAAATTTTAACATTATTTCCAAATTTATTTGCACTAAATCATATGAATTACATTCTCATTCATACAACCTCATGTGATTCTTTCTAATTGTTGACTGAGACAATACCAGCCCGGGTCTTACATGTTCTCACAACAAATTTTAACATATGGATTGGCCAAATCAAGAAGTAAATGAAGTGCATGGAATTAAATCATCACAACTTCTTCTACATTAAAGATCAATACTCTCCACAATTTCCATCCAAAACTTAATTAGTTATCATTTAAAGAAGAAAGACAAAGAAAACTACTTAGAATACATGGAGAAAATCAAACCACACTTTAGTTTAAAAGTAGAAATCATTGTCAAACCAACAACAAGTCTCAATTAAAAAACCAAAAGTAGTCTAAAACAAAAAGATAAAAACTTATCTCAAGTCCTCCACCAAACTCTTGAAGTTCCATTGAACCTCTTCTCTTTTACAATCAAAAACTCTTGAAGTTCCTTTGAAGAAAGTAGTCTCAAAACAAAAAGATAAAAAATTATCTCAAGTTCTCCACCAAACTCTTGAAGTTACTTTGAATCTCTTCTCTTTATAATCACTCAGAATAAACTAACAAAAAGATAAAATAAAAGTAAAAGTGGTGCCTGAAAATCATTCCAAACTAACTCTCCAAATGACAACTTTCAAAACTTTCCAATACTTTCAGGACTCTTTTCAAAGTCCTCTCTTCTTTCTTTTATAGTTTTCTAAGAGGTGCGTTGGAAACTCTTCAAAATATGTTTAGATTCAATGTATTTCCTCAAGAGATGCATCCTTTCATGAAAATTTTTGTCCGTGGTGGTTATAACTACCTATTAAGCTAATGGGTGCCTCAAAAACCTCTTTAAAATTCACAAAAATTGACTTTACTCGTCTAGTAAAAGCTACAGGCACTTAAGCGCGGGACCTCTGGTGCATAGGCATGGCCTTCTCTGTTTAACTAACGATTAAGCGCCGGATCCGGCGCTTAGGCGCCAAAACTCATTTGAACATTTTTTACCTTTTTGCTCCAAATTTGATCCCTTTTCACTCCTTTAAGCATTTTTCACCTTTTTATTTGTATATGCAAGAGAAACACAAAAATACCTTCCATTAAAGCGCAATATCTCAAAAATAGATATAAAAATGTGTCTAAAAATACTATATGTTTTTGGTGTATCAGTCATCCCAAGATGGAATATATCAAGAAATTCTTTGATAGTCTAAAGTTGAATGCGGCTTGGAGAGTAGGTTTATTGGATTGTAGACACATTCTAATAAACCTATCTAGAGATGATGACTATGCTAGGCTGTTTTCCAAATAGTCCATACTTATAGAGGGGACTGCCATGAAGCTACTTAGCTGGACACCAAATTTTGATCTAAGCAAAGAACTACCTGTTGTTCCCATATGGTTTAAATTGTTTGTTCTTAAACTATGCTTATTTAATCATAAAGTACTATTTAATATTGGTTTGGCTTTAGGGAGACCTCTCAAGCTTGATGTGCCCACATTTAATCTTTCCAGACCATTAGTGGCAAGGATTTTGCTTGAAAGGGACATTACTCTATCTGTTATGGATGAGATTTGGCTTGGTACTAAACATAATGGATATTGGTAAAAGATTATTGTTGAACAAAGACCCTACTACTACCACCATTGTAAAATGTTTGGACATATTGACAATAGGTGCTTCAGACTTCATCCCAACATGAGGAAGAGATAGGAGGTCCCAAGGGAAAAGGAAGATGGAGGGAATGTAGTGGAGAATGCTCCACATGGTGAACAACATGGAGATATTGAACCATCTGGAGGTGCTGAGGCGGTGGTTTTAGATTCCACCCCACAGGTTGTAAGGGAGTGGTTGGAAACCACTATTTGGGCTCCTGTGTTTGGTGCTCAGAGTCTGGCTACACAACACACTCTTTCTAATGTTGGGGGAACAATTAGAACTAATGAAATCTCTATGGATAAGGCTCAACCTCTTGCTGAGACTGTGCTCAATGATGCGGTTATTACTAATCAGGAGATGGTTACCCAACCTGTTTTGGAGGGATCTTAGAAAAATGTTTGAGAAGCCCATTGAGGAGGTTCTCTAGATGATAACTTGATAAAACACATGAATGTGGCTTTAGAAGAGGATTGGAAAATCCAAAAATCTAGAAAGAAAAAGAAGATTGTGTAGGGGTTAAAGAATTTGGTCTTCAATCCTTCCACAGTTGGGAAGGGCACTTCTCATCAAGCGCCTATTGGGGTCAGAACTAGAATGAGGAGGAAATACACTTCCTTTAGAAGATGAAATTTCTTTGTTGGAATGTTAGTGGATTGGATCATCCTAGATCCATTAATAGAATTATTGCTCTTAATAGGTTGTATAAATTTTGGATTATTGCTATTATGGAACTCTTGGTTTCTAAACATTTTCAAAGAATTACCAAAAAAATTTGTGGTTTTCAGTTTTTCACTAATTTGAGTAATAAAATCCAGCTGTTCTGTAGAAATGATATTAATTGTTCTGTAATTTGAAACAATGAGCAATTTCTTCATTTGCAATTTTCTTTGGGGGATTCTAGTTGTTTGGCCACTTTTATTTATGCAGGGTGCTCAGCAGTGGCTAAACAAGTTTTGTGGAGTCATTTTTTTGATATCAGCAGTAATTTGAGCTCCTTTTGGCTAGTGGGGGGAGATTTTATTTGTGTGGCATCTCCTAATGAAATGAAAGGGGATAGACTGTCTAATTTGAATCTAATCAACTACTTCAATGAAAATATTAAGAGGGCAGGTCTGTTTTTTTTGGGGTTTCTTGGACCCAAATATACTTGGAGAAGAGGAGATGTATGGGAAAGACTAGATAGAATTCTAGTCAATGATGCTTGGCTGAAAGAGTTCCTTCACACTTCTATGCAACATCTGACAATGAGCGGGTCTGACCATAGACCTCTCTTGATTACAATTGCCGCCTCCCCTATTAAGGGCAAGTCTTAATTTAGGTATTTGAATATGTGGTCTCTACACAGTGATTTTCTCAACCAAGTTTCATTGGCTTGGAAGGACTGCAATCATTAGAATCCTTGGATCAAGCTCTGGATGTTACTAAAGAAGATTGGCAAACAGCTGTCACAATGGAATTGGAGTGTTTTTGGGGATGTTAATGTCAGGGTCAAGGAAGTTGAAGATTTTGTGATAAAGTGGGAGCATTTTCTACAATTGCATCAGGAGGTTAGTGCTAAACTATTTAAATCTAATGAAGAATTAATGTAGGCCATCTCAATGCAGGGGAATTCTATGACCGAAAAGCTGCCAAGGTTAAATTCTGTGAGGGGGACAAAAACTCCAATTTTTTTCATGCTTGTATTAATTACAGGAGAAGGTGTAATACTGATCATAAGATTCTTGAACATACTGGTGCTTGGATTTATAATGCTGATGAGATTGCTTCTAGTGCTTGGAACTATTTTATGGAGCTTTTTAATCAGCCTGAGTTGGATATGTTACCTATTCAGCAAGATATTTTTTTGAAGGAAGTGGAATACATAAAAAATTTGGATCTTACTGCTGTTCCTGATGAGAAGGAGATTTGGGAGGAATTTTCTTTAATTGACAATTCCAAAGTGGCTGGCCCTGAAAGATTTACAGCTGATTTCTACAAGAAAGCATGGTATATTGTTAAGAAAGAGGTCACTATGGCTATACCAAGCTTCTTTTGGGGTGGTGATCTTCCTAAATATTTTACTTCTTCAACTATTACCTTGATTTCAGAGGATAAAGCCCTATTTAAATGGGAACATTTTAGACCTATCAGCTTAACTTTTGTACTTTCCAAAGTCATTAGAAAGATTATTGCATGTAGATTACAACCCTACCTTAATCAGCTTATCAGTGTGAATCAAACTGCATTTGTTTAAGGGAGAAGTATAGTGGATAATCTCTTACAAGCCTAGGAGCTAGTTTTGGACCTGGATAGACAGTGTAGAGGGAGAAATGTTATCTTCATATTAGAAATCAAGAAGGCCAGTGATACTATTAGTTGGGGTTTTATTGAGAATGTTCTCATTGCTAGAGGATTCACTCCTTCTTTCATCTCTCTTATTGGTAGATGGCTATCAAATAATTATCAATCTATTTTTATCAATGGGAGCTCCTATGGTTTCTTCAGTGCTTCTAGAGGTATCAAGCAAGGTGACCCACTGTCTCAATCAATTTTTATTCTAGCTTTTGATTGCTTATCTAGATTGCTAAATGAGGTAGTTGTTAAGGCTCCACACTCTCTATATAGCCACAGGTCCAACTTGATTATTGATCACCTTGCCTTTGCTGATGATATCATTATTTTCTTTAAAGCAAAAAAGCCTGCTATTAGATTTATTCTTAAATGTTTAGATCAGTTTCAAATGAGATCTGGTATGATCTTGAATACCTAGAAATGTGTGGTTGTGTTTAGTCACAAAATCAAACTTGATTTTAAACACATGATTTCGGAAACTATTGGTTTTAGTGTCAGCAAAATTCCTCTAAAATATCTGGGTGCTATCCTACTAAAAGGCAGAACTAAATACATACAGTTTAATCATATTGTAGAGAAAATCTAGGATAAACTACAAAGCTGGGTGAATTCTTATATGTCTAACGGGGCTAGAGTAACATTACTGAAAAATGTTCTTTCCACTCTGCCTGATTATTTGTCTCAAATGGAAGTGATGAAGAAGTCTATACAAAATATCTTGGATAGGATCTTTAATCATTTCTTGTGGTCTGGGCAAAGGAAACAAGTGCATTGGACCAGTTGGAATAAGGTTCCAAGGCCACAAATGTGGGTGGCCTGGGTTTCAAAAGTTTCTCTCATCCTATGCATATTAATTTATGTAAACTTTGGAAAACAATTAGAGCCCAATCTTCTCTCTTGACTATCTTTGTGATGGGTAAGTATTGTAAACATAGACATCCAACTCAGGTTCAAAGGAAATTGGGAGATTCTACTATGTGGGCCAAGATGCTGAAGGTAAGGACTAATGATGAAAGTTTATTCATTTGGGAATTGGGGAAGGAAAACTTAACTTCTGGTTGGATAACTCGACCCTAGATGGGAGATTAGACCAAGGTAGCTCAAATAGTTTAGATGAATCTATTCAAGTGGCTGATCTTTGGGTGAATGGGGGATGGAATCTTGAAGCTCTTCATAGTCTATGTGAACCTCATCAGAATGCAAGTATTCAAAAAATCTCTATTGATCCATCCAAATAGGATAGATTAGTGGTTAAAAAGGGCCATTCACAATCTTAGAATGCATTCATTCGGGAGTATTGCTTCCCTCTTCAAGCTATGGAATGGAGTAAATTTCTCTCACCATTGTCGGCACTATTTTTTGTTAAGGAGTTGCCCGAAAGAAGTTTTCGGTCACCGGAATCAAAATCCCGTCACTCGCTTTGGAAGGACATTTTAATGTTTAGAAAAATTTGAAATCAAACTGACCCCATATTTTTCATAGTTTAAATGAAAGAGCGCTATACCTCAAACCCAAAGGATAAATACAAGACTTGAGGATGAGGCTCGATCAAACAAACTAAATAATATAAGTCATCCATTTGGTATGTGAAATCGTTTTATTTGCCGATAATTTCCCCTATTTAATATAAAGGATTAAAAAGGGTTTACATTAAGCTGGGTTTGGAAAAAACTTCCTATAAGGGCAAACCCCTATAGTTAATTACATCCTAAATGACCGAAGTCACATAAGAAAACTCTCAATAAAAATTAGGAAATATAATCTTCAAGGATTTCAAAAGGATAGGAATTTTCAATGAAATCAGATAAAGATGTGTGAAATGGGATTGGCTCAAATTTTGGAGCATTTTTTTTTGGAATCCAAAGGAGGAAGATCTAGGGGATGTCATAGATCCAGAAGAGAACGTCAGTGACTTTCCTAGCTATCCTATTGTTTGGCTTCAGTTTTGAGGAGAATTATTTAGGTGTTTCATCTTGCCGATTTTATTAATTTAGAGCTTACATTTGTGTGGAACGATCACATAAATAGCCTGGAAGATTTGAGGATTTAGGTCGTGACAAATGACAACCTCAGAATCCTAAGACGAGTTATGGCTTATATTGTACAGGAGAGTTGTACAAAGGCCTAAAGATAAGGTGAGGATTTATGTTGCATAAACAAACAACCTCGAAGTCCTATAACTTGTTGTTTAATTCTAAGGAAGGAAATGTTTAGCTGGGGAAGACAGGTTTTGCTGTTGAAGATGGCCATGCTGCCCACCGTGCTAGCTCCAAGCTCCTTGTCACAACGAGTTTAAGTTTTTCAGGGTGTCCAGTTATAATGTCAAATCAGGTGGCCCTATGATTGTAGTTCTTTAAATTTTATCAGGGATGTTAAAGATGATTAGAGTGACACTAGTTAAGATCTTATGGTTCCCTCATTCTGGAACCATTATTTTCTATTGGATTCACTTAGTTCAAATGAATTTACTAAACTCAACTTAAGGAGTTCCATAATTTCATTTAAATCGTGGGAAGCCTCGTTAGCAATCGTAGGTTACCTCCTCCAAGGGATTCCCGATCATTAGATAGAGACATCTTAATTTAGTTGTAGTTGCTATTTTGTGTGATGTTTGTGATTAAATTTTGAGTTGTCTTATATTTTGAATGTTGTGGAGGTGATTTTTATCTTGATTGATTTTAATTTTGGTCTTGGTTCTGGTTTTGTGGCTATCCTAACAGTTTTATTTTTCATGCAGGGTGACATCATTGTTCAGCATGCAAGTTTGTGTTAGCATCAAAAATACAGTACGAGAGTACCAGAAAGACGACGTTGTAAACTATAAAGCGTACCTGACGAGTCTTCTTGTTCCACCACCTGAAACTCAAAATTCATATTAAAACATTTTATGTAATGCAGAAAAAGTAAGGTTTTAGTGACCTACCTGACCTTAGGTCATATCTTGGTGGGTCCCTATTAGTTTGATTAAGGGTGATTTTTGTTAAGCAAAATATATTAAGTTTGGTAGACATCTGAGGTATCCAACAGGTCTAGAGGAAGAGCAGGTCCATGCTCCACCTCTCACTACCTGATGAAAAGTTTCAAGCTCATTTAAACTTATTATGTTGCTTAATAAGTCATCATGTAAATACTTTTAATGCTCAATGAACATTGATGTTTCAATTATCCTTAAGAGTAAGATAATTATCACTTATAATTTAATTTGAGAATTATATGGGTGAAGACCGTTAAAGGAGGCAAGTTAGCGTTATTGAAACACTTCGCCAATTTTTTTAATTTAGGCTTGCAGTGTTTTAAAGATGTTCAATTTTAATTATGTTCCCTTTTCTTATCTTCATTTAGTCAAATTTGATTTAGCCTAGGTCATTACTAAGCCCTTAAGATTTTGGTAGATATCTTAGTTATTTATATTTTTGAAAGAAGTTGAATTTTAAAGTGATGATGATTATTTTTTTTAAAAGCACTTAAATGACATTTGAACAGCAAGTAGGGGTATTAAATTAGTGAGTTATCAACTTCCAAAGTCATACCCCTAAGTCTAGGATCATTTAATTGACTAGACTTTCAAATTTTAATAATTTAAGGAATTACAAAAATTATCCCTTGATTTTGAAAGAGTGAGGTTGGTTTCTAACAATTAATCCCCTTGTGTTTCAATTATCCAAATAAGTTAGTTCAAATAGAGGTTACTCTTTTCCCTCCTTGAATTAAGCCTAAATGTTGATTAAGGCCAAATTTTTAAAAGTACACTTTTTCCCCTAAGGCTCAATTACTTCATAATTTGTCAAATTTAATCTAAATGACTTTGAAATTTTCATCCCACCTCACTCATGGGTCAATTAAGACATCAGAGGAGAGAATGTGATATTTCAAAATTTAATTAAATTAAATTTTTATGCAAAACTAAGTTTTTTCAAAGAAAATTCCATAACTTGACCAACGCAAAGCCTAATCCCTTAAAATTTTTATTGGATTTAGATCAGAGAAGCATTGGGACCAAATTTCATGATTTATTTAGTTATATTTGAATTTTAAGAATTATCTTAAGTTCTGGAGTATTTATTAATTATAAAATATTTTAAACGTGGAAAATTAAGTTTTATAATTTTTATTAAATCTATATGATGTCAAGGGACACAGAGAAAAACATTTCACATTTTTTATTTTTCTTTGAATCTTTAGAATTATTTTAGTGAAAACCCTTTTTTAGCCTTTAAAAATAATTTTGAGCTTTAAAATTCAATATCTTCACTTAGAAAATTAGGAAAAATATTCCAATTGTTTCTAAGTGCTTAGGAAATAATTTAGAAAATTTCCATAAATTTTATTTCCTTTATGATCTTTATTATTTTTTAATTATTTCAATATTAAAAATAGGTTTGAAAATAAAATTTTTATTTTAATTTCAAATTTATTTTTATAAAATTCTGGTGATGACAGAAAACTCCAAAAACTAATTTTTATAATTTTCTGAGTTATATTTTAATTGTTAAAAATTATTTTAGTGAAAAGAGTGGCATTTAACTTGAAAAATAAATTTGAGTTATTAATGAGCTTCAAATATTCTGAAATTTTTATAGGGAGTTGTCTGAACTTTAAATCATAGTGGAGATTAAAAATTAATTCATTTAGATGTTTGTGTTTCCCAAAATTAATTTTCATTTTGTTTTAGGATTGGTGGAAATTAAGTGCATTCTTAATGACTTAACCCATGAAATATTTTCCAAAGGGTTCTCTAGTCATGGTAAACCTTCCAAAATTTTTTTGAATTTTTCTAAGCAACATTCTAAATATTATGATTAATTTAGGCAAATAATATACATAAACCTGAAAAATATGAATCTCTATCTAGAGATATCCTATGACTTCAGAAAAGTCAAGGAATGTTCCCTAAGACAAAGGGAACAACATGTCAAAATTTCAAGCCATGGTGAAATGTCTACATGCATAGAGAATCAAAAGACTTAAAATAGTATTTAATTAATTTAAAATAAAATATGCATCAAAGAAATTTCAAATTATCTTCACATTGTTTTCCTCTATTCACTAAGCAAGTGAGTGTTTTTATTTTATTTTTTTGATTTTTCTACACAAAGATATGGATTTTTGAAGTTAGGGCTATTTATTTAAATTAGAAAATATCCTATTTATCTATTTAAACGCGCGGCGCCATGTCAACCTACGATGGCTCAGAAATTCCACGCGGTGCACTCCCATTCGACGCCACCATCCACCTCAGTACTGACTCAGCCCGCGGTTCATGTATGAAGGTGTTGTCCGGCTAGATCTCATCCATTGATGAGATAAACGCATGATCGGATGGCTCCCCGTCATCACCCCCAATGCCTTAGCCCAAGAACGTTCGATTTTCAAAGCTTAAGATCTCACTCATTTCTTAAACAAATTAAGTGCGGTTTGTTTCTAAATGCTTTTCTAAGTGTGACGAACCCATCCATAAGATAATCAAGCCATTAAATTAAGCCTAAACAAATGGAGAATCAAAATAGGCTCGGGAGAAGGAGGAGTTAATTACCTTTGCTCTGAGAAGGGAAGCTTTGATCAGAGGTGTTCAACACATTCTTGGAAGTCCAAGGAGGCTAGAGATTAAGCCTCTTGCTGTGGTGAAAGGCCTAGGTATGAATTCGACCAAGCTCGATTTCAGGTATTGGTCTAGAGCTATGTTAGGGGCTCAATATGACGGGAATTTGATGGGGCTTCTTCTTCTTTCAATGTGGTAATTGTGTGGGTGATTTTAATTAGATTTTGGTGGAGTGTAGAGATGTGGAGAGCTCTGTCCTATCTCTTCCAAGGTTTTCAGCTCAAAAATTAAACTCCGACAAGGGGATTCAGAGCAATGTGGTGGTTTGGTAGCCCTGAGGAGGTCTTAAAGAGGCTCAAGGAATAATTTTGAGGGGTATCACTGAGAAATTTTTAGCACTCCCTCCATGGCCGTAGAGGTGAGATTTTATAAAAAATGACTTAAGTGTGGCTTTCATGGCCAATTAGGGGGAGAAAATGCTTTCTTAGGTGGAGGGCGAAGAGGCTCTAACATTTAATGTGGATGAGGTGGCCTCTAGGTTTGAATTGGGTTTGATTTTATGGGGATGGCTGTCGATTTAGACATTTTCTGTCCACTAGGCTGGCCGAACAGGCCAAGGGAGGTGGCTAGGAGGTCAGGTGAGCCAGGGGAATATGTCACAACAATTAAATTGGCTGGTGTTTAGTTTTGGCAAAAATATCCTTGAGTTAAGCAAACATGGAATGAAATCCCTTCATTTGAGGATACTTTGATCCATAGCTCATTTGGGTGGTTCCATGGGATTTTTCTTAGTTAATTGACCCAATTAATTGACGAATTTGATTTAGATGATTGTAATAAATATTTTTGGTGAAGGATTAAAAAAAATTTTAGTTCAATTGGGGTTTCAATTTGAAGGATTTTGAAAATTTGGTGAATTTGGGCATATTGGGCTAGAGTTGGGTCTAGATTAGGCTAGGCTTAGGCTAAGTCCAAATTGATTGTTGAGAATGGTCAATAAGAGTGTGATGAAGAGTTTTCAGCATGAATTGGGTGCCAATTTTGGGGTTAAGGCAATCAATTGGGAGCATATCCACTTTGGGGCAAAATTTGTGGCTTTTGACTTAGGTTGAAATTAAACAAAATTAAGGCTTAACCAAGGCCAATTAATGGTCAAGTTTGATGTGTAGGAATGTTATGAACAGTTTAGGATTAAAATTGAGACCAATGGAGTAGGTAATGTGGTTCAATTTGGTGGAACCAAGTCGTAGGGCCAAAATTGGGGGTTTGACTTAGATCAAAATTGGGCTCAAAGCTTGGGCCAATATAGCTTGGATTTGGTTTAAATTAGTCACATGAAAGGTGAATTTAAGTTTAGAATTAAAATTTGGAGAAATTGGGACCAATTTGATAGACATTTGAGGTGGATTTGGGGAGATTGGGCCTTTAAAGGGAAATTTGTGGGTTTTGGACAAAGATAGTCAAATTAGTCAAATTGGTTTATTTGGTAGTTAAGAAAAATGAAATTAGGAATATTTGGAAGCTTATGGGAATTTTTGGGATTTTGGAATTTTTGGAAGTTTAGGCTGAGGAGGGGCATTTTGATAATTTAGCAATTTTTGGTGATTTTGGGTAATTTGGGTATTTTCAAAAGTTTTAAAATGATTTTTAAATAAATTTGGGTATTTTTGGTAAATTTGGGAATTTTGGCCAAATTTAAGGTTTCAAGGGTACTTAGGTAATTTGGGGAGTCTAGGGCAAAAGGACAAGTTGAGTATTTTTGGTAGAATTGGGGTGTCAACCACCATAAATGAGCTATGGACAAATGGAATCCCTATTTGAGTCCTTTATGTACTGGTCTTAGATATACACTAACGTACGGCTAGTGGGTTTAGGGGACCATCTACATGTATTTGTGAGTGATTGTGAGTGGGGTGATTGACCAACGCCCAGTCAACCTTAAGGTCAAGAAGTCTTATGGGAACTTTCTTTGAGATCCCTCATAATGACCCCACCTACTAAGTGTTAGAGATTAGGACCAGTATGCAGAGCTTCAAGTTAAGTAAAGAGAAGTTTCTAATTTCTAATGGTGAGGGTTCCTTTTCTAGTTTTCTAGGAATAGTCAATAAGAATATCCCATGGCTAGACCCTAGGCTGCTGAAGAGGAAAACTAGACCTTAACCAAAAGTGAGGTCAACAACTATATATGTCTTTTTTTTGCTGGAGAATTTTTCATAAACTCCTTCCCACTGATGACATACTGAAACTGAAAGGATTAAGGAGTCCCTCTTGGTATCTTTTGTGCAAGATGGAGGAGGAATCTTTGAACCACCTGTTCTTTAAATGTTCCTTTGTGCAACACATTTGGGAGGTTATTTTGAATCAGACTAATCTTCCAATTCAGAATCTCTCTTGGGGAGAATTCTTTCAGTGCTGGCAAGATTGGCTGATTGGTAAGATCTTTTTGGTACCTTTTATAGTGGCTTGGTTTGTGTGGGTGGCAAGGAATAATATGAAATTTGAGGAAGCCTCTTTTGGGATGAAGAAAGTGGCTCAAAATTGTATTGCTTATGTCCAAAAAATCTGTAAACATAAGAACTTTCCAGACATACTTTATCATGATGATATGGGTACATCCATTCCTGTTAAGCCCATTCTGGTGGGATGGCATCCCCCCCAAAAGGGGTGCATCAAATTCAGTATAGATGACAACTTTTTATGTCCCCATGGTAGCATGGGGGACTTTTTCAGGGACTGTAGAGGTGTTTGTTTGCTATATTTTGAGTGACATGCCTTTGCTAGTGATCCTTTGGAAGCTGAAATTTTGGCAATCTATTGGGCCATTCTTCTTACCAAAAGAGTTGGTATGTTGCAACTATGGGTGGGATCAAACTCACGCACTTTTATTAGTATTGTGAAAGGCTCTAAAGACATCCCCTCACATCTGGTCTATCTGTATAATGAAATTCAATAATTTGGGAAAGGCCTACAAATCAATTATTCTCACATCCACAAGGAAGGAAATAAGCCTGCTAATTTGTTAGGTAGAGTGGGGCTTCACACCGATCATACCCTTATAGTAAACCTGCTCCCCCTCCATTGAAGTTACTCAAGGAAGGGGATCTATTACCCCTTCCTTTTGTTAGATAAATTTTTCATAGGTCTTCATTTTGATGGGCCCACCCTACTGTTTAATTAGGGGTCTCATTTTATGGCTTGTAACTCTATTATCTTTTTAATCTAATGAAGATGGAGCATTGCTCCTTCCTTTATATATATATATATATATA
>JXCR01147998.1:158500-189654 GCA_002079205.1 Phalaenopsis hybrid cultivar
CAAAAATGAAGACATGATTATTCAACACAACAAGGTGACTAAAAACTGTGTTTCTTTTTTAAACAAGCTGATCCAGCTCAAGAACTTCCCTAACATCAGCCTGCCTCAGACCAGTGTTATCAATAGTCACAACAAGATTGAAACTGTCATTTGGCAACCTCCAGATTTTCAAACCATGAAAATTAACACTGATGGTAGCTTCTCTAAATGGGTTGTAGGGCTGGGGGCGGGGGGTTTCAGAAATTTCTCCAACCAATGTAGGTTATTCTTTCATGCTCCCACAGTGGCCAATGATGCTCTTGAAGTTGAGCTCATTAATGTTTACTAAGCCCTTACCTTTGCAAAGAAAGATACATGGCACAAATTGTGGATTGAGGTACACTCTTTACAGCTGATCACCTTACTTACCACAGAGGAACTATCCTCTTGGCACCATATGCAATGGAAATAAAAAATCGGCAAACTTTACAAAAAGTTCATAGTTCAAATGTCTTTCTTTTACAGAGAAGGAAACCAACCTGCAAATTGGCTTTCCAGACAAAGAATTCATGCTAACTCCATTTCAATTGATACAAGGACTCCCACCCTTCTTACCCTCCTACTTCATGGTGATAAGCTGGAGACTCCTCACCTCAAATTCAAGCCTACTCAACCAAAAGAGCTTTAGTTAACAGGGGCTTCTCCCACTTTCTCTTTATTTAATTGTATTACACTCAGGTAGCTTTTTTTTTGAGGATTGGTCACCCTCCTTTTGTAAGGGGACCCCTCCATTGGAACTTTTTGTACTACTTTTAATGTTCAACATGTAGGGAGCCAAATAATGCTCCTTCCTACAAAAAAAATAAATACGATTACATACATATACATTGTGCCGAAAGTCTTGGTCTGTTGGTGGCGGTATCACTGTAAGTCCCATTAAGTCAAGGGTTCAATCCCACCTTAACAAAGGGGCTTTAGAATTTTTGGCACAAGGCATGGGCTCTCATTATGGGGCCAGAAAATGCATGAGAAATTGATAGTTGGGCCTCTCTCAAATATCAATTTCCTTTTAGATAAAAAAAACCAAATACATATGTACATACATCAAACATACACACAGACATACATATTCATATGAATATATATATATATATATATATATANCCTTTTTACACAACTTGAATTGGGGGATTATCAAATTGTCCCCATGTAGAAGAAAAGAAAGATGAGAAGGAAGAGAGTTTCCTACTACAATCTGCTCAGTATTCCTCCTTAAAGAAGCCAACCAGTGTGCAGGACCATTACCATTTCTGAGAATGTGTTTGACTTTCACCCAACAGATGTTTAAATAGTGCTACATTTTGTTTATCCACCAGAGAATATGCCAAGGAGGAGCTTCCTCATGCAACAATATCTTGATGCAAATAAGGGAGTTATATTCAACAATTAATTGACCCATTTGGCAATGGTAAGAAAGGGTGACAGCCCAATAAATGGCTATCATTTCAGCCTCCACTGCATCACAAGACCCGATAGGAGAAGAGAAAAATAGAAGGCACTTCCCCTGGAGGTTCCTAAAAACTCAACCAAAACTTGCTGCACCCCGGGAGTAACTACCATCAGTATTCACTTTCAACCAACATGGAGAAGGAGGGGTCCGAAAAATTAAAGAAGGCATAAAACTTTGTTGAATTTTTTGTACTTGACATCCACTTATTAAAAACATTGGGTAAATGATTGTATTGAATAAGCTTCTGGATATAAGAAGTACAATTGAAAACCACAAAATTGACTAAAGGCAGATGGTCCTCATAATTTGCTTGATTTCCGCTCATCCATATGAACCATTGAACTGAACAGGGAATAACCAGAATGTTAGCTTCATTCTAGTCCCACCAGCATAAGGAAAATTTTACCCAGCTCACTTTGAAAGTATCAATTTTAAGCTGTCTAAGTAGTCCGGACCAGATTCTTTGAGAGAAGTCACAAGTAAAAAAGAGGTGTTCTAAGGACTCTTCATCAGCATTATACAGATAGTAGCTAGAGAGATCCCTGAGGCCTTTCTTTTTTAAAAATTCATCTATGGGGATCAGTGAATGCCAAAGACTCCATAGAAAAGGACATAGAGTGTGTTAGTAGCTTTCCCCAAAAGGCTTTACCTTAAACAACTGGATTCCAATGGAAGAACTTATGGTAAATCAATGCAAAAAGCTTCTGTGAGGAAGATTGCTTAGTAATAATTTTGTCCTTTCGATCAGTGCAGAAAGAAGTGTTCTTAACCAAATTGATTTGATCACTAGTGATTAAAGTGTTCAGCATTTTGTAGTTCCACTGGTCATCAGACAAGTAATCTTTGGCCTGGCTATAATAATTGGGATTGGCGATAGTACAAGCAAGCTTCTCCCCATTCCACACCCATTTATCGAACCAAAAGTTTATTTGTCCCTCTCCCAGTTCCCTAATGAAAAGATCCTCAGCTTGAATTCTAATATCAAATAGTTTGGACCAAATCTTGGAATCCCCCAACTTTTTAGTTATAAAAGTCAGGTGCATATACCTGCAGTACTTATCCATCATATATTTAGCACAAAGGCAGTCTTGGGCCCTAAATTTGATCCATAGCTTGCAAAGCTTAATAAAGCTGAGGTGTTGGAAGTCCTTGAAACCCAATCCCCTAGCTTGAAGTGTTTGGTAAAGTTTCTGCCAAGAGAGCTGGTGGAACTATTTTTTCTGTCCAGCCCACAAAAATTTCTTAAAGATTATTCCCAATAGCACAAGGGTACCTTTTTTCATGGTAAACAGTTGGAGAGCATAAGATGGGATAGAAGTCAAAATAATTTTCAATACAGTAATTCTTCCCCCATTAAATAAGAAGGAGTTAGTCTAGCAATGGATTTGGGCTTTGATATGATCAATCACTTCATTGAATTGTGTTTTATTGGTTCTGCCTTTGAGTTACTGTACACCAAGATACTTAATAGGAAGACATGCAAGGCTGAGCGAAGTGTATTTAGAAATCCATTGTTTAATTTGAGTTTTTGTGTTAGGACTAACAAAAACTTGACACTTTTGCTGGTTAAGATCCGTACCTAAAGTTTGTTGAATTTTTTTGAGGCCCTGATACAAAGCCTTGACAGTAATTTTTGAAGCATTGGAGAAAATGATGATATCATCACCATCGGACATGTGACTTATAGAAATATTGGATTTATGGTGATAAGTTAAATGAGGAGAGGTATCAAACATATTGTTAAGTAGCCTTGAAAAGTAATCCAGAGCAAAAATAGATATTGTAGGAGACACAGGTTCCCAATGTTTAAATCTCTGGAGGCAGTAAAGAAGCCATGACTTTTGCCATTGATCAGAATAGAATGTGCATTGCAGTGTAACAATCTTCCAATTAAATTGATGAAGTCTACAATAAAGCCCTTAGCTGACAGAGTTTCCAACATTAATTCCCAATTGATAGTGTCATAAACCTTCTTAATATCAAGTTTGAAAATGGCATTGCTCCCTCTACATTTCCTGTCAAGATCTAGCAAAAGCTCCTAAGCCAACATTATACTATCTATGATATTTCTTCCCTTAACAACAGCAACCTCATTAGCACAAGTAAGGATTTTAAGATGTGGTTGAAGTCCGAAAACTATTATCTTGCTATACACTTTAGAGATGACATTGGTTAAGCTGATGGGTCTAAAATCTCCCCAATTTTTCCTGGTTTGATTTTTAAAAATTAAAGTGATTGTAGAAGAAGTGAAATACATGGGAGGATCAACCCCATTTAAAAAATTTTGAACAACAAGAGTAACCTCTCGACTGATTGTGTACTATGACACTTTATAAAAGGTGGAGGTGAATCCATCAGGAGTAGCAACCTTCTGCCCATCTATAGAATCTAAAGAAGCTTTAAGTTTAGCCTCCAAAGGTATTTGGGTCATATATAACCTGTGCACATAATCTTGACAATCAGAGAAAAGTGCAACCTCATTGGGAGATCTAGAGGGCCACTTGCAAGTAAATAGATTATGAAAGTAACTATTAGCATCTTGGGCAATTTCCCAAGCAGTAGTTAAGTTCTGAACTTCAGAATTAGTGATAGAGAGGATCATGGTACACTTCCTTCTAAAATTAATATAAGCATGATAAAAACTGGTGATTCTGTCTCCCTATGTGAATTTAATGACAACAGCCTTTTACTTTAAAAAAGTTTCACTATAGTTGATCTGGGAGATTAGTACCTCATTGATTTTGTATAAATCAACTTTAGAGTTCAGTCCTCCTAGTTGAAAACCAGCTTCCAACCTGAAGACCACCTCTTGAGCAGCTTTCAAATTATCATGTGCATTCCCAAACGTTTTCCAATTCCACTATCGAAGAATGGAGACAACCTTTTTTTTAAGATGCCAAAGATTAACCCAATGGTTGTCATTAACTTTATAAATCCGTACTTTTTCAATTTCTTTGATGAAGTGAAGGTGGAGGGTCCACATGTTCTGTAATCTAAAGGGCGCGCCTCGAGGACTATAAAGATTTTTTATGTAATAATTGAAGAGGCCTAAGCTCTGATCCTGCCAAAGAAAGATGTGAAACAATAGCAAAAGGAAAACTTTGGAGCCGCTATGAATTTCCTAGCATTATGTCCATCCTCTCCCACTGTACCCCTTCTCCCGGTAAACTGAGGGCCTTGGTATCCCAAATCAATGATGGCAGCATCAGTAATAAAATCATTGAACCTAGTCATAAATGAAAACAAAGGAGGTCCGCCCCCTCTTTTTTCAGAAGGTGAGGTAAAACAGTTAAAACTTCCACCCAAAATTTAGAATGAGTCAATGTACTTACCAACATGCAGTAAATCTTGCCAAAGGGTTTGCATTTGACTGTCATTGCTGCTGGCATAGATAATTGTAGCATACCCCAACTGAGCACCAATAATTAATGGGATTTGATGAAATGAGTTTTTATGAAGAATAGACCACTATAACTCGGATCTAGCAAAGATCCAAATTTTATTGTTTAATTTGGCAAAATGAGAAAACACAAAGAATTTTCTTAAAATTATTTTAGGGTGTTTTGTGACCATAGGTTCTAAAAGAGCAAAACACGAAATCTTGTGAGTTCTAATATGATATATTAATCTCTTGAGTGAGGAGGGGTGGGCCACTCCCCTTATATTCCAACACAAAATATTAATTATTGAAAAAAGGTTTTCTTTTTTCCTTTGGTTTTGGGGCAGGGTCCAGTTTGTGGGTTTCTGGAAGGACCATCCAAAGATTGAACTTCCATAAGTTATTTCTTCTTCTTCTTATTGCTTTTTTTAGCTTGCCACTCATCAGTGAGCACATCAGTTAGACTGTTGAGTGTGGGATCATCTAACTTGTGGATTGATATCCAATACTCTCTCATCTTAAGTAACTCCTCCAAATGTCTCTCCTCAGCAAGACGTTAATTGCTAATGTTGAAGTGACTCTCAGCTCATCAACAATTATTGTAAGATTGTTCAAATTAGTTTGTTTTATCAAATCATTGGTAAAAGGAGGTTGTTTGATTGCATTATCAGAGGCCAAAACTACAAATTTCACACCTAAAATTCCTCCCACCTCAATTTCAGGCCTTTTTGGAGGATGGGTGGATTCTATAATATTTGTCAACAGTATGCCCAAACATTCTACAATAAGGACAATAAAGAGGTCTTTGCTCCATCATAATCTTCTACCAGAATCCTTCCTCTTCAGATCCAATCTAGACCCTTTTTACATCAGGAAGGGTTATATCCCTTTCAACTAAAACTCTAGCCCTAGCAGGTCTAGCCATATTGTAAGTTGGAGCATCCAACTTCAATGGACATCCAAAATCTCGACATATATTAAATAGAACATTTTGGTGGTAATACTAAATCGGAAGATTTGGTAGTTTGAACCACATTGGGATAATTGGAGGATTTTTATTAGGATCAAAACCAGGAGTTTACTTAACAAGTTTTGTGGGAGTCCCAGCAATCAAGAGAGATTGTGTAGCAGACAATCTGACATAGCTTTCTCCCTTAGAGAGTTTAATTAAAAGATGTCTACCATCAATTAAATCTAATTTCAAGGACCCGGTGAAATTTAGGTCTTCAAAAAATTTCCTAACATACTCCATCTTTGGATGACCAAATTAGAATTTACCAAGTAAGGTAAACTTAACTATATTAGCGAGTCCTTGTATTTCCTTGCCAGAACAAAGAATGGCTGGTACACCATCCTTCAAACATAGTGGATTAACATAGGGACAGACCTCTTTCCTGCAACAACATCATGAAGAGCCTAGGGAAAAACCAAGTGATCAAATAACTTTGGGATGTCAAGTCCTTTGCCAACCACACCTGCATATGTAGTCCTGCTCCATTGGGCATCAATTTCTACAACAATAGGGTAATTGACAGCGAATTTATATATGCTTAAAAATACAAGAATTTAATACTGTTGCTAAAAGCTTTAATTCCTCGACAACGACACCTAAAACTTGACAACAGTTATAGATTTGATAAAGATGTATATATAAAATATTCAATAATGGTAAACTCAGACTTACCAATGCAAGTATATGTATCACTCAAGTAATACAGGGCTCTAATGGAGTCCTAGATATCGATCTCATGGGAAGTAATCTTAGAGGATACGAACTAAGATTTTAGAAAATCAATACCTAATCACAACAATATAATTGAAATTTCTTATCTGTCACTAATAAGCAATTGAAATAAGTATCTAATTTTAATAACTCTTAAATAACTAATTCGACTAATAAAGTTTCTAATGTGAAGTTCAATGTATAAGAAAGCATCCTTCTCCTTATCAAGAAATTAAAGTGAAGGGATAAAGTGAATTAGTTGAAATTGGATTGTGCCAAATAGGAGCATACTTATTCTTTACCCTTTGGTCCAGGCATAAAGAACATTGAATAATCCTACGCTTGGTTACTAAATCTGCGGCTAGGCTGAGAGGATATCAGCACTCACTTCGGAGCTCCTACATTCCCCTCGCCTGAGGGCAAACATCTACACTTCAGCACCCAAACAATAGGACCGAATTTAAGATTTTAGTCCGTCGCTCTAAAATCTCCAATTCTACACTCGATAATTCTATTTCCCTATTTATTTACAACCAACTTCCAAAGGCTTTGACCTCCCTGAATCTTGGATGTAATCTTCACTTTAGTTGTAAAACTCAACATATTTTAACAAATCAATTGGTCATATTGAAAGTAAATTAAGATCGAAGTGAAAAGATCATCACAATTTTCTTAACATTTTCATGGCTCAACCAATTCAAATCAGCATTTCACAAAATCTCAAGACAAGGAGAAAGACAGAGAAAACTACTCAGAACTCATGGGGAAGATACGACAAAACTCGGAATTTATATATAAAAGCAAAGTCATACAAACTACAACAAGTAAATAACACTTATCTCTAATTCCTCCCCAGGTAAACACCTTGAAGTTTCTTTGAATCTCTTCCTTTCTTTACAGTACATAGAATTCTTCTTCAAAATGGCAAGGAGGAAGAAATCTCTTACTTTCCCTCCACTCTTACAATCTCTCAAAGAATTCCTCACAATATAACCCTAAATTAAACTCTCTACACACTACTGGGGCTCTTGAACTTCTCTGAACCTCTCTTTATTTTCAGGCTAAAATCTTCTCTTAAAGTTGTAGAAGAGTTTTTCTAAGAGTTTCTTAAGCATCCCTTAAAAAATCATCCACATTCAATGCACCTGTTGAGATAACCGTCGATCTCTCCATCGGCAGCCTCAAGGACGCCATCAGTGGGCCTTCTAAAATATTTGATCTGGACTCTCAGGAAAATCTCGCTGTCGACACCGTTGTGCTCGACGTCGGCGCTCTAGTTCAAATCTTCATATTTTGGTCCTTTTTGCTCCAAATTCGCTCCTTTTTGCATCTTTTTGTTCCAATGACCATAATTCATCATACCTATAACAAAACATCAAAAATACCCTTCTTTAAAGTGCAATATCATCAAAAAAGTGTAAAATAGGTATGAAAATCTCAACATATTTTTCTTTGGTCAGAATCCCCCAAACTTAACTATTACTTGTCCTCATGTAATTTTAGTACTACATAAAATTTATGATCTACTGTAGTAATGTTTTAATTTGAAAATACTATAAGTTTGATTTAAGTAAATATCACAGTGAGATTTTCAGAAAAAATTCAAGTAATTAAATTAACTCTGTAGTCATCAAGTTTTAAGAGGTCAGTCTTCTATTCATTTCAAGAATGACTATATGTTGCAATATTAAGTCACTTATAATATTCAAATAAAAAAACTCAAGTAATTAAATTAACTCTGTAGGTACAAGATTATCTAGTCATCAAGTTTAAGAGTTCTACTTTCTATTCATTTCAAGAATGACTATATTGTTGTAATATCAAGTCACTTAAAAAAAAATTTCAAGTAATTAAATTAACTCTGTAGGTACAAGACTATCTAGTCATTCAAGTTTTAAGAAGTTTTCTATTTACTCTTCTATTCATTTCAAGAATGACTATATGTTGCAATATTAAGTCACTTAGAATATTCAAATGATAAGAATTCGTGATAACTATACTAGTAAAATATCAATTCAATTTTACTTAGAATATTCAAATGAGAGGAACTTCATGATAACATTACTAGTAAAAGATGCTAATCCATAAATATAAGTTCAGGAATGTATTTAAGTTTTCCCTTTAGGTAGGTCCAGTGAAGCCAATTTTTGATTAGGCATCTCCTCAAGCTTCTCCTAACTTTTAATTTGTTTCTTTCTTTTATTTTCTCTTTTTCATTTGGATTGCTTTCAATCCTATATATTTTTCTTTTCTTTTCAGGGATTGTTGTCAATCCCTTTATTTTTCTTTTTTTCAAGTGAGGATTACTATATCTGGATAACCTTTAATGATTTTGAACTTCACTTTTCTTTTTTCAAGTGAAGATTATTATATCTGGATAGCCTTTAATGATTTTGAACATCACATTTCTTTTTTTCAAGTGAAGATTACTATATCTAGATATCCTTTAATAATTTTGAACTTCACTTTTCTTTCCCTAAATTTGAAACTCAAAGCATTCGTTTTCAATCCTATATATTTTTCTTTTCTTTTCAGGGATTGTTTTCAATCCTTTCTTTTTCCTTCGATTTGGATAGCCTTTAATGATTTTTAACATCACATTTCTTTCCTTAAATTTGAAACTCAAAACATTCCTATACGTTATATATATTTCATAGCTTTTACATCATTGAGCCTCAATCTTATCTTCTCAAATGAATTTCCAAGATTCTTAATACTTCAAAATATAGTTTCCTTTATAGTTATAAATAGTTAACTATAGTCTTATTCTCTTATACTAAATATCTTAATCTACAAAATTAATTTTCATTACAAAAATATTCCTTTAAATCTACCATAATATTTAAATCTCTATAAAAATATAGTTCTCTCAATTAAATTTAGTACATAAAATCATATTATTAATCTTCTGAAAATATTTAAATTGAGGACATCTAATAGTTAATCTTTTCTTCCGTCCCCAAACATAATTTTTTCAATATGGAATGATACAGGTGGAAAGAAAAATTCTAAATATAAATCATACCTCAGTACTTTAGGCATTTTCATCATTCTGAAATTTTTGCAGTCCTTCTCAAAATTTTTACTTCACGTGGTTTGTAACATTAGGAGCTTTCTATACATATAAATCATTAGAGAAATTGCTTGGTAATGAAATTTTGAAATAAGTACAAAACTAAACATTATACAAACACAATATTTCACTAACAATACTGAACAAAAAAAAACAAATACAATTAAAAACCCATTTAAAAATCACATCACATTACAATTTAACAAATTTCAACTACCACACCAAACAATTATAACAATAATTAAAAATTATCCAATTGCAACATAAAAATAAAAATGAAAGTATAAACACAAATATCTAACTCTATTACAACAATTACAGAAATAAAAGTAAAAGTACATCAACTACTATCATATGTCAAAATCCCAAACTATAACTTCATTTCCTTAGCTAGCAAGTGGATTGGGCTGATACTGAGTATGTCAAGGGCATTCAGGAAAAGTAACATCAGGTTGACCTCTGTAATGTCGGGTCTGAGGTTCGTAGTAAGCTATCTTAAAGTTTGAATGCCTCTGTAGGTACTCAATATCATAATTATGTCTACATTCTAATCCCCCAATTCTTTCATTTATTAGGTCTATACTCTTTCACTGCAAGGTCAACTCATTCATTAAATCATTCAGGGTAAGGGAACTTGAAGAAGGAAGGTCATAAGTAGTAGAGGGGATATCTCTACTAGTAGAAGGTTCTTGACTCTTACTCCCAGTTCTCCATTTTCATGGGATTCATATGTCTTAAAATTAGCTTTACTAATGGGTTTCATAGGGTAAACCCATTCTTCATTATTTCCAGCTTCAACTCCATAAAGTTGGCAAAGTGCATAAATAAGGCCAGGTTGTCCGAGACCTCCACTTGTTTCACTCTTTGCCGTGGTCAAAATTATCTTAAAAATAATTCTCCCCACATTTATAGTTTGATTATTATGACTATAGAAATTTAGAATAGCTCTATCCTTTGTTACCTCACTATGGTGATAGGTAGGTAACAGAGTACAAGAAATAAAATAGTGTCTCGCTTTAGATGTAGCATTCAACATGGAAGCAAAAAAGTTTACCCGTTCTCGTTGCCTTATCTTCCATGTTCCTTTCCAATCAGTGAGAAAGTTGATGACATCATTCAGCGGGCCTTCCATAGTACTGAAGGTTTGGTAATGGCAATTATAGGAGTCTGGGACTTCATAAAAGGAGTTAATGCGGGTGGCACTAAATTCAACTGAAAATCCCTGCTCTCGAACGGTTCCGTCCTCAGAATAGTATACGTTGGCATAAAATTCTTTCACAATATTCGCAGCAGCCTTATTGGTGGTATAACAGAAGTTTTCCCACCTCTGTTTGGTAATAACTCGTTCAATTTCTCCTCCCGGACTCTCAAAAACTCGATCTTGTATACATTTCTTTCCTTTAAATATTGAAGTAAACCTTGATTGAGCCTTTGCATTAACCAAGCATGACTCGTCAAACTCAAGTCGCCTCTTTTTTCATGGATCCATGTCAATCTAATAAAAATTTATAAAAAAAATTCAAAATACACTTCAAATATGCAAATAATGGCTTCTAAGAGTGACTTCAAGAGTTCAAAACTAAATTCCATGAATTTCTTCCCAATATTTTCTTCACAGTCTCAATTTTTTTGGATCTTCTAAATGTGGAAGAAATTCATGGTGAAAATCAAATATTTTTAGTTTGGAGTGAAGCTCTTACCGAGAGATGATCAAATTCGGTGTCTAAATGCTTTGAAATCGCCCCCAAATAGAAGATCTTCAGTCCCTATATCAAAATTTTTATTTTTAAGAGGAAGGGGATGATGAATAGTGGCGGCTGACTTGTTAAAATCACGATTGAAGGAGTTTTTTTGAGATCTCACTGTTAGTGGGGCCTTTGGCGCCATCAGCAAGCTCTACTGAATTAATATCCTAAGTCTTAGGAAAAGTCCACCGTCGGCCGCGTCAAGGGCGCCATCGGTGAGCTCTATTGAATTGGTTCAATTTCCAGATTTTTATCATTTTGATCAATTTCAAACCTCAACGACATCCGTTCAATCATTATAGGCATAAATTTTAAGTGATTAAATGATGTATTAACACAAATAAACATCACAACACAAAACATTATAATTATATATAAATTTCAAGGGTTACAATACACATTACACGACACACCTAACTTTGGTATTTTCTCAACCTTAATACATCAATTCAGCATCGCAATCTAAGTCACATTACTCAAAATGCTGAAAACAAACATCCTATGTTCAATCTCAACTATACTTAGATCTAAAAGCAAAATTTGAAAGCGAAGCAAACACAAAGTTCAAACCAAATTACACACATAGAGATACAAGTCGCAAGGTAAATCTATTACTCTTCCAATTTAGTGCTTGTTTCTCCTCTGAGATCACCAATTGATTGAACATGAATGAAGAGGTTATAGAAGGGTCGGTATGGAAATTCTTCAGTAGAGTCATATTAACTTCATTCTCCTCATCAGTCGTATCAAGCTATCTTCTAAATGTCCAGAGTGTTCGAGAATTTTATCTTTCTCATCAATTGTATCAAACTTCCTTCGATATGTCCAGAGTGATCAAAATTCTCTTTCATCCTCCAGTCTAGATGATCAAAAAAATTAAAGAAATTGTTAATTGCATTCATAACATTTTGTACCTCTTTCTCCAATTTCTTGTTTCTGCGCATGATCACTAGTGTCTTGTCTGGAACTAATGGTTGAATAGACAGTGAATTTTAAGACGATTGATCCACCATAATAGTCATATCATTCTCATCTTCATTGGCTGGGAATTTCATGGTTGGGTCCAAAGGCTTCCAAGGCAGAAGTACCTTTTTCCCAATTCTCATAAGATACTTCGAACTGACTGCAAAGTAAGAAAATTGTTGAAGGATGTCCAAGCCCATAAGTTGATCCATGAATGATCAGGCTAAAAATAGACTTCACAAGTATTAATCCAACATCGATCAGTAGTCTAATTTGGATGTAGTAATTCAAAATAGCACTTTCCTTAGTAAATTTACTGATCCTCATTGTCGATAATAGTTTTACAGAAATGAAGATGTGTCAGTGTTTAAAGACGGGGTTGTCACAGAAAAACTAACATACCCATTTTATTTCATCTCTCAGTCTTCAGTTTCGTCCATTAAATATTGGTATAATCATTTATCAGGTTTCTTATCGGGATGAAGTTGGAATAATGGCAGATAGGAACATTCTCGATCTTATATAACTCATTAATCCATGCAATAGTAAATGTTATCCATCTACCTCGCACATAGACGACTCCTTATATGATTGCATGCAAATTAGCATAAAACTCCTTCACCACAGGAATAACTATAGTGGCTGTAGTGTAGCGCAACACTTCCTATCTTCATCACACAATCATCTCTTCAATTGCCGTCGAAGGATTATTCAATCCTCTATTCACAAATCCACTTTCCTTGATTAATCTCTTCTATATAAGCACTTTGTTGAAGATTCGTTGCGCCTCGGAACTAATGAACTTTCTCTGGTCTAACACTCGCAATCTATGGTTTTCAAAGGAATTGGACACCATAGGGATGAATTTGGTGGAGTTTCAATTTGTTTTTGGGGAAATACGAACTTAGGAACCAAATTTGGAAGTTTGTAGCTAGTAACTCCCGCTTAAAGCCGCCAAAAACCATCATTTCAAACTCCGGATACCGTCATCCCGCCAGTTTCGCAGTCAGCGATGTCGATGGCACAATCGGCGAGCCTTTAGATTATTTTCCTGGACTCTCGTGAAAAACCCGTAGTCGACGGCATCGATGGCGTCGTCAGCGCCAAAGGCAAAAAATTTCACAGTTTCACTTTGTTTCGAATGCGTTCCAATTTTTTTTTTCAGTGGATTAAATTTTTATGATGATTCAAGGGTAAATTTGATTAGTAGAGTTCAATACTACCAAAAACTAACGATAATTTCATTTAAAAATACTATAATCACAATAAAAATAAAGAGAACTATGGGTTGCCTCCCATAAAGTGCTTGGTTTAACGTCATCAGCCCGACCTATACAGGTATTATTCAAGTTGACTAATCATTAAAACCTCTTTAAAATTTAGTATTTTACCCTCAAAATACGGCTTTAATCTTTGTCCATTTACTTTAAATCTATTCCCAGTCTTTTGATCTTCAATTTCAACAGCATCATAAGTATAAACTTGAGTCACAGTGAAAGGTCCTAACCAACGAGACTTCAATTTTCAAGGGAATAAATTCAGCCTTGTATTGTAAAGCAAAACATCTTGTCTTGGTTCAAAGTTCTTCTGCTTAATCTTCCGATCATGCCATAACTTTAGTTTCTCCTTATAAATTTTGTCGTTATCATAGGATTCATTTCTTAATTCTTCCAATTCATTCAATTGTAACAATCTATTCTCACCAGCATATTTCAAATTATAATTGATTTCTTTAATCGCTCAATATGCTTTATAACACAATTCTACTGGTAAGTGACAAGTCTTTCCAAATATTAGCCTGTAAGGAGTCATTCAAATAAGAGTTTTATAAATAGTCCTGTAATCCCATAATGCGGTATCCAGTCTAGTTGACCAATCTACTCTACTAGGGTTTAAAGTCTTCTCAAGTATTTGTTTAATCTCTCTATTAGAAACTTCAGCTAACCCACTAGTTTGAAGGTGATAGGAAGTAGAGATTCTATGAATAATATTAAACTTTTTTGCCAATCTCTGAATGCATTTATTCCTAAAATGGGATCCTCCATCAGAGATAATCATTCTCGGCATTCCATATCTAATGAAAATAATTTTCATTAAAAGTCTTGAAACACTTTTAGCATCACAATGAGGTAAAGCTTGTGCCTCAATCCACTTTGAAACGTAGTCTATTGCAATTAATATGTATAAGTTCTTAGATGAAGGAATAAATGGTCTCATGAAATCTAATCCCCAAACATAAAAGATCTCAACTTCTAACATGAAATTTAGAGGCATTTCATTTCTTTTAGATATATTGCTTACTTGTTGGCATCAATCACAAGTTTTTATGTATCTGTAAACATATCTAAAGAGTGTAGGCAAATAGAATCCAGCTTGTAAAATTTTATAAGCAGTTTTATCAATCCCAAAATGTCCTCCAAATTCAGAATCATGACATTTCTGAATGATAAGTTCAGTTTCCTCATAAGGTACACATCTTCTCATAATAAGATCCTTACATTGTTCATATAAATTAGGTTCATCCCAAAAATATGCTTTCGCATCATGAATGATTTTTTTTTGCTGTTGCAATGTCAGCATAGGTTGCAACATATTACTTAGAATATAATTAACAATATCAGCATACCATAGTATTTTCCACTCATTAATATTATAAAGTTTTTCATCAGGGAAACTGTTTGTAATTTCAATGTTGGTTTCAGATAATTCATGATTTTCTAATCTCGACAAATAATGAGTAATTTGATTATCAGTTCCCTTTCTATCAATAACCACACGATCAAATTCTTGCATCAAAACTATCCATCTAATTAACCTTGGTTTGGCATCCTTCTTTTGCATCAGATATTTAATAGTAGAGTAATCAGTGTGCACAACACATTTAGTCCCAATTAAATAAGATCTAAATTTGTCTAAAGCATACACAGTTCCAGTAACTCTTTTTTAGTAACAGTGTAGTTAATTTGAGCATCGTTAAGAGTTTTACTAGCGTCAGTAACTCTTTTTTAGTAATAGTATAGTTAATTTGTGCATCATTAAGAGTTTTACTAGCGTAGTTAATAACTCTTTTTCAGTAACAGTATAATTAATTTGAGTATCATTAAGAGTTTTACTAGTGTAGTATGTAACTTTAAAAATCTTTTCATACCTTTGTCGAAGAACAGCTCCAATAGCATAATCACTAGCATCGCACATCAGTTCAAATGGTTTCTCCCAGTTAGGTGAAACTATAATAGGGGCTGTAATTAATTTTTCTTTTAATAACTCAATGACATATAAATAGTTTTTAGTAAATTTAAATTTTTTGTCCTTTTCTAAAAGTTGGCATAGAGGTTTAGTAATTTTTGAAAAACATTTAATAAAATGCCTGTAAAAACAAACTTGTCCAAGAAAACTCCTAACCTCTCTTACATTAGTAGGAGGTGTTATATTAGATAAAACATGAATTTTTGCAGGGTATGCTTCCGTACCATTTTCCAAAATTTTATGTCATAACACAATTCCTCCTGCAACCATAAATTGACATTTATCCCAATTTAGAACTAAATTAGTTCTTTCACATAACTCCAAAACATTTTCAAGATAATTTAAGCATGTGTCAAATGATGTTCCAAATACAGAGAAATCATCCATAAATACTTCCAATCCATCATCAATTAACTTACTAAATATAGACATCATACATCTCTGGAATGTTGCAGGTGCATTACATAATCCGAAAGGCATTCTTAGAAAAGCAAAAGTTCCAAAAGGACTAGTAAATGTTGTCTTTTTTTATCCTCAAGAGCAATAGGAATTTGATGGTAACCAGTATATCCATCTAAAAAACAAAAATATTTGTGCCCATAGTAGCAATAGGAATTTGATGGTAACCGGTATATCCATCTAAAAAACAAAAATATTTGTGCCCAGGGTCTATCTACTATTTGGTCTAAAAATGGTAAAGGGAAGTGATTTTTCATAGTGGCAGTATTTAATTTTCTATAATCAATGCAAATACGCCCCCCAGTAACTTATCTCATAGGTATTAAGTCATTATTCTCTTTTGTTTCAACAGTCACTCCTCCTTTCTTAGGAACACATTGAATTGGACTTACCTAAGAACTGTCTGAAATAGGATATATAATTCCACTGTCCAACTATTTCAAAATTTCCTTCTTGACTACTTCTTTCATCATTGGGTTTAATCTCCTTTGTGGATCAACTCTTTGGTATAAATTGTTCATCTACTATAATTCTATGCATGCAGATCGAAGGACTGATTCCCTTAATATCAGCTAAGGTCCATTCAAAAGCATTCTTATATCTTTTTAATGTATCCAAAAGTCTTTCCTCTTGCAAATCATTTAATTCTGAAGATATAATAACAGGTAGTGTAGATGAGTTTCCCAGAAACATGTACTTCAAGTTATTAACCAATTTTTTCAGCTCAAGTTCAGGTGCTTTTATAATTGACAAAACTAGATTCTTATGAGTATTTCCTGTAATATCCAGCATCTCAAATCTTCCTTGAACATAATCCAATTCTTCATTTTATATTTCATCCAAAATAACTTCATCACTGTCTTCAAATTGTTATTTTCATTCAAAATATTCTTTAAAATGCTCGTTCAGTAGATGTTCACCAATTTCCATGCAAAAACATTCATCATCTCTTCCAACAGAAGGGTATTTCATAGATTTCGCAATGTTAAAAGTCACTTCTTGATCTTTAACTCTCATAGTTAATTCTCCCTTTTGAACATCTATCATAGCTTTTCCAGTAGCTAAAAAGATCTCCCTAAAATGATAGGTATTTTCTTATCTTCCTCCATATCTAAAACAATGAAATCCATGGGAAAGTTAAAATATTTTTCTTTATCTTCATCCATATCTAAAATAATGAAATCCACAGAAAAGATAAATTTATCAACTTTTACTAACACATCAATAACTCCCTTAGGATAAGTAACAGAACAATTTGTTAACTGAGGAGTTACAGAGGAAGGTGAGACTTCTTCTAATTCTAATCTTTTGAAGATTGATAGAGGCATAAGATTAATGCTGGCTCCCAAATCACATAAAGCTCTTCCAAGCACAAGGTATAGTGAAACTACCTGGATCTTTTAATTTTTCAGGAAGCTTTTTCTGAATAATTGCACTACGTTATAGTGAAACTACCAGGATCTTTTAATTTTTCAGGAAGCTTTTTCTGAATAATTGCACTACAGTCTTTGCTAAGTGCAACAGTTTCATTATCAATGAACTTCCTTTTCTTGTTCAAAATATCTTTCATAAACTTCACATAATTGGGCATTGCTCTAAAGCTTCTACGAAGGGAAGATTTACCATTAATTTCTTAAGAATTTCTATAAACTTGAAAAATTGTTTATCCTTTTTGTGTTGCTTTAATCTTTGAGGAAACGGTGGTGGAGGTTTCTCCACAGTAATTTTCATTGGTGTAAGTGGATATTTTAAATCTGGGTATTCATGATCCTTTTCTTTTTCTATATCCACTTTCTCTTTTTCAGTTTCCATTTATTTCTGCACTCTTGTTTCCAATTCTTTTCCACTTCATAAATGTATCACTTTTATTTGTTCTTTTCCTTGATCTTTACGATTAGATTCCAAAGTACTAGGAAAAGTTCCTAATGTTCGGTTTCTAAGCGCAGTAGCGATATGCCCCACTTAATTTTCAATATTCTAAAAAGCAGTTCCTTGATTTTGTAACTGATTTCCATGAATTTGTAGTTGATTTCCTTGAATTTGTAATTGATTTCCTTGATTCTGCAATTATTGACCCATGTTTAATATCAGCTTTTCCATTGATAACTTCTTCCTTAAATTGAGTGTTACATTAAATCCTGAAGGATAAGAAGGTCTATAATGAACATTTCCTTAGTTGGATGAATTTCCTAATTGGAAATATCTTTGTAGAAGAATTGTTATTCCATTTAAAGTAAGGATGAATCTTCCAACCTGGGTTATAATAGTTCGAATAAGGATTTTTGAGATTATTATTAATAGCATTTAAAGTCTCATACGAAGGTTGAACATCCACTAATTGCCTAGATGAATTCTCTTTCATCATAGTAGGTGTTGGAGAATAATTTATTCCATAATGATCTAATTTCTTTGATATTGTAGCAATTTGCAAAGCTAACATAGATATTACATCAGAATCGTGGATACTAGCTACTCTTTTAGGATTTACCCTTTCAGAGGGCCATTGAAAATTGTTGGTAGCATTTTCTTCTATTAATGAATAAGCCTCATCAAAAGGTTTTGACATTAAAGAACCACCAGCCGCTTCCATTAACGAATAAGCCTCTTCAAAAGGTTTTGACATTAAAAAACCACCAAACGTAGCATCTATAATTGATCTAAGTGATCCCACTAATCCATTATAAAAATTTTAGATTATCAACCAATCTGGTAATGAATGATGAGGGCACTTCTGAAGAAGATCTTTAAATCTCTCCCAAGCTTCATGTATCAACTCTGCATCAATCTGACAAAACGATGATATGTCATTTCTAAATTTAGAAATTTTGGATGGAGGAAAATATTTGGATAGAAATTTCTGTGAAAGTTCTCCCCAAGTTCTAATAGATTCAAGTGCTAAAATCTTAGCCTTATCCCTAAGTGGAAAAGGAAAAAGTCGAAGCCTGACAGCATCGTTTGAAACTCTATCATATTTAAAGGTAGCACAAATTTCTAAAAAACTATCGAGGTGTAAATTAGGATCTTCATTTGGTGTACGTCAGAATTAATTGTTTTGTACCATTTGGATAATAACAGGTTTAAGCTCAAATAAATTAGCAGCTACATTAGGATTGTGGATAGATAAGTGAATTTCATCTGCTGTAAGATTTGCATAATCTCGTAGAGGTCCAGGTTGGTGTTCATTTTCTTTCCTTGAATGTTTACAATGTTTCTCATTGTGTCAGGATTTTATGTTCTCTTCTTAGTTTTCTAATTCTTCTAATAGTGTGTTCTAATTTCAAATCGTTGGGTATAAGATTTTCAGTTCCAAATTTACGCATACAATTGAAATCAATACACAAAAAATAGTTAAATAAATATGAAAATAAGTTGCAATTCAAGTAAAAGTTTTCTAATAGTCCTAATTAATCTGTTACCCTAATTATGATTCTTGTTTACTCCCTGGCAACAACACCAAAAACTTGACAACGACTTTATATATGCTTTAAAATATAAGAATTTAATACTGCAGCTAGAAGATTTAATTCCTTGGCATAGATTCAATAAGGATGTATATATAAAATATTCAATAATGGTAAAATCACACTTATCAACGCAAGTATACATATCACTCAAGTAATACAGGGCTCTAATGGATTCTTAGATGTCGATCCCACAGCGAGTAATATTAGAGGCTATGAACTAAGATTTTAGAAAATCAATAATTAATAACAACAATATAATTCAAATTTCTTATCTTTCACTAATAGGCAAATGAAATAAATATCTAATTTTAATAACTCTTAAATAACTAATTCTACTAGTAAAGTTTTTAATGTGAAGTTCAATATATAAAAAAGCATCCTTCTTCTTGTCAAGAAATTAAAGTGAACGGATAAAGTGAATCTGTTTAAATTGGATTGTGCCAAATAGGAGCATTCATATTATTTACCCTTTGGTCCAGGC
This sequence comes from Phalaenopsis hybrid cultivar, assembly GCA_002079205.1. Classification (NCBI taxonomy): domain Eukaryota; kingdom Viridiplantae; phylum Streptophyta; class Magnoliopsida; order Asparagales; family Orchidaceae; genus Phalaenopsis; species Phalaenopsis hybrid cultivar. The sequence goes on from JXCR01147998.1 coordinate 178,523, forward strand.
ATAAACAACATTGATAAATCCTATGCTTGGTTACTGAATCTGCGGCTAGGCTGGGAGGATACCAGCTCTCACTTTGGAGCTCCCACATTCCCCTCGCCTGAGTGCTAACATCTACACTTCAACACCCAAACGATACGACCGAATTGAGGATTTTAGTCTGTCACTCTAAAATCTCCAATTCTACGCATGAAAATTCTATTTCCCTATTTATTTGCACCCAACATCCAAGGGTTGTGACCTCCCTGAATCTTGGATGTAATCTTCACTTTAGTTGTAAAACTCAACATATTTTAACAAACCTCCCTCAATCTTGGATGTAATCTTCACTTTAGTTGTAAAACTCAACATATTTTAACAAATAATTGGTCAAATTGAAAGCAAATTAAGATCAAAGTGAAAAGATCATCACAATTTCTTAAACATTATTGGCCAGATTGAAGGTAAATTAAGATCAAAGTGAAAAGATCATCACAACTTCTTTAACATTTGTTGGCCAGATTGAGTAAATGAAGTGAAAAGATCATCCCAACTTCTTTAACATTTTCAAGGCTCAACCAATTCAAATCACCATTTCATAAAATCTCAAGACAAGGAGAAAGACAGAGAAAACTACTCAGAACTCATGGAGAAGATACGACAAAACTTAGATTTCATATATAAAAGCAAAGTCATACAAACTACAATAAGTGGATGATACCAAAAAACTCAGAATTTATATATAAAAGCAAAGTCATACAAACTACAACAAGTAAATAACACTTATCTTTAATTCCTCTCCAAGAAAACTCATCAAAGTTCCTTTAAATCTCTTCCTTTCCTTACAGTACACAGAATTCTTCTTCGAAGCAGCAAGGAAGAAGAAATCTCTTACTTTCCCTCCACCCTTACAATCTCTCGAAGAATTCCTCACAATCTAATCCTAAATTAAACTCTCTACACACTACTAGGGCTCTTGAACTTCTCTGAACCTATCTCTATTTTCGGCCAAAATCTTCTCTTAAAGTTGTAGAAGAGTTTTTCGAAGATTTTCCTAAGCATCCTTTCAAAAATTGTCCACATTCAATGCATCTGTTGAGATAATGCTGATCTCACCATCGACAGACTCCAGGGCGCCGTTGGCGGGCCTTCCAAAATATTTGATCTGGACTCTCAAGAAAATCTCGTCGTCGACGTCGTTGGGCTCCCCGTCGCCGTCGTTGGGCTCGCTGTCGGTAGTTCAAATATTGATATTTTGGTCCTTTTTGCCCCAACTTTGCTCCTTTTTGCATCATTTTGCTCCAATAACCATAATTCATCGTACCTACAACAAAACAACAAAAATACCTTTTTTTAATATGCAATATCATCAAAATCAGTGTAAAATAGGTATGAAAATCTCAACATATTTTCCTTTGGTTAGTAATCTGCCATTGAACACAGTCACCCAGATGCCAATGTAGCAGAAATATCGAAAAGAGAACAACCGGGACGGTGTCCAACAAACACCTCACCAAAGGAAACCAGGAGCTAGAAATTAACCAGAAATACCAAACCAAATGAAAATAGCCCACCAAGAAATTTACCATGCAATGTAACAGTAACCCAAATTTGAATAGTTGTAGACCGAGAAAGAGCCAAGTAAGGCAAAACAATTTGTCAACACTTCCGGCTAAGAAAGAAGATCACCCTGATACAAAAATACCAAGCCCCACCATCGTGCACTACTGTGCCATCGGGAGGGAGCCATTAAAATGCAAACCCTAGTAGAGCAAAACCAAACTCAGCCACCATTATATATATATATATATATATATATATATTGGCAAAAGNAGTAATTCTAAAAGAGTGGTACAAGTATCTATGAAGGGACTCTGAGTGTTGAGGCTAGTTTTAGCAAGCCAATTAGCAGGACTTTTACCCTCCCTATATGTATGAGAAAAAGACAGCTTAATCTCCATGCTCAAGGTGTGTATGCCAGTGATCCAATTAATTAGATACCAAGGGGTAGATATTCTCCCTTTAAGAATGTTGATTAAAGTTAATGAGTCAGTTTCCACCATTAATTGGTTCCAGCTACAATTTTTTGCCATAAACACTGCCCAATTAATAGCTTGAGCTTCAATTTCCAAAGGGTCCTCAACCCTGGCAGGAGACTGAAAATATAGTAGACATTCCCCACTAACATTTATGAAAACCACACCAACCCCAGTATTAGGAGAAATGAAGCTTCCATCAGTGTTGACTTTGACCCAACCCTTAGCAGGGCAGCTCCTATGAACATGAATAATTTGTAATTTCCTTGAACAATTGAGGGAGGTTGTGCATAGGATTTCAAGAAGTCTCTTATGACAGTACAGTTTTTGTAAATAGCTGTAGCAATTAGTGGCAATGACAATGGCATCCACTTGCGCTTAATAATATTTTAGTTTATTTCTAGCCATCAAAATAAACCAAGCAATGATACAAGGGATGGGAGGGAAGATTGAGCCTACTAGTCTTTCGAGCTGATGTAAAAATCATACCAGGACAAGTAAGCAATATTTAGTTTCAGTTTAGGTAACAAGAGGTTCCAGACTTGCTGAACATTAGAGCATTTGAAGAATAAATGGTGAAGGGATTCCTCTTTAGTTTTACACTGGCAGCATCTTGAAGGGCCTCACAAGCCTTTTAGTTTTAAAATATCATCAGTGGGAATGAAACCATAAAATAATCTCCAAGAGAAGAAGGCCATGGAAGGAGAAAGGAACTTGTTCAAAACACATTTACCCCAGGAAACCTCTTGTTGAGGAAACCAAAAATTAGCTATAAAAGCAGAAAAGTCTTGGAAATCTTCCTCTTCACAATAACTTTGTCTTTCTTGGATCTATCTATAGGTTTCAGCAGGATAATATTGAGTAATCTATTATCAAGGATGTTCTGAAGAGCTTGCTGGTTCCATTCACCATCAGACCAAAGGTCAACCACCTATGTTGTAGAGTTGAATTGAGAGCCAACTAATGGAGGGATAATGCCTTCTCCAGTCCAATTATCCAGCCACACATTGAGTCTACCTTCCCCTATTTCCAAATGAATAGTTGTTCAGCCTTAGTTCTCATCTTCAGCATGTTCTTCCAGGTTCTTGAATCCCTCAATCTATTAATCACAAGAGAAGGATGCAGATCTTTGCAGCACTTTCCTTTCAAAAATTTAGCCTAAATGAAATTCTATGCTCTAAAAATAACACAGAGTTTGCAAAAGTTGGTTTGGGAAATCTGCTGGAAGCTTTTAAACCCCAGACCTCCAGCTTTAGCACTGCCACAAACTTTTTGCCATCTCACCCAATGCACTTGCTTTCTCTGTCCTGCCCAAAGGAATCTATTGAAAGTTCTTTCAAAAGTAGTTTAGATGGATTTCTTCATAATAAAAACTTGTGATATATAGGATGGAAGGGCAACCAAAATACTTTTTGAGGAGGGTAATTATTCCCCCATTAGAGAGGAAAGTGTTAGACCAGCTGATGAGTTTGTCTTGGACTTTAAGTATAATATCATCAAATTGGACTTGCCTTGTCCTCCCATTGAGCAATAAAGTCCCAAAGTACTTCAGAGGGAGAGAACTAGAGCAAAAGCCAGTAAGATCTGAAATCCAATGATTGATTTCGGGTTTCACCCTTTTACTGAACACTGATTGGCTTTTATGTTTATGAAAATTCATTCCACAACAGTCTTGAAAATTCTCTAGACATTGGAAAAGCAATTTAACTGCAAGTTTAGTAGCGTTGGCAAATATAATAACATCATCAACAAAGGCTAAATGGTTAACAACAATGTTAAATTTGTGGCTATATAGTGAGTGAGGAGCTTTGGCAATTAATTGATTCAACAGTCTAGATAAGTAATCAAAAGCAAGTATGAAAATAGTAGGGGATACGTGGTCACCTTGCTTGATGTCTCTAGAAGATGTGAAGAAGCCATGAGACCTCCCATTAATGAAAATAGAATGATAATTATTATTAAAACACCTAAGGATTAAGGAAATAAAGGGTTGAGAGAAACCCCTTGTAGATAGCACCTCCTCAATGAATTTCCAATGTGTGGTATTATAGGCCTTTTAAATATCAATTTTGAAAATAAGATTCCCTCCTCTACATTGTTTGTCCAAATCTAGGACTAATTCTTGAGCGAAGAGAACATTCTGCGCTATACTTCTCCCTTGAACAAAAGCTGATTGATTTTCACTAATGAGATAATGTAAATGAGGCTGCAATCTACTGGAAATCACCTTGCTAACAATTTTGGACAGTACATTAGTAAGACTGATATACCTGAACTGGTCCCAAAAGAGCTTGGAGTTGTTTTTGGGAATTAAGGTAATGGTAGAGCATTTAAAATTGTTAGGCAAATCCATCCCTCTGAAAAAGCTCTGTACTACCTCAATAATATCCCCTTTAATGATCTTCCATGCTTTCTTATAGAAATCTGCTGAGAAACCATCTGGGCCTGCAACTTTAGAGCTATCAATGGAGGTCAGGGCTGACCAAATTTACAACTCCCCAGGGATAGATGCCAAGTCTAGGTTTCTTGTGTAACTCTAATCAAATAGGTCTTGCTGAATTGGAAGTCTGATGACTGGAGGTTGAGTGAATAGAGTTTGAAAATAATGGATGACACTAGCAGCAATTAAGTCTTCAGATTGAATCCAGTGCCCAGAGGGATCTCTAATCTTATGAATGGTGTTGCATTTACTCCTATAGTTGATGCAAGCATGAAATTACATTGTGTTTCTATCTCTTTCACAAAATCTGGTCTTAGCAGCCTTTTTAGCATAGAATTCCTCCTTCATAGTAATTGCATTCATCAGCTTTTCATTAGCTAGCATTAAATGCTTTGCAATATCAGGATTGTTTTCCAACCTAATCTCCATATCATTCACTTCCTTTTCAGCCTCATTTACTCTCAAATTAATATCCCCCACCACAGTTCAGTTCCAATTAGATAGTTATTTGTCAATCTTCTTTTGTAGCATCCATAGTTTAATTAGAGGATTAGAGTGGTGACAATCTCTCCACCCCAAAAAGATTTTATTAAGAAAATCATGGCGAGAAGACCACATGTTGAGATATCTAAAGCTAGATTTGTGCTTGATTGGAGATGCAGAAATAGTGATAAGTAAGGGCTTATGGTCAGATCCTGTCATGCTAAGATGTTGGAGAGAAGCATGTAAAAATTCATTCAACCAAAGAGAGTTAGCAAGGATTCTATCCAATCTTTCCCATAAAGGTCCTCTTCTCCAAGTAAACTTGGGTCCAGTGAAGCCAAGATCAAATAAGATAGCCAAGCTAATATTACCATTAAAATAGTTCATAGATTTGGTATCAGGTGGGTTGCCACCTATATTTTCAATAGGGGCAGAAATGGAATTGATATCCCCACCCACCAGCCACAAAGAATTGCAAGATCTTCTGATAGTATGAATGCTCTCCCACAGCTCTAATTTGGCTATCATAGAGCTTCCAGTATAAAAAAATGTAGCCAGTCCTTCCTGACTGACAGCGACTTTATATATGCCTAAAAATACAAGAATTTGACACCACTACTAGAAGATTTAAACCCCCGGGAATGACGCGAAAAACTTGATGCAACTTTTAGTATGCAAGAATTTATGAACCTAGATTTATATATTTATAATGATTTTGTAAAGTCACAATTTCAAACGTAAGTATACGTATCACTCAAGTAATACAAGGCTCTAGTGGAGTCCCGTTTATCAATCCCACAGGGAAGCGAGGTACGAGGTCCTTAGTTAAATTCTAATCTATTACTATTAGTCCTTAATTTGTAAGTGTGATTTAAGAGGTTTTACTAACATATACTCCTAAATGTAAGTCTTAAGTTTAACACAACTAATAACTACTCCTAAATGCAAATATTAATTCTAAAGGTAACCTTGTTGGATGAATTGGTTTGGAGAATTTTGAGATATTAATAACTACTATTCTTATGTAATGAATTAAATAATGTAAAGGAATGAGATGCATTAAATATTGTATGTGCCAAATAGGAGCAATCCTATTTTTTACCCTTTGGTCCAGACATAAAGAACATTGTCTAATCCTATGCTTGTTTACTTAACTCGTGGCTAGGCTGGGAGGATACCGACTCTCACTTTGGAGCTCCTACGTTCCCCTCACTTGAGAGCTAACATCTCTACTTCAGTACAAAAAAAATAGGACCAAATTAGGGATTTTAGTCTGTCACCCTAAAATCTCCAATTCTACGCCCATCAAAGTATATTTCTCTATTTATTTGCATTCAACTCCCATGAAATTAACCATCCTTGGAATCTGAATGTCGTTCTACTTTGTTGAGTATTACACAGCCCTCTTGGGTCTTAATGAAATTACAATGAATTTTAACACTACAACAGGCCTTTATTGTAATGTAGATAAAGTGCAAGTAAAAACCATCACATTGATAATTAAATTCGCTTCTAGCATGCATCACAAAATCCTAAACATGAATTCTACTCATTACAAAAGAAAAGTAAAATGAAAACAATGGCATAATCATGTCCTACCATTATTTCTAAACAAGAAGAGAGAGTAACAGAAGCCCATCACACAGTACGAAGAAAACACAACGGAAACTTCAATTAACCAAAGCAAATCCACTAGATAAGTGCTTACAAAAATCAAAAGATAATGAAGAACACAATACTTAGCTTTTTCCTTTTGAAAGAAATATTATCATCTCTCCCACAAAGTCTCCCACCGATCCATGCAATGCTAGAGCATCTCCTTACATATTCTCTCAAAATCTCCTGTTTAATCTCTCCAAAAGGGTAGAAATCTACATTTGTACTCCTATTCTAAAAACCATAAACTTTCTCCACACTTTTCCTAACATTCCTCTCACACAAAACCTAAAAATCACCATTATTCTAACTTAAATTCATTCTTTTAAAGTGTTGGGACAAAGTTTGAAGAGTTGCCACAAGAATCCTTTCAAAAGCCGTCCAAATACGTTGAATTTTGGCCCTTAACCGCCAAAAGTCGGTCCATAGTCGTTCCGGGCGACGTCGGCGGGCTCGAGGGAGCAGTCGGTGAGCTTTTTTATTATTATTTTGTCTTCTTCAGTAAATCTTGCCGTTGGCACCGTTTTGGGCACCGTCGGCGAGCAGACTGCGCAGCTCCACCGTTTCGCTCCGATTGGCTCCGTTTTAGCTTTATTTCCCCCCCATTTCAGTTGTGTTATGTTACTAACAGATAGACCTACAAAATAAGCATGAAAAATAAATTCATTTAAATTTTAATCTCATTCAAAAATATGCAATAAGTGTAAAAGAGATTAAGCATTCAAAAACTTATCGAAAGGTGATAGGGCAAAATTTCATTTCTTGCTCATTTTTACTCCAAATTACACTGCTTTTCTTTCTTTTTACTCAAATGACCACAATTCATCATACCTGCAACAAAACATTAAAAATAATCTTCTTTAAAGTGTTATATCATCAAAATCACTGTAAAATAGGTATGAAAATCTCAACAAATTTTCCTTTGGTCAAAATCCTCCAAACTTAACTATTACTTGTCCTCAAGTAATTTTAGTACTACATAAAAGTTATGATATATTGTAGTAAAGTTGTAACTCAGAAAAGTTATAAGTATGATTTAAGTAAATACCTTAGTGAGATTTTCAGAAAAAAATCAACTAATTAAATTAACTCTGTAGGTACAAGGTTATCTTGTCATCAAGTTTAAGAGTTCTAGTTTTCTATTCATTTCAAGAATGAGTATATGTTGTAATATGAAGTAACTTAGAATATTCAAATGATAGGAACTTCATGAGAACTCTACTAGTAAAAGATGCTAATCCATAAATATAAGTTCAGGAAAGTATTTAGGTTTTCCCTTTAGGTAGGTTCAGTGAAGCCAATTTTTATTAGGCATCTCCTCAAGCTTCTCCTCACTTTTATATTTTTTTCTTTCTTTTCTTTTCTCTTTTTCATTTGGATTGTGCAAATCCTACATATTTTTCTTTTCTTTTCAGGGATTGTTGTCAATCCTTTCTTTTTTCTTTTTCAAGTGAGGGTTACTATATCTGGATAGCTTATAATGATTTTGAACATCACATTTCTTTCCGTGAACTTGAAACTCAAAGCATTCCTTTACCTTATAAATATTTTGTAGCATTTACATGATTGAGCCCCAATATTTTCTTCTCAAATGAATTTCCAAGATTCTTAATACTTCAAAATATAGTTTCCTTTACTTTAAAATTTCATAGCTTTTACATCATTGAGCCCCAATCTTTTCTTCTCAAATAAATTTCCAAGATTCTTAATACTTCAAAATATAGTTTCCTTTACTTTAATCAGTTAACTATAGTCTTATTCTTTTATACAAAATATCTTAATCTACAAAATTAATTTTCATTACAAGAATATTCCTTTGAATCTACCATAATATTTAAATACCTACAACATATAGTTCTTTGAATTAAATTCACTACATAAAATCATATTAATAATTTTTGAAAATATTTAAATTGAGAACAGTAGTTAATCTTTTTCTTCTATCCCCTAAACTTGCATTTTTAAATATTTTACAATTTAATTCCATAAAATGTAGTAGAAAGAAACAGTAATAACTAAATCTATTTACTACTACAATATCCTATTAAATTCATAAACATGCATAATCAGGATAGAATGACAGCATAAGAAAGTAAATCTAGCCTAAAATATGCATGCAATAATATTAAACTAAAAGGAAGTATATTCACTTTACAATTTCAGTTTTTCTTCCTACCCCCAAACTTGATTTTTAGCATCTATAACATTTAGTGCAGAAAATATAAGTAGGAAGAAAATAGTTTAGAAATTCTATCTATCACAAATTTCTATCAAAAACATCTATAATTATTTACTAGGATAGAAAACATGTAGTAGAAAGTAAATCTAAACTAAACATGCTAGAATGAAATTAACTAAATAAAAATCTAACTAACATAGCATGTATCAACATTAAAATATAAAAATGGTTTTCAACTCTTATAAATTGTAACATAAACACAAACACAAACACACAAACAACATAAATGAGGTCAATTCTTCCTCCATCTCATCACATCTCACTAACTTACTTCTAATTTCTAACGGAATCACTACTCAAATATATTGGGTGCTTATAAATGATTTTATAGATTCTAATCCCAAACATAAGATTATTCCTGATATATTGGTTCTAGAGCACTTACACCAGACATCATCATATCCCAATAGTTAAGCACCTCTAGCAGTTATAAGTACAGTTTTAAAATCATCCATAAGTTACTCATCAAATAGGTCTGCGACTTCCATCAAATTAAAACAAAGTCCAAGAAAGGAAGTAATGAAATTGAGATGGAACTATCGCTGTAAGAATTCATAATGTCTTTTGTAAAACTCAAGTCCGAGTGATACCCGAGTTGTAGTGGACTCGTCAATCCAACTACTACAAGAAAACATAGAAGTCTAACCATAATAAGAATTTAATGAATCATCTCCCTCATGAAACATAAAAAACAAATCAAAACACTAAAAATCCAAACATCTACCAAACATCTAGCAAACATATCAACCCGCACTAAAGCAAACACAATACAACACAAACAATCATGACTCTTAAGCATACTAAATCAAACCACACAAATTACTATGGGTTGCCTCCCATAAATCACTTGATTTAACGTATTTAGCTCGACAAATGATTCTATATGGATCAAAATTCCAATTAAGTAATCCTTGATCAATAGCCCAATTCTTTCCAGATCCAGGGATTCCTACAAATTCTTTGAATTTAAAATTTTCTTTCAGCTCTTCCTTTTCATATTGATTCATATCCTTATTCCTCATATTTCTTTCTAGACCCAATATTCTTCTAGTAATTTTCTCAATTTGCATATTAATATCATCCTTGAAATTTATAAGAACTAATATTCATCTAGTGATTTTCTCAATTTTCATATTAATATCATCCTTAAATTTTATAAGAAATGGATCTTATCCTTGAAATTTATAAGAAATGGATCTTTATATGATACTTCATGATCTCCTAAATTTTGGATTAGTTTTATATGATACTTCATGATCTCCCAAATTTTGGATCAGATTCTCTCTAGATAATTCAGATTCTAGATCAATATATTTCAAATTATCTTCCAATTCTTCAGGAATTTCTTCCATTGATCTTTCAATTTCCTTTTCCTTAGATCTCCTAAATTTTGGATCAGATTCTCTCTAGATAATTCAGATTCTATATCAATATCTTCTATGTTACTCTTCTGTTTCAAATTATCTTCCAATTCTTCAGAAATTTCTTCCATTGATCTTTCAATTTCCTTGTCCATATCTCTCAACTCAAAGCTCTTTTGAAACAAATCCTCGAATTCTCTTCTAAATATCAATTCAATAATTCTCAACACAAAGCTCTTGTGAAAAAAATCCTCAAATTCTCTTCTAAATATTAGTTCAATAATTTTAAATTCCTCATAATTCATTTTCTTAGGATTTATCTCAGAGTCACTAGGTAAAATCTCTGGGGGGTAGTTGTTAATTGCATTCATAATCCGACCCAGCATCAGAATCTCATTCATTTTGTTCGTATACCACAAAATATGCCATTCAGTGACTTTGAATAACTCTTTCATAGGAGATCTTTTACTGATTTCATCATTCAATTCAGGTTCATCTTATGATTGAGTCAAATATAAAGATATAAAGACTGGTGGTGTATATGAATTCACCAAATATGTAGGCTTTAAAATTGTATGAGGTAAATTCATTTTAAGGTCATGAGTTTTTTCAACAGATGGAATTAAAAGTTTACTATTTTTGGTAAAGTCCATCATTTCACACCTCTCTTGAACATACATACAATCTTCTTTAAACAACATTTTAGACTCATCATGAAAGTCCATTTTGATCTCATCTGTTAACTTATTTTCAAAACTCTTTTGGAAATGGTTTTTACTTAAATAATCAATTTCATCCATCCAAAAACAATCATCATCTTTTCTCTCAGCTGGATATTTCATAGCCATTAAAACATCAAAAGTGGTTTGATGGTCATAAATATTCATAGTTAACTTTCCTTTTTGCACATCTATCATAGCTTGTCCAGTAATAAGAAAAGG